>VDFB02000020.1:38156073-38756073 GCA_007258455.2 Sequoia sempervirens
TACTCAATAACATCAACACTCCCTCTCAGCTAGGGAGGATACTTCCAGCTGTAAAAGACAATCACCTCATCGTGATGTCAACCACAATGGCTACTCCCATATGTGGAAAGACGAGATATCACCTCACCATGATATCAACCATCATGGCTACTCCCATGGATGGTAAATGTGCACAAGTGCTCATCACTCAATGTGATGTCGTCACCTCATTGTGACATTCACCATGGCTACTCCCAGAGGGTGAAAAACACAGTGCAGGAAAATCATCATGGACTCTCTCACGTGATGTAGTCATGGCGTCACACACATGACATCCACCATGGCTACTCCCAGAGGGTGGAGACAAGGGCTTTCACCTCAAATCTCTCTCAAAGAGAAATGCATTAACAAGGGCTTGCACCTCAAATCTCTCTCACAGAGAGAAATGCATTAAGAAGATCATTGATACTGAGACTCCCTCTCAGCTAGGGCTTCATTCTCCACCATACCAAGCTTGTCTTGAAAGTACACAAACTTTATCCTGGAAAGAGGCTTGGTGAGAATGTCTGTCGTCTGCTCATCAGTGTTGATGTACTTCAACTGGATCGCTTTCCTCAATACCATATCTCTGATATAGTGGTATTTGATCTCAACATGTGTAGTTCTGTCATGAAACACAGGGTTGACAGAAAGCTTCACACAGCTTTGATTATCACAATGTATGACAGTTGGCTCCAACGATTGTCCAAACAATCCTGCAAGGAGCTTCCGAAGCCGCACTGCTTCTTGAACTGCCACACAAGTTGCAATATACTTGGCCTCTGTGGTGCTCAATGCCACTGAAGACGGCTTCCTACTACACCAGGATATCATCGTAGATCCCAAACTGAAGCAACATTCAGAGGTACTCTTCCAATCAGTGGCACACCCTGCCCAATCAAAATCAGTATATCCATGCAGCTTCAAGTCCACACCTGAAGAATACCTAAAGCCATATCCAATTGTGCCATGCAAGTATCTCAGGATATGCTTTGTTGCAACTAGATGTATTTTCCTTGGTTCACACATGAACTAACTAAGTGCACTCACTGCATAGCAAATATCTGGTCTAGTATTGACTAGATACATCAACGATCCAATCAACTATCTGTACATAGTAGGATCCACCAGATCTGAACTAGCTGTAGCCTTCTTAAACTTCTAAAGATTGGTTTCCATAGGTGTAGACATGGATTTGCAATCCATCATACCAAAACTCTTCAAGATGTCTAAAGTATACTTGCCTTGACTCAGAATCATCTCATCAGGCTTCTGCCATACTTCTAAATCAAGGAAGTAGTGCATGTATCTAAGATCCTTCATTTCAAATTCAGAAGCTAACTCCTTCTTGAGGTGATCTTCTCCAGTAAAATTAAATCACATAAAGAACCAAGATCAACTAGATTACCATCTTCTTCAGGTTCAGTAGGCTCCCTCTGAATCTTCAAGTACTTGCATCAACCTTCTGACCTCTTCGTCCAGATTGCCTGCAACGCTTGCCTTAGAGAAATGTTTTCTCGTGCACACCTCTAATACTGTAGAGAGTTCGGGATTGTCCTCCTCGACCTCATCCCAGATCACTCTATTCTGAATAGGTTTGCGGAGCTACCAATGTCAAATCCAGATGACTGTCTTGAGCAATTCTGATCTTAGCAGCTGAAGGGATCCTCTAAGGATTTAGCACCTAGCCTTGCAATACAGTAATCTTCACTTCTTCTCAGTGAGTTACAAAACTCCCTCTTGATCCCTGCTTCAAAGATTGCAAAGAAGACTCCTGGAAGTGAACTCCCTCTAGTCACCAACTCAGTCCCATGACTGCAAGTTGTGACTTCACGCTTGATCATTTCTTGGGTCGGCATGACTTCCTCACAAGATGCCTCAAGCTTTTCATCACTAAGCGATCTCTCATCACCTTCTTGCTCCTAGATCTGTCCTGGAAGCATTTTAGAGAGAGATTACTAACAGTTTATAACTATCCAAAGAAATATCAAGGCTAGAATCATACAAGGTTTACTATCTCAGGTTATAGCATGAATACATAAGAATTTATAAGCAATATTAAAACATGAATAAATCAAAATATATCAAAAGATCAGAATGAAGGGATAAAGAAACTTATCTTTATTGAATTCTAATATAACTCTTTCTTCCATTTTTTACTCCTCTCAAGAGTGCTAAACTTAGCACAACAAAAAACAATTTGAACAACTACAGATTTCTTGAATGCATTATGCAGTTAGCATGAAGAACCTACCGTCTCCAAGAGTCAAGGCTCTATCACAGTTCATGCGTTAGAGAATGATATCGATGTGACCAACTTATCACCATCGAAATTGCAGTTCTCTTTTTATTTCAGAGTCACTCTCAGAAATCTTCACAACTAGCATGAAAAAAATAACTTGCAAATAATAATTTGAATCTTCAAAGGATCTTATGCTAGTGAATAAAATTCAAGAGAAACCACGATCTCTCTTTACCAATCACACATGATCCAAAAAATAAATGATATAACCGAAATTCAGCCTAGAAAGGTGATTTCAAACAAAACAAAGAATACTTATCTCTTTAAATATTCTGATGGAAGCAATTACTAGACACAGTAAGATAGCTGCTCTTGCACTCAGATTAGTCCACAACCTTCACAGCCTTAACACAGGCCCCTAGCAAGGTTAAATTTGAACATGGTCTTTGACCGTTCAAGTTTACGATGCACTCTATTTCCTGCTGCAACCCACCAGATTATGAAATAGATGCAACACGCTTACTAGCAACACACAATGAATGAAGGTGACACTAAATGATCTCATCCACTGGATCACAATTCAAGAGAAAACATGATCTATACTACACACATGATCAAACAAACATTATCAAATCTGCACAACTCAGTAGACTAAGTTTCACATAAAAATATATACAACAAAAAATACTTATCTCTTCGATGTAGTAAAGGCTTCTTTTATGATAGCATACACTCAGCAATTATATGCTCAACACAAATATCCAAAACCAACATATTGGTGACAATATTTCTCCTCTTTAATCTTCTTGTGTTGTACTAGCAAGAGATCCACTCAATATCCTTGGTGCCTTCTAAGCACATGATAAAATATTGCACTCGAATTTGTTGCCTCCGATTACCTTACAAACATTCACGGCTTCAAGGGATACCGATACCAAAGAAGTACAGGCCATACTTTACACGAACAATTATTTCTATAGGCAGCCCCCACAGTGCACCCAAACATACATTTCTTCAGCCCCTCTGCATTATTTCCGCAACCAACCAGAATTTAGATATAAACCTTAAATGCTTATGCAACGCCTTAACTACTTAATTTACTCGCTTATCAACTAAAAAATTATGTCGCAGGGCACCATCCGCCGCCATGATAAACAAACAAATTCTCAAGTGCAGGACCAAGGTGTATTAAATGCTCAAATGATCCACAACAGACTAGCACATTACGAATTATAATATCACAAGATATTGATATAGTTCCAGCCTGACGCCTTATCATTCATGCACTCACATAGATCGCACTCCTTGAGACATGTGCTTGTGAAATGAATGTCATGCAGCCTCAACTCTCAATCAATCTTCAAGATCACTGGCACAACTGCTTGCACAAATCTGATCAGGATCTTCCTTATACCCGCTCTGATACCATGTTAGTTTTTATGATCAGATTAGAGCACAGAAATTTAATTCAAAAATAACACAATGACACAGCAGATACCCTGGGAAAACCCTCCTCTTGAGGGAGAAAAACCCAGCAACAATATATCACTTAGATATTGAATGATAAACAAAAGTCTCCTTTACAAAGAGGCCGATATGGAGGCCAAGTAAGAGCACCACAATCTGATGCTAACACAGAAAGATATGATGCTTATACTGATGACAAACTCAGCCTTCTGTAATGCTGTGAACAGCCTCTTCAATATATCGATCTGCTTCTTCAAGAAATTTGCACTTTCTTGATCACAGGTTCAGCCTCCTTGAAACCTTCGATCTGACTTCTTCAATATATATCGACCTGTTCTTGAAGTAGATCACTCTTGAAACTCACAGCCAATGTAAAGGATGAACTCGCACAAAATGATAATCGAATGAACAAGTGAATATCTCTCAATGATCGAATAGTATCTCCAATATATACTATTCAATGAGGAGGTCTTCAAAGGACGCGATTCCTCAAGGTGAATGGTTGGCCTCAATGAAGTATGTGTCTCTTCAAGTAAATCGCCAATTAGAAGGAAGTCGGCCTCAATACATAAATAGTAATAAACATTATTTAGTTTACAAGAGATGTGACTCTTCACATCATGTATCTCAATAAAATAGATACTAAATAAATGAGGCGCCTCCTCATAACTGTTATCAACATAAATTAAATAGCCAAGGGCTATTATTTAATTTATCATTAATGCGAAGGAGATCGGCTGGAAGAAGATCCCGACGCTGCTCAATAACAGGAACATAATTTGCCAAGGGTTGGAATTTAAGGAGGGTGTTGGTTAGAGGTTTGGAGTTAGAGATAATAGGTGATTTCATAACACAAGTTTCAAGGTTGTCCGTGGAGGGAGTGAATACTTTCGAGGATAGGAGGGGTAAAGAGGAAATGGTTAAGGCTTTCCTAAAAGGCAAGGAGAATTTAAAGAGGTAGCAAGCTAGTTACATTAGGGTGTCTCTCTACAAACTTTGGGATGCAATGGCCCTTCAAATTATAAAGCATGTCAATCTTGAGGGGAGATTTAAGTGCATCTTCTCTTTCCAATTTACCCTTCTTGACCATTTTTGACGAAAAAAGCTAGCCAACTTTCCTTTTTTCTTGATTATGCCCTTAGAATACTCAATAATGGAAGTTATTTTTGGAAAGGCTTCATGCCCAATATGCCAATGCCCCATTTCCGTATTAATTCTACATGCTCAAAATCTCAAGCCCCCACCCACCGCAAAGCTTGTTGAGAGGGAGGAGGAATTGGTTTCTGAATAAGTGTTAAGGCCCCTTGGCAGTGTGGCAAATAATGCTTCTTAGACCCATTTGAGGATCAGGGATTTTAAGGTTTCTAATGCTCCCAATATGGGGGCCCTAGCCCCTCCAAGTTGGCTGAGCAGGCTAGCAAGAGAAAAAGAAAAGCTGCCTCTTGTGTGGAAGGAAATTGAGAGGATAAAGTTGCAAATGACAAGGGGAAGGTGCCTAAGGGGAATAGTTCGCTTACTTTTAAGAGGGTTGTTGATGAGGAAAATGTCCTATAGAATAAGGGTAAAGAAAACATGATTGAAGAGGAGGATGCTGTTGATAATGTTGGACTTAATGAGGTAACAGTCATTTCCCTGATATGTCCCCTATTCCCCTAAATGTTCCAAGAAGGCAATCTCCGAAGTTGTAGAGTTGGCCTCTACTTTAGCAGATGGCAGATAAGTTAAGTGGGATGGAGAAAGAAAAATCATTCCACCATAGTATACTCAAATGGGTCTTTATGGAAAAGACATATCAATCCACCATAGCATACTCCAATGGGTCTTTATGGAAAATAAAGGCTTAACCTTAAGATATCTTTCCTACACCAAAGGAAAAGCGGTGATACTTCTCAACCAAATGTGGATGTCAAACTGGTCAAGGAGCAGTGGGACATTTTCATAGACATCTGCAGACTCAAAGAGGACAAGCTGAAGCAAGAGAAAAGAATCGACAATATGGAATGTGAGTTGCAAGCCATCAAGGAGAATTTAAAAGAAGTTGTTGATGTCAATAGAACTACCATCCAAAGCTGCACCAGAAGCATCCATATGCTTCATGCTCGATTGAAGAAACACAAGAGGGCACCTGCAGCTAGATGATGGCTAAGGGTAATGTGACTGATAAGCTAGCCGTGAAATTTTGTGGATGATCATCAGGAGTTCCTCAAAGAAGAATGGGAAGCAGAAGCTGCCTTTAAGTCCCTTTAGCTTTGCTGTTTGATGTTAGTTTGTTGTGACGCTGTATTGTCACTGACTTATTACAGCATTGTTGCAGCAATATTGTTTCTCTAGCCTAATTTCCTGTTAAGTTGTTCCTTGGGTGGTTGCTTTGTAGTTTCTGCTTTCTTATTTTTAAAGGAAGTGGGGCCCTTTTTAAACCCTTAATCAAAAAGAAAAAAGAAAAATCAACCAGCATCCACAAAGGCCTATCAGGACAACATAACAAGGATAATATATCAATGAAGATGACTACATAAAGAATCGCCATTTTTCTACCTATACATAGAGTAAAAATAACTTTGAAGTATACCCATCTAATGAGAAGGATTCCAAAGGCAACTTTATGAATTACTATTTCACTAACTCATGGGAGCATCCATTTCTATGTGACCTGTACCCTTCTAATTTAAACATATTGTTTAAGAAGCCCAAGGAACAGCTACATTAATATTTGGTGGGACTGATTGAAAGGCTGAGGAAGATTTGATATGAAATAAATAAGATACACTAAAACAATGAATTGGGCAGAATCTCAAATTTGTTTACATGCTTTCTAAATTTGATCATAAACTCTGAAGTTATGCAAAACTCATCCTACAGTGGATTATTAAGTTTATTCAATATTCAAAGAAAAAAACTTAGCAAGGGCTCAATTCAATGCTTATAATGTAATCTTTTATCAGCCTCACTCCATTGGTATTTAACACGCACCATCATAAAAGTACTTTTCTTTCCCAAAATCCTTCAAAGTAAAAACATTTCAAAATACCATTCAACATAGTTCAGAAAAGGAAAACAGAACAAATGAATTCAAAAATCATAGCAAAAGAGAGCATTAAAGTAAGAGAATATAGTATGGAGTTTGTACCATTATTGCAAAGCATCAAATAGCAATGGTAATAAGGTAGCACAAACACCAGCAATGTAATCAGACAAAACAAGTCGATTTTCCAGTTTATCCACCTTGCCCTGCCATCACATATCCACATAAACGTGTTATGTGCACACCCTATGACTAAGCCCATGAAATAAGTATCTCTTCTAAATTGTGGAATTTAATGCTTTAGAAAGATTTCTATAGCTCAATTTGGCAGTTAGAAATCAATTGTTCTGTTGTAATTACAAGCAGTATTTTATCCCTAATACCTGCTGATGTTAAAATATTTGAAAGCCAAATCACCCATTTATTCACAAAAAGAACTTCATTGCAAAACATCAGTATTTCTCATATGACATTCTGATACCATAAAGCCTTAACATGATAGTATCATGAACCATTTGGAACCTTTTGCATACATGCCATTTTTGGCTAATGATATTTCAAGCCTTAGGCATATGGTATTTTTTCAGGTAGCAACAAAGATTTGGTAAGGCTTTATGCATTGATTTTCTGATGCACAACGATTGGAATTTCACAAATTTGATCATTTTAGATCTAAGGTTTTGGCACAAAATACAATTTCTCAATTCTTCGGGATAGCTGTGCCAGTTGTTTTTAACCCAATATGAATTATTAAACAATCAATACAGTTATCCATAAGTATGAAAAAAATGTTCATCTCTATACCTTCCTCTCTCTAGCCCTGTACATAATGAAAAGACTCACTGGCAACAAATACTGGATCATAAACATGGATAAGAGAAAAATATCCACCAAAAAACAAATCAAAACCTTGGAAAGCAGGGAATCTATGTGGAAAGACTATAATAATCATGAGAAAAATAGAAATTGGCTAAAGCAGACAGAAAGGAAAGAAGCAGAATAGAAATTGCTGATAAGAGTGAATATGAGCTCCCGTATGGACAAGAGGTACAAAAAGAAAACAATGGGCTACATCAAAAAATTGTAAAAATGAATACCAAAGCACAATGCTATACATTTGAGGGCCAACATACCTTGATACACAATAAATTGATAGGCGAACTAAGGAAAAGTTTTCAATACTAAATGTGCAAAGCTAGAGGGTTAAAAAAGGCCAAAAGAAATGCTGCAATAAGCAGACCATATCAAATGTGTAATTGCGCATAGGCTATTACAAGGAAAATTTCCATACTACAAAGAAAGGATTAAAATAAAATTAACATCCACAACCAAAGTAGGTCAATGGGACTTGAAAGTACTCTATGTCATAATAAAGGATAAAGGTAAAGATAATTATCATTTGTTACATCATAGCAAACCTGTTGTACCCCAAAATTAAAATTTTTGTTACACTTAGACATTTTGAAGAAATGAGTAAAAGTCTTGTTAAATCAGTCAAAAAGGTCAAAATTTGGGTATGCATGTCTTGCACGAGGGGTTAAAGCGCAAAATTTTCAAAATCTGACGATCTGGGTCTGCTAAGAGCAGCTTAATCAACAAAACCCAGATCTCAGTTTTTCATCCCTAAATTTTAGGAAAACTGCTATTTTTAGAAATTTTCTAAAATTAGTAAACGTTTTCTGGGTTTTTCTAGGTTTCTTTAGAAATGGATACTAGCAAAACTTTCTAAAAATAGAAAGTTGGTCCGTCAGGGTCCAAATTGATTTTGATTGGCTCAAAATACGTCCATATCAAGCTGGTGCAGTCAAAATCTTAAAAAGATCAATTTTGCCCTACTGGGTCTATTCTGCTTTTCAGAAGTGTATCAGGAGCTCCGAGGTCATCAATGGAGGTCAGTCGGCTGCCAGGCGACAGTTTCAGCATTCAAACTTTCAGCAGAAGGCAAGATGATGAACGTGCGCAAAGAACGAGGAAGAAGTTGAAAAAAAATGATGAAAATTTTCTAACACTGGCAAGTTTGGGCGCCCCTGTTGAAGAAGGGCGCCCACCTTTTTAGGGCATCATATGATAAAATTAGGGTTTCAAACCTCTAGTCAGACTTCCTCACTTTTATGTCAACTTTGCAGCGAATCCAACGGCGCGGTCAAAAAATCATTCAGTCATCCGGGATTCGACGACGAACAGGAGGGATTCACACGGAAAACGGAGTGAAGAATTTGAAAAATATCAAAATTGACTAAGTGTTGACAAAGTGGGCGCCCCCAGTCAAGGAGGGCACCCAGCTTTTTGAAGGGCCTAATTCAGCAATAAAGGTTTGTCAAAGTGTTCAATCGCTTCAGATTTTGCCCAACTTTGCGATGCCTGTCTTCGTCAGCATATTCGACTGGTCGTCTTCCGACAAATTTAGATCGAAGACGAAGGTCCAGAATGAAGATTTCAGACTGGAATACGAAAATCATGAAAAAATGGTTAAGTCTGGAGAAGATGGGCGCCCCTGGTGAAGATGGGCGCCCAAGTTTTCAGAGGGTGAAACAGATGAATTTGCATATGAGTGACTAATATGATCTCTTCACGGTTGATTTAGCTTTCCAACAAGACATCCAGCACGTCAATCGGAGTCCGCAGTCGCCGGATACCAAGCGCCGAACAGGGGGCCCGACAAAGGCTGAGAACGAAGTTTCAAAAGCAAACACAGAAAAATCAAAAATAAACTAAGTCTGGTGAAAGTGGGCGCCCCCAGCCAAGATGGGCGCCCAAACTTTTGAGGGGTTAAAACCCAGTTTTTGGCAAAGATCGTTCCAGAAGACCCCTCTTCATATTTTGTCAGCTTCGCGATGAGCATAGTCTTCAGTCAATCCGATGCCCAGAGCTCCAGATTCAAAGAAATCATCTGTAGAAGAGGAGCTAATGAAGAAATTTGAAGGTCATGAAAATGGCTGACTATGGACAAAATGGGCGCCCCTGGAAGGAAAGGGCACCTACAAATTTGAAGGCCAAGATCAGGTTTTTAGCCAGAGGTGCCTCCAGAACTTCTTTCTCAGAATCAGTCAAGCTCCGCCGTGAAACCTTCAGCTCACCTGTCGAATCAATCTGTCAACGGGAAATCAGAGGCGAAGTAGCATGTCAAAATGGAGAAAAGTTGAAAATATCAAAAAATAAATTAACACTGAATGAAGTGGGTGCCCCAGGTGAAGAAGGGTGCCCAAATTCTCATGCCTTAAAGAAATTTTTGAGATTTTCAAAAAGTTTCAAAATTGCCAAGTGAAGGATGGCGTCTAAGTTCAATGAAGCTGAGTTTTAGGGTTTTGGAAATAAAAGCAAAAAGAAAGCAAAACCTAATCCAAAGCCCTAAAGTCTATTTAACACTTCTTTTCAATGTATTTTTCATTATTTTTGCAGGTAGCCTTCAAAGGAGAAAGTTGGAGCAGCAAGTTTGAAGAATTTTTGTGATTCAAGAATCCATAGTTGCTGGTTTTACATCAAATTTTTCACACCAGCAAGCATAAACCCTTGCTTTTTCAAACTTTGTCATCCAGAAGATCGAATTTTTCAAGAAGGCCAAGGCATTCCATTTTTCAGTCATCTGGGTCTTTTTGTCTCAATCTTCTGAAGAATTTTTCAATAACTTCATCAAGTTGCAGCAGTTGCTTTTATTTTGCATGTCAGTGAAAACATCAGTGCATTCAATTTTCAACCATCTGGGTCCTCTCCAATCAGTCTTCTAAAGAAAACCCATATCACAGCATTTTTTCAAGAAAATTTCAAAACCTAGGGTTGGCTGCTTTTTCGATCAACCGTCAGGGTTTTGCAAATCTAATCAACTGGGTCCATTTCTAATCTTGTTTTGAACAAAACCCAGGTGACAGCTTTTTTCGGGAAAAATTGAAGAAATTAGGGTTTGCTGCTTTTTTAGGCAAAATTCAAAATTTTCAAAAACGGACGATCTAGGTTGTCTTGCATCGAATTTTTGAGCAAAACCCATATCTCAGAAAAATTTTCAAAAAATTTGTTCGTTGGAGCAAGAAAATCAGCATTCTAAAAATAGAAATTGCTCAAGACTTGTCTGAACCTAGGCGAGTTTACAGTCATTCTTCAAGTTTTCCGAAATGGAGTACACTCCAATGTTTTCAAGACTGAATCAGCTCTCTATCACGATTACATCAAAACAGCTGAGACAGACTTGCATCACATCAAGCCGGTGTTCGATCTACATGCCTTGGAGAGAGCAGCCAACACTTCAATCAAGAACCTGGGACATTCTGGACTCCTCGCAGCAGCGTCAATTCCTATATCTGTTCATAGTCTTGAGTTCGTAATCGCTTGCATTAAGCATTACAACCCGGCTACTAGGGAGATCCAGTCAGCAGATGGCAGATTGATTTGCAGTCTAAAGCTTGATATGATCGAGAAGTGTTTTTCCATTCCCCCGTGGCCTGAAAGCGTTACTCTCCCAAAGGGTGAATGTGAAAGGATATGGAATATGCATAAAGATAAATATAGTAAGAAGATTGCACAGAGGTGGATGAAAGAAAAACACAAGACATTGCCTAAGAACGTCAAGCTTGAGGAAGTACAAACTCAGTTCCAGAGTGTTGTCCGTAGTTGCAATCCAGTTGGCGGAAGGATAGGCCATGTTTCAGTGATGTCAGCAAAGTTCGAGAAAGCGGCCAGTGAGGTCGAAGATTTCCTGAGATCTATTGCAGATGCTGAAGATATTCTTGAAAAGCGGTGTTTTGCTATTGAGGGCATAGATGCACCGAACCGGGACACAGTTTCTAATTTCCTAGCGGATGTGATCGAGCTTTAAAGCAGCTTTCTTCTAGAAGCTTTCTTTCCCGCTTTCTTTCTATTCTTGGAATGATCCTTATCCATTCTTTGAAAAGAGAAAGAAGATAAGATGTAATAGTTGGCGTTTCCCGCTTTTTCTGCTTTCTAGGGTTTTAGATGTTATCTTCTTTCTAGATTTAGTAATAAAGCTTGCTTGTTGAGCAAGCCCTGGATTGTGAAAGCAAGGAGATTTTAGGGTTCCCTACTCCTCTGCTTCTCTATAAATAAGAGCCTTTGCTCATTTAGTTTCTTTTAAACCGTGCTAGTGAGAACAAAACGCTGAGCCTATTGTGCCTTCTATTTGTTACTCAAGTATTGTTCAAATTGTGTTGTGATAGCAAATTGTTGAGGCTCTTTAGCCAACAAGGGGTTAATGTGATTGCTGTTTCTATTGTGTGAAGAGCAAGATTGCAAGCCTCCTTAGCTGCAATTTCTTGTTCTAGGCATGTTAGAAGTGAGCTTGTTCTAGAGATTTGAGTAATAAAATCACGAGCCTCCTTTGCCTTGATATAAAATCTCAAGTTTCCGTTATTTATGTTTTACTTTCATGATCTTGATTTCAACTCGCATTGAAGTGTGTAGGTGTTTGTTGAGAGAGGGTTCATTGAAGTATTCTGTCAGAAATCTACCTTGTTAATTTCTAGCTTCTCTTGCTCTGCTATTACTTGAGAAGCCAGAAACGTCTTTAGTTTAAGTTAGTCGTAGTTGAAGTTTTAAAACAGAAAATCTCAGCTGCGGCGTTTGTGTTTAATAAACCTTGTGCTCTAAGCTGATCAAAAAGATAGGCAACTTAGTTCTAGTTTACTTTCTTTCAAACACCATCAGCAAGAGGGAGCTTCCCCTCCTAATTTGAAGAGCAGTTTATCTGTGCATAGCTGTCCGTTTCAAATACGCATACCAGAGGTGCGAATTTAAACGCCAACAAAACCCAAATGCCAATTTGACATATGTGAACCCTCTTTGGAGCTTTAATCTCATGAACGAGCTCCATAATAGAATAAACATTACTATTAGACAATAATATTTATTTGGAATCCATAATAAACTTAAGTGGCCCCATAAAAATTTAAAAGGCTCTAATAGTATAAGATTTGGCCTTACAATATAAATATGGCCTTGGTCATATTACTTACAAGTGATTTATAAAGTTTAAATTTATATATTGATTAATTTAATAACCAAAATTGGTTATTAAGTGAAAAGTTACCAATCTCTAAATGAATGGTTGAGAATCAAATCAACCACCTATATTTGAGGCTTACCTTAAATAGAGGAGAATAAATTGTGAATGTAGTGAGTATTGCCCATAGATTATCACATGCGAAGGCAATTGGAGGGCATGAAAGGTATTATTGTAGAGTGCATTGTACAAGATCTATGATATCCTGTGAGGCCATTGTGTGGAAGAAAAGATGGGAAGGAGATACAGAAAAAGCCAAGTCCTTGGTATGTTTGTATTGGTGCAACTGCAGACATTGATGTAAGTTTCCTCTTATGATGAATGATGTTTATGGAGTATTTTTAGCCAAAACGGTTTTTCCCATGTATATAATATGTAATGTATTGTAATATGCCACCAATGGGGTTGAGCCCTCCACCACTCCCAGGGCAACATGTGGCAAGCTATTATTCATCCTCAAATCCACAGGGCACCTGTAGAAAAGTCATATGCCTATAGAGGATAAAATGGGACCCACATGATTAGTGCATCTTGCTGCAAAGCATTGGTCCACTAAGGAAATGAATTTGCAAGCCTCTAGATGCAACATGGCAGCAAGAAAAGGCAATTGTGCCAATGCGCTAAGTGAGGCTATAGCAGGAAACAAAGACTTAGCGTGTTAGTGAGTGCCCCACCCGGGGCAATGGGATTGGGTGGCAAGCACAAGGTGTTGATAACTTAGTAATGTGGGACCCACCCTAGGAGTCCAACCCAATTGAAATGTGCACATGCTTTTAGTGACTCCAAGCAATCATATATGTGGCATAAGAGAGTTGGATATGTATTCACACTAATCTAGCAACTGGGCCCACACTAGCACAAGCATCAACATAAGAGCAAGCCTTTGCACCAATACAATTGAGCTATAGTGGATAGTGGAGACTCAATGCAATGAACAAAGGCTAACACAATCTGATCATTCACAAGTCTTTAACTACATAAAGGATTGTTTTCACCTCTACATTTTGGTTTCCACATAAAGACAAAGGCCGACAGGATTAACACCTTTGTGACATGGCATGAGCAACAAAGGCATTATTTGGAATGTGCTAAGTTGTAAATATGAACACAAACTGACTCAACAGATTGTGCACAATGGCTTTCAAGGCCATAGAAATAAGACTTGACCAAGAGATTTTACAATTTCGGGGAATACAAGAATGAATGCCAATAGGACCACTCCAAGTTGCATCTCTTAGTGGTTCCTTCTTTGCCTTTGCTTTTAACAATGATTATACTATAATGATTTAAGCTTACTATTTAAAGAAGAAAATTTGAATCTGACCAAATTCAAGGCATTCAATGCCCTAGTTAAAATCAATCAAAATTAAAATTAGAAACCAAGTGTGTCCCACTTGAGAAGTTTCGAAAGCCTTGCTTTAATGTTCATTCCAAGAGTAAAAAGGAAGAAACTCAATACTTGTTCCTTTAAATGCATCTTCATAGGTTATGGATGAAAGACAAAAGGACTAAGGCCTTATGATCCTTCTATGAGTGCATCATTATAAGCAAAAACGTTCATATCATTGAAAAGCCTTTCTCCTTTTCCTCTACCCAACCTATTCAAATTGAGTCCCATGAAGAATCTTCAAACTAAGAAAAAAAATACCAAAGTCAAGGTACTTTAATTGATAAGTCTAATGGGGAGGAATCTTATGATAATTCTCAAAGCAAAATACCTAAATGGGCTCAATCCCTAATCCAAGATGATAACATAGAAAATCATTCTTCAACAAAAATGACGAGAAATAAACACACACATTATGCTTTAATGATATTCTGCAAATGTGAACCCCAATCTTTTGAAGAAGCCAATAGAAATGAAAGATGGAGGAATGCTATGAAACTAGAGTACAGTGCTCTAATCAAAAACAAGGCAAGGGAGCTTATTACTCCACCTTCTAAAAGAAATGCAATCAATTGCATACAGTTTTACAAGATCAAATATAACTCCATTGGTGAAGTATACGAATATAGAATGCTAGTTGCTAGATGCTTTACTCAACAACACCATATAGACTATCATGAAACCTTTGCCCCACTTGTGAAGATGAGCAGCATTAGAATGCTTATTTCTCTCACCACAAAAAATGATAGGGAAATATTCCAAATGGATGTTAAAAACACATTCCTATATAGTGATCTTCAATAAGAGATTTACATGACTCAAATTATGTTAGTTTTTATGATCAGATTATTAAGACAGAAATTAATTCAAAAACAGATACACAAACACAGAGTATACCCTGGGAAAACCCTCCACCTGAGGGAGAAAAACCCAGCAACAATATATCACTTATATATTGAATGTACAGCAAATATCTCTTTTACAATGAGGCCGGTAAGGAGGCCAAACACAGCACTAATATGATACACTATCTCTTGAAGATAATACAATTCTTTTGATCAGAATATCAGCCTCCTTTCATAGCTTCAATCTGCTCCTAGATAAGTTTGCACACCATGAATGATGAAAATGTAGATCGATTATATATACAAGGTGACATGACCTTTCATAAAGCAAGTCGGCCACAAAGAATGACTCTTGGAAAATCACATCCCAAGGATGTATGAGGTCGGCCTCATTAAAATGTGTCTTCTCATTAAATCGTGCCTCTTCAACATGTCGGCCTTGGATCAAATCGCACCTCCATAACAAGACGTGCCTCTCCAATAAGCAAATGTTAATCATCATTAATAAATGACGCCTCATTTCATAAAGACGATTTCACCAATTAAATAGCCGTAAGGCTATGATTTAATTGCATTCGGTCTAGGCTGGAAGGAAGCGACTGACGTTGTATACATCAACACTCCCTCTCAGCTAGGGAGAGTGCTTCCAGCTGCACAAGACATATCACCTCATCGTGATGTCTACCACAATGGCTACAACCATATGTGGAAAAGAAAGATATCACCTCATCGTGATATCAACCATCATGGCTACACCCATGAATGGTATGTACAAGTGCTCATCACTTAACGTGATGTTGTCACCTCATCGTGACGTTCACCATGGCTCTCCCAGAGGGTGAAACACAAGTACATGAAAATCATCACGGACTCTCTCACGTGATGCTGTCATGGAGTCACACACATGACATCCACCATGGCTCTCCCAGAGGGTGGAAACAAGGGCTTTCACCTCAAATCTCAAAAAGAAATGCATTAACAAGGGTTTGCACCTCAAATCTCTCTCAAAGAGAAATGCATTAACAAGGGCTTGCACCTCAAATCTCTCTCAAAGAGAAATGCATTAACAAGGGCTTACACCTCAAATCTCTCTCAAAGAGAAATGCATTAAAGCAAATCAGAAGATCATTGAAACTGAGACTCCTTCTCAGTTAGGGCTTCATTCTCCACAATACCAAGCTTGTCTCGAAGGCACACAACCTTTACTCTGGCAAGAGGCTTGGTGAGAATGTTTGTCGTATGCTCATCAGTGCTGATATACTTCAACTGGATTGCTTTCCCCAATACCATATCTCTGATATAGTGGTATTTGATCTCAACATGTTTAGTTCTGTCATGAAACATAGGATTGACAGAAAGCTCCACATAGCTTAATTAACACAATGGATGACAGTCGGCTCCAACGATTGTCCAACCAATCCTGCAAGGAGCTTCCGAAGCCACACTACTTCTCAAACTGCCACACATGCTGCAATGTACACGGCCTCTGCGGTGCTCAATGCCATTGAAGATTGCTTCTTGCTAAATCAAGAGATCATCACAGACCCCAAACTAAAGCAACATCCAGAGGTGCTCTTCCGATCAGCAACACATCCTGCCCAATCAGAATAACCATGCAGCTCCAAGTCCACATCAGAAGAATATCTCAAGCCATACCCAACTATGACACACAAGTATCTCAGGATATGCTTCGCTGCAACTAGATGTATTTGCCTTGGTTCACACATGAACTGACCAAGTGCACTCACTGCATAGCAAATATCTGGTCTAGTATTGACTAGATACATCAACGATCCAATCAACTGCCTATACATCGTGGGATCCACCAGATTCGAACTAGCTGCAGCCTCCTTTAGCAAGTTGGTCTTCATAGGCGTAGACATGGATTTGCAATCCATCATACCAAATCTCTTTAGGATGTCAATAGTATACTTCCCTTGACTCAGAATGATCTCATCTGGCTTCTGCCATACTTCATCTTCTTCAGGTTCAGTAGGCTCCCTCTGAATCTTCAAGTACTTGCATCAACCTTCTAACCTCATCGTCCAAGATTGCCTGCAACGCTTGCCTTAGATAAATGTTTTCTAGTGCACACCTCTGGTACTGTAGAGAGTTCAGGGTTGACCTCCTTGACCTCATTGCAGATCACTCTATTCTGAATAGGTTTGCGGAGCTACCTGTTGTGACCTTTTCACACATCACCCCATTGCAAATGGGGACCCCCTAATTTTTGCTTTGTTCGGGTCTTTTGGTTTGGTTTTTGGTTTGTTTTGTTGTCGTCTCTCTTTTGTTCCGTTTGTCTTTCCGGGGATGTGCCCGTCTGAATTGAAATTTTGGCTAAGTCTGAGAAATTAGGGTTTGCTTTCTTCATGTCAATTTGAGGTCAATTTGAGTTCGTTAATTGCATTCTAACTGTTGCGTCATGATTAAGACACTTCAAACTACTTGCCTGCAAATTTCGAGCTGAAACAGACAACTTACTATTTTTAGCAGTTCTGCCTTCAGAGGCCATTTTTAGGGTTTGCATGTTGGAATTTTCAGCGCATGTCAGGCTATTCCTTATGGGTTTTTCAAGAGCTACATAGTGATATGACATGCAAACAGAGTTGGTCACTTTTTCAAGGACTTACTATTTTTAGCAAATCCACTCTAGCAGCCCCCCCCCAGCACTTCAGTATCACAAATTGACCGACATGCAACAGAAACGAGGTCAAACGGAGATCATTTAAGCAACATGCAAGTCAAATTAGGGTTTCCAGCTTCGGGACCCAAAATGAGGGGTCAAACGCCAAAATCTCTAAAAACTGAAGTATCCCACTGCGATCAGTATCTTTCAAGCTATCCACTGGTAAAATTTGAAGGCAATCTGAGCACTTACTATTTATAGTAAGGCACTCCAGAAACAGGCTATAAATAGTAAGTCAGCAGCAGGCGCCAGTGTGGACAGGTAAGTTAACCCATGAGGATCACACCAGTCAGATTTCAAGTCAAACGGAGTTGCAGAAGTCATGAAATTGAGCAATTACTATAAATAGTAAATCACCTCCAGAAATATGCTATAAATAGCAAGTTAGCACGAGATGGCGGTGTGAACAGCTTGACTAGGTCATGAGGGTCCTATGGTTGAAATTTCAGATCAATCCAAGCTTCAAAGGTATGAAAATCAGAGGGCTTACTAAATATAGTAAAACAAGAGTGAGCAAGCCAGAAAAATGCCTAAGTCTGAGAAATTTCCTTCACCCCCTGTCAAATGCGCCCAAGGTAAAGCTGGCAGAAGGATGGAAAATTTCAAGTGTTGATAATTCCTGCTCAGCCCCCTAAATGCGCCCTCAAGAAGAAGAAGCCATGAAAAAGTTTCTAAGTGTGAAAATCCTGCAGGGGTCTCCAAATGCACCCAACTTGCTAGGTGTTAGCTCTGCTAAAAAAAATGGCTAAGTCTGAGAAACTTCCTGCTTGACCCCCTAAATGCGCCCTCAAGAAGATGGAGCTTGGAAAATTTTCAAGTGTTTGCATTTCCTACTCACCCCCTGAAATGTGCCCATGACTGGCAAAAGGATGAAAAAGTTTTCAAGTCTAAAAAAAAACTTCTTGCTTGACCCCTCAAATGCACCATCATCTGGAAGAGGTGATAGAAAAATGTTTAAGTCATGGAAATTCCACCTCCACACCTCGAATGCGCCCAAGCTAGAAGATAGGGATGAGAAAATATTCTATGTGTTAAAAGTTCCTCTAGACCCCTTGATATGCACCAAAGCTTGTGAGGAAACATGAAAAAATTTCTAAGTATTGGTAAATGGCAAGAAACCCATCAAAATGCGCCCAAGCTTGTGAAGGGGCATGGAAAAGTTTCTAAGTATGCAAAAATGGAAGCTCCACTAGTAAAATGTGCCCAACTTGCATGATGGCACCAAAAAAATTCTAAGGCATGAGCAAATTGCAAGCTCCTACCCTCATATGCGCCCTAGCAAGGAAGGAGGGTAAAAATTTACTAAGTGTTGAAAATTTGAAGCTCCTGCCCTCATATGCGCCTTGGCTACTTGAGTTTGATGGAAAATTTTACTAAGTGCTTGAAATTAGAAGTAGACATGGTGAAATGCGCCTCAACTTGGGTGAGAGAGTTGGAAAAGTTTCTAAGGCATTTAAACTTGAAGCTTGACCTCCTAAATGTGCCCAACCTTGAAGAGAAGAATGTTGAAAATTTCTAAGGCAAATAAACTCAAAGCTTGAAGGGTCATATGCGCCTAAGAGTTGAGGAGGAAGTTTGATATTTTCTAAGTGTTCAAAGCTTGAAGTAGTTACCTCTATATGCGCCTTGACTTGTGGAGGGAGTTGGAAAATGTTCTAAGTATTGGAAATTGAAAGTGGAAGCCCCTATATGCGCCCATGCTAGTAATGTTATTTGAAATTTTTCTAAGGCATAAAATTCCACCTCTAGGGGAAAATACGCCTAAGCTTGAAGAAGTGATGAAATTTTCTGAGGCATGGATAAAATTGGCAAGGAGTCAGAATGTGCCAGTTTCATGAGATTGAAGAAGATTGTCAAGGCAGGGCAAGGAAAGTACACCCAGAGATGAAGAATGAAAATAAATTTGGTGGCAAAATATTTTTCTAAGGTTAAAATTCAAAAATTAAATGAACCCCTTCGTTTGTAGACCCATGAATTTGATGCTTTCTTAAGGGAATTTTCTTCTGGGTACCGGATATCTTCGACAAGGAGATGATTTTAAAACTCTTCACGCCTTGCCTGAGACTTTAAGATGGAGATTTTACTCAGGCACCTGCTTGATGAAATTTTCCAGAGGAAATAAAAATTTTCTAAGGCAAAGGAATGAAATATGAAAATGCCTAAGTCTGTTATCACCAGAAGGATAAATTATGTTGAAAAATGTTGATGAGGTGAAACACGCTCACAAGCAAGAAATGAAATTTGTCTTAGGCACGAAAATTTGCAAATGAAGTGAAACTCAAGCATCAAGTTTCCAAATGCGCCCTCAAGGTGGATAAATTTCTAAGGCACAAACATCAGACATAGGTCCCTAAATGCACAGGTGTTGAAAGGCTATGAAGAAGGAAAAGTTTGCTAGAGAAAAGTGATGAACCCTATCAGATCCGGAGATCACTCAGACCTTGGAAGTCAAAGCATGAAAATCAGGTAAGTGAGGTGAATTTATATTATGAAGTGTTTTGATGCTCTTCTCTTGCTTGTTTTGCAGGGTGAACACCAAGGCCAAGACATGATCACTTGGGGAGATGGAGCAAGTACTTGGAAGAAATGGCTAAGTTTTGACCCAGTATGCACTCGGCTCAGGAAGGCGAGTGGCAAAGGAGAACAGGTCGAGTCCAAGATTGGAAAATCCTTCAAGATCGGGACAAAAGAAAAGATGAAGGCCCAGGCATTGGAGACTGACATCATGACAGATTGAAGAACAAAGTAGAGAAATTATCCTTAAGTGTAAAGTCCTTCGATGACCCAAAAGATGTTCTCCAGTGTGTTTCATGCAACTCAAGATGCAGTGGCAAGAAGGAGGAAAATCACCATCAAACAGGTTAAAAGTTGCAGTCTTGAAGTTTCAAATTAAGAACGTGCCTGCCATATCGGTCCAAGAAGTTGAAGCAGTGGTGATCAGACTCATCCAGTTTGCAGTCAGGAAGAAGAACAGTGTGAACGCATTTACAAACAGGAATCTTCTAGAAGATGGTGGACATTAATTGCTCATTTATTACCCCACTCTTCTTGGTGGCGGTTTTTAGGGTTAGGGTTTATGTGGCTCAATCTGAGCCCTCCATTTGATTGTAATTTGAGTCGTCCATTGGACTAGGCCATCTATAAAAGGGGCATCCCCCCCTCATTTGTAATTCATTAGATTAGAGTAGAGATAGGAAGATAGAGAGACAACTTAGAAGTAGCATAGCGTAGATCGATAATGTAGTTTGAAGAAGAAGGAAAGTTTTTCCTTTGAAAGATTTGTAAGAAATTGTTGTGAACACTCTCATAATAAAAAGGGTTTTCATTGATGATGATCTCATCTTTTGTTGTGAGTAGCTAGCAAGGTTTCTTCGTCCTTCTGATTCGAGTAGTAGCTTAAAGTAAGTAAATTTCATTTCATGCAAGTAGTTAGTAATTGTGGAATGTGGACTTCAATTTGAGCAAACCTTGTCTATCCATACCACTAGTGGGCTCGTTGATGGTGAGTTCGCCTTGCGTGGTCAACTAGAAACTTGTGGACTTAACTTCGATTACAATCTTCATGTCGGTATGCGTCGTTGTGACGGTGTCTTCATTGTTGAATTGTAATCTGAATATCTTTAGTTACTCCCCTTGAAGATTGCACCAGTTCTATGGAGGCTGTCTGAAGTGAGGCAAAACGGAATCTGGTTGAGGCTTGTGAAAATTGATCTCCACGTCCCACACGTAGATTAGTCCATAGCATCTTCTATCCCCCGCAACCATTTAAATTCAGTACTTCCTGGTTAGTTTAAGAAATCTGAGCTTCACTGAAAAATCCTTTGAATCCTGAAAACCCCTTCCTCTGGAGTGAACAACTACGTAAGTCCCCTTGAAATACCAGCAAATCTCATCGGGCCAACTGAGACTATCTACTGCATGAGGAACCTTGGAGTTGAATGCATCATCTTTCTACCAATCTTAGCATGCAGGAGATTTTGTTCAAGAGAGGATAGAATCATCGTTGGTAACTTTATTCTGTGTTGGTGCGGTCACGAAAAACACATCAACACTACCAATATCAAATCTAGATGACTGTCTTGTGCAATTCTAATCTTAGTAGCTGGAGAGGACTTTCAAGAATTTAACACTTGGCCTTGCAACACTGCAACCTTCACTTCTTCTCAGTGAGTCACAGAACTCCCTCTTGATCCCTACCTCAAAGATTGCAAAGAAGACTTCTAGAAGTGAACTCCCTCTAGCCACCAACTCAGTCCCATGGCTGGAAGTTGTGACTTCACACTTGATCATTTCTTTGGTTGGCATGACTTCCTCACAAAATGCCTCAAGCTTTTCATCACTAAGCAATCTCTCATCACCTTCTTGTTCCTAGGACTGTCCTGAAAGCATTTTAGAGAGAAATTACTAACAGTTTATAACTATCTAAAGAAATATCAAGGCTAGAATCATACGAGGTTTACTATTTCAAGTTAAAGCATGAATACATAATAATTTATAAACACTATTAAAACATAAGTAAATAAATCAACCTATAAGAGAAATATATCAAAAGATCAGAATGAAGGGATAAAGAAACTCATCTTTATTGAATTCTGATAAAACTCTTTCTTCCATCTTTTACTCCTCTCGAGAGTGCTAAGCTCTGCACAACTACAGATTTCTTGAATGCATTATGCAGTTAGCATGTAGAACCAACTCTCTCCAAGAGTTCAAGGCTCTATCACAGTTCATGCATTAGAGAATGATATCGATGTGACCAACTAATCACTATCAAAATTGCAATTCTCTTTTTATTTCAGAGTCACACTCAGAAATCTTCACAACCAGCATGAATTGACTTGCAACAAATGAAATCTTCAAAGGATCTTATGCTAGTGAACACAATTTCAAGAGAAACCACTATCTCTCTTTACTAATTACAAGTGATCCAAATAAATGAAGTAACTGAAATTCAGCCTAGAAAGGTGAAACAAAACAAAGAATACTTATCTCTTTAAATATTCTGATGGGTGCAAATACTGGACACAGTAAGATACGTTGCTCAGATCAGTACACAACCTTCACGGCTTGAACACAGGCCCATGACTTAGAATAGAAATTCCCTAGAATTCATTTGAGGAGAGATCTCATCCACATCCGCAAATGAAGCATGCTGATTAGGCTTGGTTGGGCAATCCTTTGCATAGTGACCAAACTTGTCACATCGAAAACATTGAACACGAGAGAGATCCCTCTTCTTCTTAAATGCGGGAGCACCATCTAACCCTTTATCTCTATTCCTCTTGAAGTATCCTTTCTTTCCTCCTTTTCCTTTCTTCTCTGAGGATTGAGCGGAAAGCACATGAATGTCTTAATTTGTAGAGCTTCGACCAATACCTCTCGCAACCAACCTAGACTCTTCTTGAATACAATCTGACCTCAAACGATCAAACTTGGGAAGTTTCGATCTTGCACTGATTCCTTGAATGTAAGACTCCCAAGATGAAGGAAAACCATTAAGAGCCAACATGGTCAAATCCTTGACATCAACAATATGACCAATGGTAGAGAGCTGATCTCTCAATTCGGAAATCTTCATGAAGTAAGCGATGACAGATTCTCCTTCCGCCATCTTAACATGATGGAGTTGTTGCTTCAGTGCAAGTGCCCGGCTTGTGTTGTTGATTTCGTACATCTCCTCCAAAGTTTTAAACATCTCTCTTGCCGCCTTCAACTTGGAGATGATAGGAACAATATGATCCTTCACGGAATCAACTAACATCTTCTTCACCTTAATATCTTTCCTCTTCCACTGTACCTTCTCTTCCTCATCCGTAGGCTCGGGGACTTTGCTCTCCACAAACTCGACCAATTCACTTTCTTCCAAGGTGAGCATAATTTTGAATCTCCAAGATGTGAAATTTGATGCTCCCTCAAGTCTATCCTCAAGCTTAAGACTGTTCACCATCTTGACGAAGAGATAGAAGAGATAGAAGTAATCAACGATGAGAAAGAGAATAAGGAGTATCGCTGTAATACTCAATTTGATCAAGATCTTCTTCAAACCCGCTCTGATACCATGTTAGTTTTTATGATCAGATTATTAAGACAGAAATTAATTCAAAAACAGATACACAAACACAGAGTATACCCTGGGAAAACCCTCCACTTGAGGGAGAAAAACCCAGCAACAATATATCACTTATATATTGAATGTAAAGCAAATATCTCTTTTACAATGAGGCCGGTAAGGAGGCCAAACACAGCACTAATATCATACACTATCTCTTGAAGATAATACAATTCTTTTGATCAGAATATCAGCCTCCTTTCATAGCTTCAATCTGCTCCTAGATAAGTTCGCACACCATGAATGATGAAAATGTAGATCGATTATATATACAAGGTGACGTGACCTTTCATAAAGCAAGTCGGCCACAAAGAATGACTCTTGGAAAATCGCGTCCCAAGGATGTATGAGGTCAGCCTCATTAAAATGTGTCTTCTCATTAAATCATGCCTCTTCAACATGTCGGCCTTGGATCAAATCGCACCTCCATAACAAGACGTGCCTCTCCAATAAGCAAATATTAATCATCATTAATAAATGACGCCTCATTTCATAAAGACGATTTCACCAATTAAATAGCCGTAAGGCTATGATTTAATTGCATTAGGTCTGGGCTGGAAGGAAGCAACCGACGCTATATACAGCAACAAATTAAAGGTTTTGAACAAAGAACCAAGGAAAATTATGTTTGTAAACTTAAAAAATCACTTTAAGGTCTTAAACAAGCTTCTAGAACTTGGCATGTAAACATTAACACCTCCTTCAACTCCCTTGGATTCACTAATTGTTATAGTGACAATGATCTCTTTGTAAAAGTTGAAAATGATCAAATCATCATCATCATCCTTTATGTGGATGACTTACTCATTGTTAGAACACATCCGTCATTGCGCCAAAAGATCGACCTGTTAACGCCCGATACAAATGCCAAAGATAAACAGATCCAGGGAGGCGGTTAGTCCATGTCCTGAATCCGAAGGGAGACACTAGCAATTAGTCCAACAATCCCCCCCTCAACGTCACCTGAGGGGATTCGAACCCACGACCACAGCTGCAATACCATTTGTTGGAACATGTTTGTCGTTGCACCAAAAGATCGACCTATTAATGCCCAATACAAACACCAGAGATAAATGGATCTATGGGAGGCAGTTAGTCCATGTCCCAAATCTGAAGGGAGACGTTGGCGATTAGTCCAACACTCATTACCAATAGTCTAAACTCCTTAGTCCAAAAATATAAAAACCAAGTTAAGCCAATCATTCAAATGTCTAACTTAGGCCTTCTTCATCACTCCTTAGGAATGACAATAATCCAAGATCCAAACTCTATTGTGGTATCTCAAACTAGATATGCAAATGATCTACTTCAAAAGTTCAACATGATTGACTATAAACCAACTATCATACATATTGAGGTAGAAATCAAACTTGATACTAAACCTTCAAGTGAGAAAGTTAATCCTACCTTGTATAGACAACTTGTAGGAAGTTTGATCTACCTTACCATAACTAGACCAAATATGACCTATGTTGTAAGCATTGCTTCCATGTTTATGCAAGATCCATAGCTTGATCATTGGAAATGGAAAAAAGAATTCTAAGGTATATCAAAGTTGAATATAATTATGGTATTTATTATACTTGCACCAAAAAAGCTAAATTAATTGGTTATTGTGGTGCTAACTATGTAAGTGATTCTACTGATATGAAATCTATTTTTGATTGTCTTCAAATTTGGTTCAGGAGCTATCACTTGAAGTAACAAGAAACAAAAAAATGTTGCTCTCTTAGCTATAGAAGCCAAATACAAAGATGCAATAGAAGTGGCAAAGGAAACAATGTGTCCTAGAATATTATTGGATGAGCTATATATGGTTACTACTAAAAGTACCACATTGTTATGTGATAATTGAAGTTGTGAGCTCTTGCCAAAAACCTTGTTCAACATCAAAGAATGAAGCACATTGAAGTCCACACTCTTTTCAACCATGAAAAGATCCTCAATGGCAAGATTACTCTACAGTTCTACTAGATAGATGATCAAGTGGCAAATATTTTGACAAAACCTCTACACAATGCCAAATTTTTAAAATTTAGATCAGTGCTAGGCCTTAAGGAATTGCCATTAAGCGGGGGGGGTTGCGTGACAATGACACCTCCTAATGGCCAACTTGATGTATCTCTTGATCTTCCCATATGTGCAACCTTCTTCCACTAGAAAGCATTGTAAAAATCATTTTATATAATTATTGTAACAAGAACTTGGGAAGCATTATGTTTTGTGGAGATTCCTTGTTTCATAGAAAGCTCCAAAAATATATGTTTGTTGTCTTTTGCATCATTCACAAGAAATGTAGGATGCTATCATTAGAAAGGTGATCCTCGACATGCTAGCCAAAAAAGGCCTCCATTGGAAGGTCTTCATTTTTACCTTTTTTAAAAAAGAAATTGATGGCTTGTATCCCAAATGAACATTAAGAGGTATTGTTAGAGCATAATATTTACTAGGGGTCCATAATTAACTTAAGTGGCCTTGTAAATATTTATAAGGTTTTTGCCTTATTAGATAAATATGACCTTGGCCATACTACTTAGGGATGATTTAAAAAGTTTTGCTTTGTAAATATTAATTAATTTAATAACCAAAATTGGTTATTGGGTAGTCACCATCCCCTAAATGAACGATTGAGAATTAAATCAACCACCCATGTTTGAGGTTTACCTTAAATAGAGGAGAATATAGTGTGAATGTATTGAGCATTTCATATAAATTGTTGTATGCAAAGGTAATTCCAAAGCATTAGAGGTATTATTGTAGAGTGTATTGTAAAGGATCTATAAGACCCTTTGAGGCCATTGTGAGGAAGAAAGGATGGGAAAGATATAAAGTGAGCCAAGTTTTTGGTATGTTTGCATTGGTACATACATTGGTAAGCCTCAAAATAGTCTAAAAAATTTTATAGTATTTTGAGGCTTACAGCATGGATAAGCCATGCTTGAGAGAGGTAAATCATGGCATCAACTCAATTGAGAAGATGAAGACATTCATAAATAAGAAATAGCAAGATGTTAAAGAAAATCTCTTCAAATAGGTCCAAACAATCCTTTTTGAATGGCAGAACAAAGTGACCAGCCCACCACATCTTCTTTCCTTTGAATTGTGTAATGTCCCCATTTTAGCGCCACACTCTTCATTGGGATTTAGCCTATTTCCGGAAACCCGTAGGCTAAGTAGAAAAGGAAATTAGGGTTTCCTATTTTATAGGAGGTTTTGAAGGCTTGCATGCAAGAGTTTTCGTTGCATGTCTGATGGAGCTTTATGGGTTTTTGGAGAGCTTCAGGATGAGGTAACATGCATGTTGAGAAGATGACATGCATTTCTCTCTGGTACCTTGCATGCAGGAAAGGTTTCTAGGTTTTTCTGGGTTTTCAGAGAGCTTCAGAATGGTGTAACATGCATCTTCATCCAACAACCTTTCCAGGCACTTGCTATTTTTAGTAAGTCATGATGACTGCCTAGTTTGTGCTCAAAAGGCGTTTGGGAACACTTACTATTTATAGCAGTTTGCTATTTTTGGTAAGTTCTATTTATGGTAATGTCATCCTTGCAGCCTTCCTGAAGACTTACTATTTATAGTAAGTCATGTTTTCTGCTCAGTTTGGCTTTCTGTTGAGTTTGAAGTGAACTTGCTATTTTTGGCACTTGCTATTTTTAGTAAGTCTATTTTTGGCAGTGGCATCATCAGCAGCTCAGCTCAGATAATCATGCTATTTCTAGCAGTCTGGCAGAATCAGTTTTGGGCGTTGGTTTTGGCTTTGGTTTCTATCTCTCCTTTGGACTGAGTTTCGACACTTAAGTCAAATTTATATTTTGAGTTTGTACCCCATGCCTAGTCAATGAACTTCAAGTTGTTTTAAAAATGGGGCCATGAAGTGGACGCCTTATTAATGCTTAAAAATGTTTTGTTAATGTTTAAATATCACTTCAAAAGTGGGACGACTTGGAGAAGAATATTAAGAGTTTTAAATATTTTAAAATGCTTTTTGAGGTGGACGTCCTTTGGGAAACTGAAGAGTTTTCTTGTTGGGAGTTACAGGTTGCTTCATTCGCCCAATTGAGCTTATATATTGATGCTTTGAGAAGAGTTGATTATCTTTGGAAAATTTTGTAAAGTTATGTTGTTGAACTGAGTTCAGACATTGCTACGGGGGTTGTATGCTTCCTAGCTTTTTACTACCTTTCTTCAGGCTTGAAACTATGGCTTCCTAGAAGGTTAATGAAGACCATGCTTCATTTAGGAGTGTGGATTGAGCATCAAATTCCGATTTAAATTACTAGCAGGTTGTTGGTTTATAATCTGTTTGTACTACTGATGTCAATGGTTGAAGCGAACTTCTGTTGATAGCTTTGCCTCTGAATTTTATCTCATTCTGGGTACTGGCCCATGCTGTGTAACTGTGGAGGGCGCCCAAGTCTGCAAGTTTGCAAATTTTAATATTGAGTTTTGGATTTTCTAGAAGAGGTTGACCTCTCCCTAGGCCGTACTTCTGCCTAGAAATTGCATTGGGAATTGTGCCGACTATATCTGCTATGATTGGCACGTTTTCTCAGTTGGAGTTTGGACGCCTTGTTTAGAGGCTTCATTTGGTTGTTGTTTGAAGCTTTCCAAAGCTGTATTGAAGGAACTGCGTCCATATTGGTGAATTCTTACCTTGCTGGTTTGATTTTCTATACTTGTTGTTTCTAATCAAACTTGTCTAATTTTGATGAATTGCTGGTTTGAGCTCAAATTCTATATCATTCTTGTATTGTAATTGTTAGAGGTTTATTACTCTAATTCATTGTGAATTTTGGAAGCATATTTCTTTGTATTTGCAGCTAAAACTATATCATTGTAAAGCTGGTTTAGTAGTACTAACAGTTGTTTCTTATTTGTTGCAATTTATGTTTATAATTACTCCCACTAAGAAGTGGTTGAGTTAAATAATTTACTTTCAACACTTGTTAATTTCCCCCACTGAATAAGTGGTAGAGTGGAATTCATGGTCAATTATCCGTCTATTTTGTAATTACTTCATTCATGGTCGACTAGCTACCTACAGCAATTTTGTAACTTTCTTTCCAATTGCTAACGATCCCCGGCACCATATGTTATCACCTCACCCACATCAGGTTCTTGGTGAAGGGTTACTTTCTAGCTGGTTTTCTTTGGAGCTAATGCTAATCAGTGGTTTTGTGCTGATATTGTTGTGTTCAAAAATCAAAAAAAATTAAGGGGAAATATTACAAATTGCCTATAGAATATTATAGCACTAAGGTCCTTTCTTTGTCGAGAGGGGTTGCATCATATAAAAATGTAGAAGCCAACAAATGGTATAAGCTAGCACCTACTAGAATCTTCCCTAATCCTAATGTGTAGGATGTATTATGAATGAGTTTGTTGATTTTGTACACTCCAATGGTCAAAGTATTTCCACTCTTTGTGACAAGTATAAGGAGGATGCTCACAGTTGGCACTACCTCCATGGCCAATCATTGTAGAACCTACATCCTCTTGCAATCATTTCTTTTGCAAGTTTTTTAAATTTTAATTTTTACTTAAAGCTCTCTAAATTTGAATTTCTATTTATTTTTGAAAAAAAAATTCAAATATGAAGTTTAATTTATTCTTTCATGACTCTAACTCTCAAATTTTGCCTCAATTGGTTGCCAATTCTTCTTCATCTAAGTAGAATTGGAGTACAACTCCTTCATCCACTCCATAGAGCACAAGCAATTGGCATAAAAGAAAATGACTATAAAGAAGGGGCAACAAAGTTGTGAGATGTAAAGCCAAAGAAAGCTATTTTAGATGCTACCACTTCCCAACAATCTTCGTTTCTGAGGAGTTAAATAGTCAGCATACTTTCAATATGAATGCCAATGGCACTCCTTTTGGTTTATCTACCTACATCATCTAATGTTGATGATGATGATGATGATGATGATCCTTATGAAGACTCATATGACATTAATTGCTAATTTTATTATTTTAATATTAAACAATGAAGATCTATCATGACATTCGTTCAAGTTTGAGAAATTCATATCAAAGTAGTATTTTTTATTTTTATGGTACTTTTGTTTATTATATGCATGTTATGTGGTATTTTGAACTTAATTCCTATTTTTAGGCCAAAATTATGTATACATTTATAATTCTTATATTTTTTTGTACAAATGTACCCAAAACAAACCTAACCCCAAGAAAATTGTTGTACCAGCACACCTACACCCAAACTTGATAAAAAAATTAGCTCCTATAATGACCTTAACAAATTTTGATAAAAAAGTATTTATCACTTTCTGATCACCAAGGTCCCATGAGGGCAAGATGAAAGCAAAAAATGAGTAAATATTATTATTTAGCACTTTCTGATCACCAAGATCCGATGAGGGCAAGGTGAGAGCATGTAGTAGATGAATAATGATTATATATATTATTCAAACAAACAACAATGCCCAAAAGATGGAGCAATAGATTGCATGAACAATACAAATATGCTAGAGTGAAATGTCCCTAGGATTTCCCTTTTCTGCCTTAACCAGTTCTCGAGGAATGTTAATAAGATTAAATCTTCACATTATAGTTCACAGTGACATTCATGTCAATAATTTTCTGTTTGCTTCAATTTCACAAATAATCCAATTTGAAATTTCAGATAAAGAGAAATACATAGCTGATAACAAGATTCAATAGATGATTGGTTCAGATTTGAGTGATAACAAAAAATTCAGGACCTAGAATGAAATCCCTAAGAGTTCACTGTTTAGGAGGAAATTACATAGATCTGAACGTGACCAGTAGCAATCTGGCCCGCCATCTAGCCTCCTGAAAGCTCCTGCCTTTGCGACTGTGACTTGCTTGGTGTGGGATGCCTGGATAATCCAGGGGCTTTCACCTACAAATGTCTGGAATTGCCTTCCTCTTTGTGATTTGAAACATGAAACCCTCAAATACCAGCGAATTAATTAACAATGACCTCTAATTTAGCTCCATCAGATCTCTGATTTGGATATGCCTATTCACCATAGGTAGGATTTGGTGATGCGATATACTTAGCAAACTTCTGAATGATGCCAGGTCGCTGGAAGTGTTTGCTGGGGTTTAATCTAGTGGCTACAATCTAGAAACTGGGTGATGTTGGGAATAAACCTGGTTGCTGCTACTGTCTGGTTGGATCTAGTGACGCCTGGTCTGGTGATATAATACTACTTGGCCAAGTGATATCCTAGCCACTGTACTATCTACTGACTTTTGCACTTAGACTGCTAAAAGGGATCTGGAAACCCAGATTTGAGTTTGAATGTCCCTCTCCAAGTGGGCGTCACAATGGAAAGGTTAGCACTGGGTTTGCATGGCCTGTAATGAGAAAATGTTGTTAATCTCCACACTGATCTGAGATAGCGCTGACAACTCACTAAAATTCACTATACTCAGCAACAAATGGATAATTCTTAGAGGATAGGGTTTTCGTCCTACCTCTGTAAATCACCTCCAAGGGGTTTCATCCTCTTTGGCTAGATGGCTTGAAAACTCAAGACAAAATTCAGTTTCACTAATTCCAAAATGCATACCTCCTATGGCAACCAAATCTGAATTTATGCTTGAATGTGGAATAGTTCCCAAGTCCCTATATTGGGCGCCACAATTTAAAATGTGAAATTCTAACTTTATTTTATTTTATTTTATATTTATTATTATATTATTTATATTTTATATTTAAATATTCATTAATTAATATACATTTAAGTGGTGTTAAGAAACACCCTTGTTTAGGAGGGCGCTGGAAGCTAACTTCAAAAGAGAGGGGACATGACAGAGCCGAAAAACATATTCAAATATGCCAAAATATCATCAAATAGACAACATAAAAATATGAAACAAATCTACTATCACAATTTGTTGTAATTCCAAATACAAATACTTGCTGAAAAATAAAAGCTTTCAACGCAATACAACCTTTGAATGAGATTGTTCTCAAGAAACTAAAGGGGTTTCATCCTCCAATCTCCAAATCCAAGGTTTTTGTCCTTGAATTGATAGTTGAAAACAAGGCTCAAGCTAAGACAGAAATTATATGAAAAATGGCAGATCTCTCATGTTGATGTTCAGCCGTGGGCCTCTACTTCCAGCCGCAATTTCATAAGGCAATAAATCAAATATAGCCTAACGGCTATTTATTTATTGGAGACATCTTTTGTGAAGAGGCGCTTCACTTAATATTAAATAATATTTGTTAATGAGGCCGACTTCTTGTTGGGATTCGCCAACCTTTCATATGTGGCCGACTTTATATCATGAAAGGATGCGATTTATGGAGATCTTCCCTTCGACTTGTATATATTAGAGATGTTGTTTGTTTGATTATCATTCATTCATTCGCTACTTGTTCAAGTTCGCACTTTAGTAAGAGATTGAGCATTATCTTCAGCAGATCGAAGTCTTCAAGAAGGTCGAGATTTTCATCTACAAGGAGATCGATATTATCTTGTATTGCATCAAGTGAGGTGCTGATATTCAGCCTTGTGATTGGCCTTATTGTAAAGCACATTGCTGGTTATTATTCAATATATAAGTGATATATTGTTGCTTGGTTTTTCTCCCTCAAGTTGGAGGGTTTTCCCAGGGTATATGCTGTGTCAAATTGTTTAAAATTGCTCTATATCTGCTTATTTAATTTCTGATCCTAAAACTAACATGGTATCAGAGCAGGTTTAAGAAAGATCGTAATCAGATTTCTATAAGCAGCGATATCTTCCACCCTCATTCTCATCTTTGTGTGTCCATCTTATCTATGAAAATGGTGAACGGACTCAAGGTTGAAGATAGACTCGAGGGTGCCTCTAACTTCACCTCTTGGAAGTTTAGAGTTCTCATTGCATTGGAAGAAAATGACATTCTCGAGTTCGTGGAGAAAGAGGTACCCAAACCTTCCGATGAGACTAAGCAAACACAATGGAGGAAGAATGGCACAAAGGCCAAGAAGATATTGATTGATTCCGTGAAGGATCACCTTGTGCCTATTATCTCCAAGTTGAAGACAGCAAGAGAGATGTTCAAGACCTTGGAGGGACTATATGAGATCAATAATACAAGCAGAGCTCTTGCATTAAGGCAATAGCTTCATCACATCAAGATGGCAAAAGGGGATTCTGTCATCTCCTTCTTCATGAAGATCACCAAATTGAGAGATCAGCTTTGTGCCATTGGTAATATGGTTGATGATAAAGACTTAGTCATGTTGGCACTTAACGGTCTTCCTCAATCTTGGGAACCATTTATCCAAGGTATTAGTGGAAGATCAAAGCTTCCAAAGTTTGATCGACTTAGGGCAGATTGTATTCAAGAGGAATCAAGATTGGCAGCAAGAGGCAATGGACGAAGTTCTAACAATGAAGACAATCATGTACTTGCTGCTCAAACATCGACGAGGAAAGGAAGAGAAGGAAGGAAAGGCAATTTCAAGAGGAACAGAGACAGAAGATCGGATGGTGCTCCTGAATCTAAGAAGAAGAAGGATCTCTCCCATATACAGTGCTTCAGATGTGACAAGTTTGGTCACTATGCAAGAGATTGTGCAACAAGACCAAAGCAGCATGCTTCTACTGCGGATGTGGGAGATGTCTCGCCTCAGAAGGACTCAAGAGATAATTCAAGCAGATTTCTATTTATCTCAGCACTATCAAGCAATGTTCCAACCTATAGCAGCACATGGTTGATTGATAGTGGCACTTCTTGACACATTACCGGATTTAGAGAGCATCTTTCAGATTTGGTAGAGAGAGATACCAACATTCAAGTCATAATTGGAGATGATGCATGTTATTCAGTGAAAGGTGTTGGAGCCTCCTCTCTTCACCTAGATTCCAGCATCTCTCTTCATTTGAGCGATGTGTTGTTCGTACCAGGTATCAAGAGGAACCTTGAATCTATTTCAGCCTTGGAGGACAAAGGATATCAAGTTGCATTTTCCGAAGGAAAACTTCTTGCTTGGCCAAAGAACTCTAGCATCAAGTCAGCCCGTGTGATTGGTGTTTAGCAAGAGACTCTTTATAGACTTTCCATTCATCCAATGCAAGCATTGTTACATGATTCTACCAGTTCAAGTGAGCTTTGGCATAGAAGACTTGCTCACCTCCATTTTAGAGCTCTTCCATCCATGCAGAAGATGGTCACTGGCCTTCCACAACTCAGTCAAGAGCATGAAGGTACTTGTCGAGGATGCGCATTGGGTAAGAATACTAAAGGTCCTTTTCATACTAGTGAAAGTAGATCTAAATGTATTCTAGATCTTGTTCATTCTGATTTGTGTGGTCAAATGTCTATTACATCTTTGAGTGGTTTTTGGTATTATGTAATTTTCATTGATGACTACTCTAGAAAGACTTGGATTTATTTCTTAAAGACTAAGGAATCTGAAGAAGTACTTGAGAAATTCAAAGAATTTAAGGCTCAAGTAGAGAACTGGTCCAGGAAGAGGATCAAAGTTCTAAGATCTGACAACGGAAGAGAATACATCTCTGGAGGCTTCCGTAACTTTTGTATCAAAGCAGGGATTAAGAGGGAGTTTTGTGTCCCTTAATATCCACAGCAAAACGGTGTTGTTGAAAGGAAGAATAGATCCATTGTTGAAGCAGCTAAAGCCATGATCCATGATCAAGACTTGCAAACCTTCCTTTGGGCAGTAGCATCTAGAACTGCAGTGTATGTTCAAAATCGATACCCTCATCGTATTTTGGAGAATATGACTCCTGAAGAAGCATTCACAGGTGTGAAGCCTGAGATTAGTCATTTGAGAATCTTTGGTTGTCCTGTTTACATCCATGTGCCTAAAGATAAGAGGACTAAGTTAGAACCATCTGGCAAGAAAGGAATCTTTGTGGGTTACAGTGAATCTTCAAAAGCCTACAGGATTTACATTCCAGGACAGAAACTGATAGAGTTCAGCAGGGATGTCACTTTTGAAGATGTTGCATTCAAAAGATCTAAAGGTTCATACATGGAGATAGATAATGAAGATCAGGAGACTACTCAGGACATGGACGTTGATCATACTCCTGAGATTCAGAGGGAGTCTACTGAACCAGAAGAGGATGTTGATCCAGTTGAGCCTTTGGAACCAACTGATGGGCCAAGAGATATTGTCATAGGTCGAAAGAGACCTCTATGGGCTAGGCAAACAATGCAGGAGGCAGAAAAGTTTGCAGCCCCTAGAGGAACATTTAGAGAAAGCAAAAGACCACAACAATTTCCAAGCTATGTTGCATTAATGAGTGTCATATCATTGAATCCAAGCCTTCCAGTGTTGAGGAAGCTTCAAGTCAGCAAGTATGGAGAGAAGCTATGGCTCAAGAATATCAATCTATCATCAAGAATGATGTTTGGGATATTGTACCTAGACCTGAAGGGAAATCTGTTGTATATTCTAAATGGCTTTTCAAGATCAAGCATGCAGCTGATGGAAGCATTTAGAAGTACAAGGCTAGATTTGTGGCTAGAGGATTCTCTCAGAAAGAGGGAATAGATTATGAAGAAACCTTTGCTCCGGTTGCTCGTTATACATCCATCAGGACTATCATTGCTATTGCAACAGCTAAAGGATGGAAGTTGCATCAGATGGACGTGAAGACAGCATTCCTTAATGGTTTAATTGAAGAAGAGGTATACATCAAGCAACCTGATGGCTTTGAGATTCATGGGAAGGAGTCTCATGTTTGTAAATTGAAGAAGGCTTTGTATGGCCTTAAGCAGGCTCCCCGTGCTTTGTATGAGAGAATTGATCGATACCTTATGAGCTTGGGCTTCTCCAAGAATGATGTTGATTCAAATCTTTACTTCAAGGTAGTTGATGGTGAGGCATTAATCTTGGTTCTTTATGTTGATGATATATTCTTACAAGAGCAGAATATCTCATTATCAAATGCAAGGAGTTAGCTTCTGAATTTGAGATGAAGGATCTTGGATATATGCATTACTTCCTAGGTTTGGAAGTGTGGCAGAGACCCAATGAGATCATTTTGAGTCAAGGGAAGTATACTATAGACATCTTGAAGAGGTTTGGTATGATGGATTGCAAATCCATGTCTACACCAATGGAAACCAATTTGAAGAAGTTGAGTGAGTCTGCAGCTAGTTCAGATCTGGTGGATCCCACTATGTGCAGGCAGTTGATTGGATCATTGATGTATCTAGTCAATACTACACCAAATATTTGCTATGCAGTGAGTGCACTTAGTCAGTTCATATGTGAACCAAGGCAAATACACCTAGTTGCAGCTAAGCATATCCTGAGATACTTGCGTGGCATAGTTGGATATGGCTTGAGATATACTTCCAGTGTAGACCTAAAGCTGCAAGGATATTTTGATTTTGATTGGGCAGGGAGTGTAGCTGATTGGAAAAGCACCTCTGGATGTTGCTTTAGTTTGGGGTCTATGATGATCTCCCGGTGTAGCAGGAAGCAGTCTTCAGTGGCACTAAGCACTGCAAAGGCCGAGTATATTGCAGCATGTGTAGCAGCTCGAGAAGCAGTGTGGCTTCGGAAGCTCCTTGCAGGATTGTTTGGAAAATCATTGGAGCCGACTATTATTCATTGTGATAATCAAAGTTGTGTGAAGCTTTCTGTCAATCCAGTGTTTCATGATAGAACAAAACATGTTGAGATTAAATACCACTATATCAAAGATATGGTATTGAGGAAAGCTATCCAGTTGAGATACATTTGCACTGATAAGCAGACGGCTGATATTCTCACCAAGCCTCTCTCCAAAGTAAAGTTTGTGCACTTTCGAGACAAGCTTGGAATTGTGGAGAATGAAGCCCTAGCTAAGAGGGAGACTTAGCATCAGTGATCTTCTGTGATTTGCTTTAATGCATCTTTCTCTGTGAGAGAGAAATTTGAGGTGTAAGCCCTTGTTAATGCATCTTTCTCTGTGAGAGAAATTTGAGGTGAAAGCCCTTGTTTCCACCCTCAGGGAGTAGCCATGGTGGTGACTCCATGACGCCATCACGTTGAAGAACTAAGATGATTTCCTTGTCACTTAACCAGGCATCACCCTACAGGAGTAACCATGGTGCAGGTTATCATGTTGAGATAGCGACATCATGTTAGTGAAACTGATGATGGGGCGATACTATGTTGCTATGGCGGAACGCCATGATAGACGATATCGCGCCGTGTTTGACTACAGCGGGCTCACCTAAATAGATTAACGGCGGATCATCCATGTGAGGGCTCCGGGCATTATGGATGCTCGAGGAAGTATTATAGGGTGTTGATGTTCAGCCGCGGGCCTCTACTTCTAGCCGCAATTTCATAAGGCAATATATCAAATATAGTCTAACGGCTATTTATTTATTGGAGACATCTTTTGTGAAGAGGCGCTTCACTTGATATTAAATAATATTTGTTAATGAGGCCGACTTCTTGTTGGGATTCGCCACCTTTGTATGAGTCATAACCTTTCATATGTGGCCGACTTTATATCATGAAACGATGTGATTTATGGAGATCTTCCCTTCGACTTGTATATATTAGAGATGTTGTTTGTTTGATTATCATTCATTCATTCACTACTTGTTCAAGTTTGCACTTTAGTAAGAGATCAAGCATTATCTTCAGCAGATCGAAGTCTTCAAGAAGGTTGAGATTTTCATCTACAAGGAGATCGATATTATCTTGTATTGCATCAAGTGAGGTGTTGATATTCAGCTTTGTGATTGGCCTTATTGTAAAGCACTTTGCTCGTTATTATTCAATATATAAGTGATATATTGTTGCTGGGTTTTTCTCCCTCAAGTTGGAGGGTTTTCCCAGGGTATATGCTGTGTCAAATTGTTTAAAATTGCTCTATATCTGCTTATTTAATTTCTGATCCTAATACTAACATCTCAAAGCCCAACAAGCTCCTCAATAAATAGTACCAGCAGGGCACAAATTCCAACACCCCATTTTCCCTCTCCAAAATCACAATGAATAAATTAACAATATTCTCTCCTAAAAATACCCCCTACTTTGTCATGAATGCCAACTTGTAACTCCTCACCGATGAGCTGTCATAGTATCTATCATGATTACATGCCAAGTGTCCCAGCATTTGCAACAACCTTTTATGGAACCCACATCCCCATTTGCATGAAATTATTTTATTTATTATTATTTTATCGGTTACTTCTATTTCCCTGAACCATGACCCTCTATTAATAATATTTTTATATCCTAATCAGAAAGAAATGATAGGGCCCACATAGGATAATTAATTGAAAAGGGACATTGCAGCACCTAACCTGAAGAAAAACATAAACACTGATAGAAAAGTGCTAGGGTAAAAAGATGCCTAGGTTCTCAAAAGTAACTAAAGACTTAGACAATGTGCACATAACTAGAGTGGGTACCAACAAAGCAATTAAGCCCCAAACCATGTGATCCAAATGTAAGACAACCAGCCATTGGAGGTAAAATTTCCTCAATGAAACTCCACTAGTGGACCGCATATGAAACTCTATAGTGCTCACCAGTGAACTTGCCCTTGGCAAAATTTGGTACTCTTTTGACATAATACAGATCATAAAATTCTTCTGTTTTGCAAGATAAAAACGACCATATAACCTTTCCATTCTTCAAAACAAAATTGAATTGTCTTCCTTTAATGAAAATCTAGCTGCCATTTTTAATTCAATTATTGCAAAGAAAAAGTACAGAAAGCTTTTCAATAGTAACTCTGATGCAGCTTTCACAAAAAAAATCATGGAATATAAACAAATATTTGATGAAATATTTATTTTACTTTTAAGATGTTTAATAGGTTGCACTGTAATGGCAATGGGGGCACAAGTAAGACCGAGAACCAGTTTCAGATCCACCTTAACTCCAGTGGACACATGACTAGGTTGGGGTGGTGCAATAAGGCAGCCATAGCTCAAGGGGACATACGGCTAGGTTAAGATAGTGTAACTAAAATAAGAGTACATTGAAGCATGATCTCAAGAATGCAGTTGAAGCTAATCTTACATGTCCATACTTTACTGAGCAAAGGGAGAATGTTTACTTCTGTGACCTAATTGTCAAACAATCGAACTAACTCAACTAATGAAAAAAAATAACAAAATAATCAAAGGTGGTGTTTACAAAAACAATGCATTAAAAAAACGCAGAAAATTTCACAATGTAGTGAGGTCAAGTGGTAAAAGTGTCTGGTCTTTCACAACAAAGCCAATGGTTGAAATCCACAAAAGAGAAGGTAAATTCAAATTGTTGAATTGGGTAAAATTATGCGTCCGATGAGCTTAAGGAGTAAAAGCATTCAGTCTAGAGCAACAAAACCTGAGTTTAAATCCAGAAAAGACAGACTTAAGTGTTGAAATTGGGCAAAATGGCTTATCCAATTGGCTCAACTACTAAAAGCATCAGAGCTTTCACAACAGAACCCCGGGCTGAACTCCACTGCAACGTGATCAAGTGTTGAAATCGGATAAATAACCCATCGATAAGTTCATATAGTAAAAGCATCAGAACATTCACAACAGGGCCCCAGGTTGAAATCGCAGGGAGACATGGCTAAGTGTTGAAGTTGAATATTAACATACCATAGCTAATTTGCTAAGGATTGTGTACCACAATGGTGAGGCAAGGGGCAAATTCGATAAACTATTGCATTCAAAACTCGATGGATGTGGCATACAACAACGAGGAAGGACAATTACAAGTGAGGCAAATTTTAAGGAATGGAAAAAAATTTACATATGGAATGGTAGGTGAATCCTAGAGTGATTTGTGAACCTTTCCCGTTCCAAAAATATGTATATAATGGTGAGTCAAATAGCTTTTAATAAATTTTATATAGAAATTTGGCTAGTATTTTACAGAATGTCTGCCAAATGGCCAATCAAATATTTTATGCCAAAAGTTAACCAATTGACCAAAAAAATACCCAGGTGCAAGTCCAAGGTGAAATTGATAAATCACGAAATCGAACTCCTGGGTGCATCAAACCCAAAGAGAATCAGTAGGTTTGAGGTCCTTGGTTAGTTCAATAAAATGCTTAATCCAACTCACTGGATGTGGCGTACTCAAGGGACGATGCCAGGCACAAAACCTGGATGCTGCATCCAAATCCTTGGTGGCAACTTATCCCAAGAGCAGAGAGTGGGGTTCTGGCATCTTTCAAGAGGCTACTCCACGGGAAGAATTTGCGTAGTTAAAAAGACAAAAAAAAAATCGAATTGAGCTTAAAAGTTAAAAGAAATATATCTTACTCTTTGGACAGCAAGGGAATGATCTCGAACAAGACGAGTTGGAGAAGATTACAGGAGAAAGCGAAAACGATGCTGAAAAGAATCTGCACGAGCGCCCTCTTTTCTTCGTACTCCTTGTAGAGCTTGCGATTGAGGAACCACAGTCCTGTCCATCCCAGGCCTCCCAACGATCCTGCCACCACCAATCCTTCATACATTGCCCATCCCCAGCCCATCTTTCGCCAATTATCTGTTATTAGCTGCGTGTAAACATGTATTATTTTCTACACATGATTGAGTTGTGGATCTTTGGCGTTAGCTTTAGATTCAATTGTTCGATTGATGATGGCTTTGAAAACATGTAGCAGGAAGAACAAGAGGCAAATTTTGTCCGGACACTAATTTCCTTTTTAAGGAAAGTTCGAGCTTCTTACAATTTTCTTTTTGGATGAATTAACGAATCCACAGTGATAAATAATGATAAATAGTTGTCTTGAAGAGTTGGAGATTATAATGTTACAATTTTGTATATATGTGTATTGAAATTGATAACTAAGATCAGGGTATTTAATTTCATAAATTGATGTAGGATATTATGTAAAGAGGGTGTTTTGTAATCATTCCAATATTTAGTGTTTGGTATTTTATTAGATGATATTTTTTGAATTGGAAAATTCATTGTGTTTCATTTTGGTTCAAATTTATGCATGTGAAAATGATCTATGTGTTCTTGAAATTAAATCATATTTGTTATATTTGAAACATGTTCATAGAAATGATTTATACACTTACACTCACCTAAAACTTGTCTACCCTACTAATGCAATCATGACTAGGGAGTCTTACCAGACCATCCAGTCATGCAGCCAAAGACACACAGCTCCACATTTTCTAACATAATATTGAAAATTTCCTTTATTAAATAGTTATAAAATCATTATAGCAAGGTACAAACCTTTATAATGTCATTACAAACCTTCAATGGCCTTCAATGGTCTTCAATGCCCTTGGCTCTCAAGTCTTAGAAACTTGCAACATTGACCCCAAAAGCTTGCTCCAGCTCCTACTCATTGAATATTCTAACTCCACCCAACAGACTTAAATCCCTATAGAAGACATTCCCAAAAAAAACTCTCCAAATGAGTTCAAAAATCCCTATTTACAGCATACAAATGGAGTAGAGGTAGTTAACCCATGTCCAAGCATGATAAGACGTGTGTCAAGCCTCCATTTGTCGTAGGATCCACATGTAGGCAATTAAAACTATCACTTATGTTACACCCCAAATTGTGAAGTTACTATTTACTAATACTACATAGGGTAAATGTGAATGTAATGTGAATTTTGGAGATGAATTAATGATGCTTGTATGTTGTTATCAATATGAATGTTATCTCATTTGATGTTGTTTCATTTGATGTTATCTCAGTTGATGTTATTCATGGTGAAATACTACATATATGTGAATAGATGGTTATTGAATTATTGTTATTCTAACTTTGAAGATGTTTATATATACTGCTTATTGTTGTGAACAATTGGCTGCCAAGGCATGTGTTAGTGGATGCAGGTAAATGTTCATTTCTCCAAGGGGAGGGGAAGTATCACTTGGGAGAAGATCTTGGTCGGGTAACAAGTAAAAATAACTATCTAAGCATCAACACACACCATATTACAGTGATTAAATTGAGTCAATTTGTGGGTTATAGGTAAGTCATCCTTAGCCGATAGGTCTACATTTGAGAGTCTTGTTTACTTTTGTATGCAATATTGGTAGATGTTTATCTATTTGAGTTGTGAATCCTTCTTTATGACATTGTATTGATTATACTTGGGTTGAGTCTTTGGGATTTTTGAATGATTACCTTTACGTCATTTCATTTGAACGTAAAACATAGCATGTTTATAGAACATATATATAAATACATATACAAAGACCCAAGTATGAGAGCATTAGCAAATGCACATATATGTGAATAGAAATACTCACCGAGGTACATACACGAGGAAACGACTATACGTAAATATATATATGTGGGTATAGACATTAGGTCTTAATCATTCAATATCGAATGGATTACTTGATTACCATATTACCATATAAGGAATATGCTTGTATATATATACACAAATACACTTACGAGCGTTAATGCTTATTGGAGAAGTGTACATATGTATATATTATATAAGTATATGTGTATGAATATATATACACGTATTAATATGGAATACGATAATAAGAGTTATTCATCCGCATATGGACTATGTGTATATTATATACTATAATGCTTGTACTCATTTATATAAATATATATATATATATATATATATATATATATATATATATATATATATATATATGTCGGATGTATGCTGACTCTATTAGCTACGATATTTATATATATACCTATATATATGAAAATATATATTAAATAATTATATATATAGATATATATATATACATACATATATACATATATATATACATACATATATACATATATATATATATACTAATGTATATTAGTATATATATATATATATGTAAATAATATATATATATATACATGTAAATAATATATATATACATGTAAATAATATATATACATGTAAATAATATATATATGAGTGTGTAAATAATATATATAATGATGATTTTATCATATTATTATGATAATAGAATTTGATTATTTCTTATTCAATAAGAAGTCGATTTAAATTAGACTACTTTACACATTTGAATGACCATGGCAATAAGGGTCGATTATTATGGAAATAGAAGTCAACTTGGAAATGTTTTATGCTGTGTGTGCAAAGCCGCGCATATTCTACCATGTTATGCATATGAATGTATGTTTAAAGTTGGAAACTTTGACTTGGTCGACACTGCAAATATGTGAAACGTAGAGTAAGTCCAACGCTTTAAATTGTTGAATCGACTCATCCTTTATTTCAGTTGATATTTGCTAAGTGTTGATTAAATGTGTTTGACTTATTCTCATCATCTGGAAATCGCGCCACTTCTATTTTTCATTTTCCTATAGATGGCAATTATGGAGAAAAATATGAATTTCCCATGTGCAGTTTGAAATAGTTTGTAGAATGTTGGCAATATGGAAGTCAATCTGTGTTGAGTATGAGCTTATATTATCGCCACCTTTGAGTTGAATCATGCTGAAAGGAAGTGGTGCCAATCTACATGCCTAGACTATAGGAATTTTGGAGGCTGGTTGCTCTATAAATAGTTGCCCCAACTCTCTTGCAATGCATGATCTTGTGTATTATCTTATGATTCATTCTCATTATCATTCTTACCATTCTGGAGTGATCATTTGCAACCATCATTCATAATTTTGTGTGACTATTATTTCCATTGAGAGAGGCATATCATACCAGAGGAATACATCTTTATCTATTCTGAGTTTACCAGTCATTATCATCTGATTTATGAGAGAGAATAGTGAGTGTTTGTGAGGAATAATTGTCTTATATTTGAGGGAAGTGTACTATCAACAAGAGAGGAGAGGGAGTTGTGTTGGGAAGCTGAAATAAGTTGAATTGAGCTATAGGAGAAGGTTGCACTATCATCATTATTTGGGAAAAGTGATAACAAGCATGGGGTTTCTCCTCATCATTTACAAGGGTTTATTGTATTTTCCTATGCTACATGAATTGTATTTTCTATTTGAGCAGTAGTAGTATTTAATATTGCTTTTGAAAAAGGGAATTGAAGCCTTTAGGCTGCTTTTATAATGTGTTTTTAAGTAATCCAGGATAGGAGAGTTTGCTTGACATAAATACTTAATTGTATTAGATATGTCAAAGAGGTAGCTTGACACGAGTATTTAACTATACTAGATATTTCCAAGAGATTACTTGACTTAGGAATTCAAATATGTTACATGTGGTACAACATAGGTATTTAATTATACTAGATAGGTTTGAACATGGGATGCAATGTGTTTATATTTACTCCATAGTAGGAGATGGGTGTATATCTTAGTTATTATATACTAGGCTTGATTGAATGCAAGAGTCACTTGAGGTACACCCATCTAAGTTATTAATTTAACTTGGAAAGCTTGTGTTACTCCTAGGATGGTAATCCTATTTGAGAGGGAGCTTGTGTACTTACTTGATATATAGATTCATTCTAAGTAGATTGTTTTGAAGATAGGATCTGGGATGATGGACTATCCATTGAAGGATATTCCTAGCTTGTGTACTTGCTAGTTAAGTAGGTACAGATTAAAATGTTGTAGGTTATCTAGGATGATAGACTATCCATTGAAGGAAATACCTATGTGTAGCTTAAGATAGCCTTAAGTCATATTGGCCCTGAGTAGTTATGTGATAGATCACTTCATTTGAAGTACTGAATGAGAACTCTTTGATCAAAGTAGTGAAATTTACGAGACTCCACTTAGATTGTGTGATACTTGAGACTATACTGTCAATTCACCGTGATCTTGTATTACATACTAGTTTGAGATTGTGGGATTACAAGTTCTAGTTATGTAGGACGCAACACTATGCTCAATTGGTTGTCGTTAACGGTTACTCTACCAATCTCTTCATCAAAGGGAAGGGCCATCTATCAAATGATAGATGTGCGAGGGACCACATTATGAGTCCATGGTTGGCAGAAAAGTGCTTGAGTGATGCTTCTCCTCCACAACAGGCAACAGAAGAACCAAGATTTGAAAGGGAAGATCCTGGACCATCTTACAACTATTAGTTCTAAAGCTCATTGGAGCTATGTATGTAAAGGTATGTATTTTGGTTACGTGTACTTGTGAAGTTATTGTAATGAAGTGGAACCTTTATTGTAATATGATATGGCATCTTTTTCATATATTCTCAATAAACGAAAGAAAAAATTTATTACCATGGCTTTGTTACTTTTTTATTTACTTGTTTGGTGTAAAATAAGAAATTTTTACTTTATGAAAGGGTTAGTACGTTACAACTTTATTGTTTTCTTGTGAAAATTTACATTATGGAAGCAATTGCAGAAATCTAAGGGGTACAACGATATATCTGCTTGACCAGAAATTTTTGCAGTTGCTTGATCTTGTGGGAGAATAAGTGCAAAGGAAAAGTTGTGGAGATTTGGGGTCTAGAATGTTGCAGGATTTTGAGTAGTATGTGGAAAATATCCGCATTGTGTGAAAATTTCTACAACAACAGGTCCACATGCAAAAAAATAGGCGCAAAGGGAATTACAAATATTTTAGGGGTAATCAAATTTATCCAAAGTCAGAGGAAATTTTTGTAGATCACCAAAGTGAAAGAAAGAAAGCCAACACTCACCAAGTTGTGAGAAAATAGGGGAAAAGGGAAATTACAAAAGTTTGATCAATACATGGATAAGTCCAAACAACATAAAAGTTTTGTAGTAAACTCCTTCAACTTGAATTGCAAGGATTGTGGGGGTATGATAGGCATCTAGATCACCCCAAAAGCTCTACAATTATCCAGATAGGTGTGAATTTTTTTTATTTCTTAACTTACCTAATTTAGCTCAGATCTTCCCTAAATTTGAAACATGAGGTGCCCAATTGTCCTCTTAACAAGATGAAGCAATCGCTTAGCCATGCACAATCTTCAATTAACCAAAAATTCACCATCCATCCCTACAAGCAAAAATATAAAAGGAAATAGCAACAACTAACTAGAAAAATCATTTTAGTTGACAACGAGGTTGCTTATGGGCTCAAATGCTCCTGTATCACTTGCTATTTAGAATTGGGTCTGAAGATAAGTAGTGTTGAATAACATCTTTTGGAATTTGATAAGCAATGATCTTCTTATGTCAAACCCTAGATATGATTTAATAATTTTGAAAAAAAGATTGAAGATAAAACCTACATGCAATTTTGGTGGAGGGCTCTACAAGTGGTAGTGATGCTAACATGGCATTCACATGAAGGAAACAAATGAGGCTTCAATGGTCATATGTCATTAAGAATTTGTATTTTTCTAAACTAATGTACTCTCGCCTTGCCTTCATTTTTTTTGTCTCCCTTCATTGTTAATTTGCATTTACTTTGTGTGCGTTTGTTGCCCCCATTTATTGCTTGAACTCTACATCTTTGTTCTAGCCGTAACATTTTATTCTTTATGTGTTCTTCGGGTGGGTGGAAGGTACTATGGTTTAATAGAATGTGATGTGTTGGTTGGTAGTGATCTTCCCAGTGGGTTTGAAATGATTTTAGGTTTTAGGAGAAACTAATTCTAATGCAAATAATTCTAAAGGGGTTAAGCATTCATTCAGGGACTTTGTGGTTGGTGTCAAACGCTTCTTTGCTCTAGATTCAGTGAAATTCATTAAGGTTGGTAATGCCAAAGAATATGTGTTCTAAGAAGCCAAAGGAGGAAATGGTAAGTACCTTCTCTTGTGCTTAAAGAAATTATTCCTCGTCCCTGACCTAGTTATGAAAGAGGCCATAGATAAAGAAGAAAACAAATTAAGTAGGGTTGCAATTCTTTTTGCAACCCTATATTGTAATAGAATTTCGGCAAGGAAATTCTTAGATGAATGGATAATAATATTTGGCATAAAAAAATTGGCATTCAATTAACATTTTGTATAATGTTGCAAAGTGGATTGTTTGTTGTGTTCTTTAAAGATCATTCTATGCAAGTAAAAATAGTAGAGAAACAATACTAGAATGCAGGAATCTATGTCTTTAGAGCAGTGCATTGGTCCTTAAATACCCTAAACGATGAAATACTAGCTCTATCATACCTAATATGGGTGATGGTTAAGGATGTGCCCCCTCAATTATGAGATTTTTTACCCTAGTTAATTGCCTCATTGGGTAATGTAATGAGATTAGAAGAAAAAAAATTGGACCTGATGAGCATGGATGCTAGGACATTGGTTGCATTAAATCTGGGTATTGATATATTGGAAGAAATTGTAATTGAATCTAATGAAAAATTGATTAGTGTTAAATTATAAATCCTAGGTGAGTTAAGCATTTGCTTCCTCTTTAAAAAGAGGGGCATGTTAGGAGGAACTGCCCCATCCTAAAAGGAAGAATGTTTTTTTAGAAAAATAGCCAAAAACTCTCAAACCGTAATACAAAGGGAGGAAAATTTGTAGAGAAAAACTTTTCCAAACACGTTACCAAGGTCGAGGAACTAACAGAAAACAAAAACTCTAGTGCTAAAAAGAACAAAATTGATGAAGATGAAATAAAAATGATTTGGTGGGTGTTGTTGTTGACCTCAAACTAGCTCAAGTAGAAGGTGAAGTAGGGGATGACACTTTTCTAGGTTAATATAGCCAAATAGTAACCTCTAAAACAACAGTTTTTGACTCCTTTTCAAAAACCCCTCCCATGGAGTCAGTTCTAGAGGTAAACCACCCTCTGGGGCACAGAAAAAATATGCAGGAACTAGTTCTAGAAAAAATTAAGCAAAGGGTTTTGAAAAACAATAAGAAAAAAAGTGTCTCTAATCAAACAAATGGGCATGTTGAAGGCATTTTGCAAAATAAATATTATGATAAAGACTACATCTCAAACTCAAAAAAAACAAAAAAACTATGAACTTAGAATCGATAATGACAGGGAAAGCGTAGTTAAGGGGATTAGATATACATAATTAAAAGAAACATCTATAGATAATTAAATTGAATTTTTTTATTAGATAAGAAAGAAGTTTCCTTAGGGAAAAAATAAAAGTTATACCTAGCTAAAGTCAAAGAGCCTCAAGAAAAACATAACCAGAGATTGATAGAGAATGATTCTGATTTAGACCATAATAAATGCAAGACAGATAAGTCAAAGACTAAATCCATTTTTTCTTTATCCAACACTAGTCCTAATCATGAGGATTCTCTTGATCTAGGAATAGTATTGGAGAAAGGAAAATTAGACAATCCAGTGAGCATGATTAACAATATCACTAGCAAAGAGGTGCCCCAAGAAAAAGAATTTATATGCATCCCCTTTGATAGCCTTTCAAAGTAGATTCTAACCTAATAGTTAATAACAACTCTCCCTCTCCCCTCCTAGAAGAAAATAGTGACCATAAAGGACTTAATAAACCATCTAAGCAATTGATAGAGTTGACGATGATTTTACTTGCAGCAAACAAGGCAAATAAATTCTTCACAGACAAACCGCAAAGAGCCTATCCTTCTTGAAAGATATGGAACGAAGACAACCTAAAAGGGGATTATGCTTTAATAGGAAAAGATTGGCTTCAATTCAATCCCAAGTCTCCGATAATCAGGTCATGATTGCACTAGGGTCGCTCTAGGGTATGATTTGATATTGTTGTTAATCTCAAAGGGACTATAGTTGTTTAGAATTGTATATTTTAGGCACTAAATCTTCAATTGGATCATAAAGACAATTATCATGAAATCAAAATATTTTCAATAACATTTCATGAACATCACAAATTATTTGCTATCACTTAAGTAGATTTAGCATTAAGCATTCAACAATTTCATAGAAAATGAAAGATTTTTAATAAAAAATTTCATCCATTCATTTAATTTTGGAACATTTTCAAGAATTTAAACATCTACTCTAAAATAAAGCATAAAAATACTAAAAATTAAAATTTCTCTCGGTTATTCTCCATGCATGCCCCAAAGAATCAATTAAAATAGAGCAAACTGCTTTATATTTCACTAGATTGCTTCATAGCTACATATAAAATGGTGCAAGCTTTTAAAGATAGGGGTTTTATTTCTGGACACCGAGTAGGTTTTGTATGCACCCTTAAACGGCGCAACATACAGTTTTGTTTGGCTGAACTAACAAAATTAGCTATAAAAGATTCATGAGATAGGTAGCTATCTAATTGGCTCTAATATTAATCAATGTCTACGTGCATACAAATTTTACGCCAGAATGATTCAGAAAATAGGAAAAAAGAACAAAACTTGAAAAAAAATTATGCTCTTCCAACATCCACAAATTCTGAACTTAAAATAAAAAAGGGCATCCTCTGGCCTTTTATAGAACACAAGGCTCAGATAGGATAAGACAAATACATGAGAGGAAATCCAAGGGACCAATCACATCAAGGCACGTGGAATGTAGTGACTGATAGGAGAATTGCAATCAAAGTTAATGGAGGCCAACTCCAATTGCACATTGAAGCTATTCGGGTGTTAATCTTTAATCATCACCAGGATGATACTTTGAATCAGGATAGTGTGTAGGGACTTCCCATACATTCAGAATGAATAAGTGGGATTTTAGCCCCCACACTTCACTTGGCTCTGGGTCTGCTACTCTCGGGAATGGGCTTCCTCAGAGGTTGGCACTTTTTATTCGCCACATGTGAAATACCAGGATCTCCAACATTTCGGTGGATTCAAAATCCTCTACCAACAACATCCCAGAACAAATGACCTAACTTGGATATGATTCTTTCCATGATTCAAGCTTTTCTGACCATCCATACCCGAACTTTGCATTGCAATCTATACCTCCTGCAATCACAAATTCCACACATTAAATCCCTTTTAAAGAAAGAAAAAATTTATATCATCTCACGTAAATAAAACCATTATTCAAATGTTAGTACAAAAATCTCACAAATAACACACTTTCTAGCATATCATAAATCCTCACATATATACCAGATTACCAAAATCATTAGATGACCTTAAAACTTTAAGATTTCATTTCACATTACGACCCGGTACTCGGTACCCGGTATTTAGCTTTACCCACAAACTTTCCCGAACTTCGGTTCTACGGGACTTCTATCTTACCGGACTTCATTTTACTGGACTCCATTTTACCAGAGTACAAACATCGGACCGGAGCCTTCCATTCTAAACTCGCATTACCTTTTTCCTTTTCAAACATTTTTGGTTCCCAGTACCTGGTACCCAAAACACTTACATTACAAAGTACTCTTTGCTTTTTCACTTCCGGTGATCTTTCAATTTGCTAGCTCCTACCATAAGGGTTATTTTTTCACTTGGGTCCCCAAGTCTTTTAGTCTTGGGGCGTGTTGTGAGACCACACAACAGATAGACCTAAAAGAAAGTGAGGAAAAAGAGACAGTATAAGAAACAAGAAAGCGACCCTTACCCTAAAAGGAATATTAAGAATAAAGAAGAGATTATACCTAAATGCTTTGATAGCTTTAGGAATAATTTAGAGGAACCTCAAAATATGGAGGCTGATGCTCTTTAATTATATAAGCTAGAATGTTAGGATCCCAAAATCCCCTGATAGAAAATACATAGTTGAATATATTTAAATTTAGAAAAGAAAAGATGTTGTCATCCTCCATGAAGTTAAAGCTACCAAGTTCACACTTGAAAATAATCTCAAGTTCCCAAGGAAAGATGCCTCCCAATTTTATACTAACCATGACATGGGAAAAATAGGTGTGGCAATCCTTCTAGCAAATCAATGGTCTAAATATGTAATGAAAATGGAGTTGCTCCTTATAATAGAGAAGCATGAGTTATAATAGAAAAGGATAATCATAAACTTGTAATATGCTCTATTTACACATCTACTGACTACAGGGAAAGAATTAACCTATGAAATGGATGTGTGAGCTACCCAATATACCTTAGATTGTAGGGGGTGACTTCAATATGATAGAAAATAAACAAGAAAAAATTGGAGGATTAGATTTAGACTAGAAAGGAAATGAGAAACACTTTTGGGAAAGAATGAAATTTAAGCTCAAACTATATGACCCCTGGAAGGGGGCAAAAAGGATACCAAATCAATTTGGTATACTTGGTGTAATGCACAAAAAGAAAACAAAAGGATTGATTGTTGACTAGAAAAATTCTATACAAATAAAGAATACTTATTTTTTGACCAAATAGAGAAAGAGACTAAAGTAGGAGTTTATCCTTGTACGTTGTTTGATCATCACCCTATTAGCTCTCTAAAATAATAATATAAAGTCAAGGAATTAAGGAGACTAGAAGAGAGAAGAAATTCTTGTTGAACTCAAACCTATTAAAGGATGAGGATTGTAATAATGTTATTTTTACTTTGAGAGAAATCAACAAATGGTTGCTAAAAAATGACTCATAGATTGAAAAGTGGAATAAAAATGTTAAAGCTTGGACTGCTCTCTTCCAAACTATAGGGGAAAAAAGAGCAATGGATTATAGAAATATGAGAATCACCCTCAAAGAAAAATTAGTCAACATAGAAAGCAAATTGCAAGACTACCCTACTAAGGTGGACCTGAATGATGAACTTATAAAGTGTAGAAATGCACTAAGAAATATTCAAGCAAGGAAAATTCAAGGCCTAAAGAAAAGAGCAAGACTAAATTGGCTAAACAATGGGGATAAAGGAACAAATTTCTTCTTCAGCTACATAAAAGAAAAATGTATTAAGGAAAAAGTAGAATGTTTGTGGGGAGGAGATAGATTATACTCTAGCCCTTAAGAAATTCAAAACCAGGTTTGACCTTTTTTATAAGAATCTTTTTACATTGGAGGGACACGATGTTCGCTCTCTTAAAGCTAGAGACTTATGCAAGAAATTAATCCCTAAATTAATATTTGAAGATATGGTTGTGAACTTGAAAAAAGAAATAACTAAAGAAGAAATAGTCCTTATAATCCATATCTTCAACTTAGATAAGTCCCTAGGTGCAAATGTTCTACCTATTGAATTTTATAAGAAAAACTTAAGTTGGATTTCTAAAGATATGCTTCCTATATACAAAGAAGCTATATCTAAAGGATCCCTTGGTGAAGAACTAAATAAAAGTATAATTAAATTAATCCCCAAAGATGGGGATAGAACTTTAATAAAAAATTGGAGGCCAATAATGCTCCTAAATGTGTCTTATAAAATTTTAGCAAAGATTTTAGCCTTGAGATTAAGAGACATTCTCCCTTCAATTATCCATCACACACAAACTGGCTTCATTAAAGGGAGATATATACTAGAAAACCTTATAAAAAGTTGGTAAGAAATGGAATGTGCTAGGACCTATAACCAAGATATCAATATGCTTCTACTAGATTTTAAAAAAAACCTATGTCAAAATTGAATGACCCTTCATTATGATGGCACTAGAAGCATTTGGATTTCCCAAGGAATTTTGCAAAATGGTGGATACTCTTTTGCAAGATGCAAATGCATAGGTAGATATAAATGGGAATTTTTCAAATCAAATGTCTCTCCAAAGATCAATAAGGCAAGGATGCCCCTTAGTACCAACCCTATTTGTAATAGCTTTTGAAGCAATACACTGCATATTAAGAGATTCTTCGGATAGCCCCAAAGTTAAAGGACTAAAACAACCTAATAATCAAGAATTATTAAACATTCACTTTGCAGATGACACAACTTTTTTGTCAATTTAGATCAAGACAACCTAGATTTCTTAATGCACAATTTGAAGTTTTTTTGTGATTCCTCAAGGGCCAAGGTTTCCAAAACAAAATCAGTAATGCTTAGTTGGAATAAAAATCCCCCATGCTAGTTTTTCAGACATTAAATACAATAGGGTGGACCATGCAAACAAGATACTTGGGAATTGCCTTTGCAATATACCCTTGCCTAAAAGATATATGGAACTAGGTAAAAAGTAAAATTGAAAGGAAAATTGAGAACTGGAACAAACTTTACGTAGCGTTAGCTGGGACAATACAAGTATACCAAAAATATTATCCTCTTATACAATATACTACTCCTTAGTATGGCTATTTAGTATCTACCAACTAGAAGAGATTCAAAAGGAAATAAGGAACTTCCTATGGTTAGATGAAAAAGGTAGAAAAAACATGTTAATTAGGATTGGTGTTGCAAAAGCAAAGAATTTGGTGGACTAGGTTTAAAAGGTCTAAAAAAACAAGGAATTGCACTTGCAGTTAAATGGATTAATGCCTTGGAAGGAGAAGAATCATGGAAAGTCTTAGTCAGGAATAACAACCAAAAATTTGTTCCAAAAAAGGAAAAAAAATGGGGAAACACTCCATTATGTGGCCTTTTAATAGGCATGTTCCTTGTCCTTCCAAATGGTTCAAATGTGTTCAAAACCATATGGAAGGCATGGGAACGAGTAAGGAGCCTGATAAAGAATAATTAAAAAAAAAAAAAAGGAAAATAAGATATGTCTCAATAGATCGATATGATGGAACTTAATGCATAAAAATAAACCTCTAGCCTTACTACAAGGCTACTCAACTAAAGCCTGGGAAAAGAAAGGTATTATATCCTTCAAAGATATTATATGTGCAGGCTCTCTTAAACCTTGGGCAACTCTAAGTAATGAGTATGATCTCCCCTATACTCACTGGAGAACATACTCATTATTGAGAGTCTTACAAAGGAGTTTTACTTGTTGACAGTAATACAAAGTGTTGTGTTAATTACTGTTGTACAAAATTGATCAATTTCAAATGGAAGAATGATACAATTTTTTTTAAATGAACTCTAAAAAGTTTTATAATCTACTATGTAACTCAAATATTATTGTTGACTATGCTAACAGGTGCTAGAACAACAATGTTGAATTAACAAACTAGAAAAAACTATTTAAATGGAACTGGAATGGGGTTTTAGAACCCAAAAAATAATGCTTCAGATGGTTGTTGCTCTTAAAAAAAATTCTTGGTATTCTTATAATGTAAATGCAGACCTATGTGGGTTATCTAGGAAGCCTAAAAATATCGATCACATATTTTTTGAATGTTTTTTGCAAGAGAGGTTTGGCTAATGTTATGTGTTGATTTTTGTGAGTGGGGAGACCTAGGACAGATTAAAAAGAAAGAGATTCTTGCTAGTCAAATTGAAGGCATTGATAATGTTACCAATTTATTTTGGCTTATTTTATCTAATGAAATTCTTTGGATGATATGGAAAGCAAGGAATGAGGAAAAATTTCAAGGCAGGGTGAGGGTACTTACTAAGTCAAATAAAAGGCTCATCTTTCACAATTTTTTTTGTAGGTAATAATGACATTGGAGGTCTCCAAATCAGATTTTACAAAGCTATCCAAGGGAAAAAAAAGTGAAGATAACTAAAGATGAAGTTAAATATGCAAGAAACTGGCCCTTTGACTCAAAAGATAGTGTAATGTTCAGGAAGAACTACATGGAATTTCAAAAGAAATACAACATGAAGTACAAATTGGAAACATTGAAGAAGGACATGGGCATGGGGGTCCCAAACTCTACATGAACCAAGATGACGAATGAATAGTCAAGATAGTCAGATCTAACTCAGAAATTTCCCAAATAGAGCCTACCTTGGGCTACTATGATATGGAAAAATACAATGAGAACTACAATTTTGTTGGTTGGAAATTTTGTATTCTCGTGAAAGCGTACAAAATTGAGATTTCAACCACAGCACGTGAGTTTGAACTCTCCTAATTAAGGGAAGGCTCCCCCTTTAACTAAATAAAACTAAATGGATAGGACAGCAATCGTTCCTCTTATTTCAGGAAAGATTATATTCTCTTCTCTTCAAAGAAAAGAAACAGTATACATTGATAAAACTTTAGTACGGTAACTATGCAATGGAATAAAGAAAGAGGAGATAAAGTTTCCTGAAAGCGCAAAGACTTCTGTTATTTCCTCTGGGACGGGAAAATAATTCAATAAGCACAAAGTCTTGAAGAATGAAATCCTATCAACCTTTTTTCAGAACGATTACTTTATGGAAATATACAACATAAAACAGCGTAAAATCTGTAACTATGAAGTATCTATTAACTATTCTAGATGAGAGTTAATACTAGCACAAAGACTTGCAATTATTCTCAATTTCTAACACTAACTATGAATTCAATTCTCACATTTACAGCACAAAGTCTGCAAATATTTAAATCGAATCTCTTTTCAGCAATCTTCAACAATTCTCAAGTAATCACAATATAATAAAACAAGGATTCAGCTCAAAGTCTGAAATTCCAGCTTCTTGATATCACTTGAAAATTCACAATATTCCACTATAAAGCTCAAAGACTTTATGAGTACAAAATTCTGCAGAGTTTTCTTGCTTGCTAAAAAGATAAAGATTACAATAGACCCCTCAAGTATTTATAGGAGGAAGGTCTGGAGAAAAAGGTGGGAGGATCTCAACAAACTTGAGAAAATCTCTCAACCGATAACTAATTGCGATTGACTTATTCAAAATTACAATCCAAATTGTGATTTGTCTTGTAAGATTTTACATGTAATTACATTTTCGAAAACTGCAAGGAAAGAACACTTGCAATTGCAAAATTTGTTTTTACATATATTTTGTCGAAAGTAAAAATACATAAAACAATTTAAAATTTCAATCTGTTTCATTCCTATCTTTGAAAGATAAGAATTTGCTGATGATCATCTGCAACTCATTAGGATCAGGGTTAAGTGTGTTCTTGGTAACAGCAACGGTCTTAATGATAACATCATGATTTCTGACTGTGACTTCTCTGTGTTCTTCCTACCTCAGAGATTCATCTTTAGATACATTTTCTGTGACTGGAGCATCTGATTGATTTGGTTCTTCAGGCTGATTGTTTTCATCATCCTTTTTTTTGTAAATTCTCTTGTTGGTCCCTTTGCATCACAGCCATGAAGTTATACAGAGGGGCAGTCATCTTTCGACAAGTAACTTCTACAAGCATCTGAAATTTACTGCTAGGCAAAGGCTGTTTATAGCCTTTTGGAGCAATGCATAGTTTAGTCACATCAGCTAAACTCTTATAAAGCTTTGAAGCCACTCTCAGGAAATGTTCTGCTGGGAAAGTTTGAAGGCTCATCTCTGTAAAGAGAGAGAGCATGTGAACAAGAGATTCAACTCGAGGGTGCAATGTTTCCAGCTACAAGATAAGCTTTCAGTTTTGAGATAAGCCAGTCCACATCAACTAAAGTAGCCTCAGCAAGTTGCAGTAACAAAGTAGCAATACCATTACTTGTTGAAGAATTTATAGTCACATATACATCTGACACATCTATGAGATCCCTTTCCTCTGACCCCATGACCTTCAGCAACTCAGAAGCCATTCTTTGGCCTATAGTAAGATCTAATGGTGGAATGCTTAGGTAGATTGCCAAGGTGGTCAAGGCTCGGGCTGCACCATTGTGCATTGCCTTCATACTTCCGTACGTCATCTCAGCCCAAGTACCATGCACCTTTCTAAGATGCAAAGGTAATTTGTTTCCCAAAAATAATGCAGTGCCAGTAAGCACCTCAAACTCTTGGAAGTGTGACAAGCCAAGAAACTGAACCAGAAGTGGACGGATCTTCTTCCATAAAAATAGGTGCATCAGCCTAGTTTCTGAACTTTTTGATGCTTTAGCAATTTCTGCTTTTTGTAATTTCGGGATTTTTAAAGAGCTTTAGCAATTTTTACAAAAGGCAATTGAAATTAACAATTTTTATAATTTTGCAATTTTGAAAATTGTAATTCCTACTGCAAATCCCGAAATGCATTTTTTGAGCTAGAAACCCGAAATGTGAGTGAAGGAGAAACTTGTAACTTTTGTGGAAAATGACAATGGAAGTGGATGGATGAAAATGAAAGGCGAGTTGGATAATGAAGAATAAATATTGATGGGATGAAGGGAGACAAAAGACACATGGTCTATAAAAGGTTTATGGTGAATGAAAAATGCATATTTAATGAAAACGAGTTAAATAACAGTGAGAACACAAAAATAACAAAGAAAACGTGTTTACAACATAAAAAATGAATGCTAATGAATTTTGACCAAAAGAAATGACTGTGTAAAAACGCGTATAAATGTTGAAAGAAAACGCATTTTAAATACATTTCAAAACGAAAATAATGACAGATCAAATACGATGGAAAAGAAAGAAACGCGTTTTTCAGAAAGGCAAATAAAAACAGAAACATATATTCAAAGATTTCATGAATGAAGGAATGAATGAAAGATAAAAACGTTTAGTAGTAAAGAAAAACGCGTTTTTGTGAAAAAAGGTATGACGTTTCTGTATAAAACAGTAAAACGTGTGAAGATGAAGAGAAAACGCGTTTTTTACAAGACAAACAAAAAACGTTGGAAGAAAACCCTAGGCGCGGGAATGGCATCGAATTTTTTGGAGTCTTTGGCAATGTAAAATGACATCAAAATATAAAACCGGGGTTTTAGGAAGTCATACGCATTTTAACTTTGCAAAATCGGGTTTTTTTTGAATCATTTAGCAATGAATCGGGCTTTTTAGACTTCAACGCAATTTTGCTTTTTGTCAAAAATGAAGACTTCAAACAAATTCGGGTTTTTTGTAAAACACTTTTAGCAAATTCGGGTCTTTTTAAAGAAGTAGCAATTTTGCATAAAGGAAATCGGACTTTTAAAGCCACATAGCAATTTTGCTTTTTGTCAAAACATGAAAGACTTAGCAAAAATTCGGACTTTTGAGTGACTTAAGCAATTTCGGGATTTTTAAACACTTTAGCAATTTGCTTCCAAGTCAAAATTTCCCTATTTGCTGAGTTACTTCAAAAACCCGAAATTGGTCAAAAAGACACTAAAAACAACTCAGAAATTGACGAAAACGGAAACGAAAGAAGGAAAAAGAGTAGCCCAAAGGTTAATAAACCTAAAACAGAGATTTGCCACTCTTTGCACCTCGTAATACGTGCCATAGAGAAGAAAACCTTCAATTTAAATCAAAAATTTTGATTAGTTGTCTTGATTTTTAACAAGTCAAAAATCTGGGACAACAAATTTCTAAGGGTATTATGTAAACCATAGAGTTGCTCCTTTTTGGATACAACTAATGTACTATGAACTATGAATTAGTGTGATTGAAATTCAAACTCAGATCTAATATAAAAAAATGTAAAAATTATTTTTGTTATTTATAAACTACCTTTAATATATATAAAAAGATTGAAGACATGATCATGCAATATGCCCAAGACATGTATATATTGATGTAATGTCAATTTTATCCTATGAATATTGTGTAAGGTGTAAATAAGATTGTGATAGATCTTAGGTAATCCAATATTAAATTAGGGTTTGTCATTTAATACAACACCCTAGCATTAAAAGTAACACATTTTGAGCTCAAAACAACAAGTAACGACTAGTAAGAAGGGATTTAGATTGGGTTCAATTTTAAATTTGAATTGAAGGTTACGGGGCTATTTTTGTACTATAGAATTGAACCAAGTTCATTTTTATGCTTGGAAATTTGGCCCAAGTAAGGAAATGAGTAAAATATGGAGTAAATACATAGTATTGGGATGCAAGAGGATATGAATATATTAGATTCAATTTATTTTCAAAATTTTAAATAAAAATATGTCGTGCTTGTACGATAGTCATTGTATTAGGGACAACCTAGTAAAAAGAAGTCCAAAATAAAAGCGAAAAAGTGCAAGGTATGTAATTTTTATCCTTATATTTATCCCCACTTTGAATTATAATTAATTACTATGAATATGCATGTCAAAGTAAAACAAACAATTTGTTGAATGAACAAGACAACTAAGAGGGGGTTGAATCAGTTGTATCTTATCAAAACATCAAAACCCTCATTAACATTCAGATCCACATGCATTCATTAAACCCTTAATCAATTATGATGAATTAACATGAAAATAAAATAACAAAAATTGAAACAACTTTAACACCATGCACAAGAGAACACCAAATTTATGTGGAAAACCCAAGAAGGGAAAAACCATAGTGAGGATAGCTCACAATATAAGTAATTGCAAAATCGGTTACAAGGGCTCACTGCCAGAATAGGACATACTGTCTAGAAAGGCTCACATCCAAGGTTCATTACCAAAGTAGAAAAAGAAGATAGAGAAGAAATGTTACATAGAGAACACAATCTCAGTGCAACAGGAAATCCACCATAATAGCTCCAACACCTTTGCAGTTTGTTTGAATGATTGTAGACACCTTCTACTCACTACATCCGATAATCCAACACTTGAAAGTTCACACTACTCTGCTCAATTTTGCATCACTCGCATCATACACTTCACAACTTCATCTATTGTAACCTCCTTCAACAATTCAACTCATACTTATACTTTCCTCAACCTTGAAACCCTATCCAAGGTCAGAAATACACCTCAAATGTGCAAATTCAAATTAGGTCAGTGCCAAAACACTTCTATGGTGAATAGAAGTGAATGTGGACTGCATCAAAACTGTCACGTCTCATTTTTTTAATAAATCTAATAAATAAGATTAAGGCTTATATTACAAGCTTATTATTATTGAATTAAACTTTATTTCGTTTAGTAAAATTAGAAAAATTAAATGAATAATTGAATAATTATTCATTACATTGATGCATCGTAAAGCAAGAAAGTAAACTTTCATTGTTATAATCTAAACATGTGTTATGATAATTTTCATATGTGCACTCATATGTCGAACACAATCATAGATAGCATGAGGAGAATTCTTGATAATGAACTAGGATTAGAGATTGTGTGTAGCCTAGCTCACATTATTGATAATCATGTTCCTACAATGGCTAGTTGTGCTCAAAATTTGGGATACACTCAAAGTCAAGGAGGAAATCAAATTCCTCCCCCTACAACCATAGCTTCTATTCCTACATATACTAATCCAACTATTACTACAACTATGCAACCGACCAACAATATCACTCCAACTTTGGGTATTTCCACTAGGAATCCTTTTAGCTTTGTGAATTTGAACATCATATCTCCAAACCCCCTGCCTTTTACAAACTTGCAATTTAGTTGTCCACCTAGCACATATACACCTCCACCATATTCCCCTCCATCTCAAAACACAAACAATGATTTTGTCATAAACCAACTTTTACAAAATGTCACATCCCTCCAACAACAAATAGCAACATTAAACCAAAACCAAAATTGACAACCTTCACAATATGTCAAAAGAAACCCATTGTCATTGGAGATATTAAGAGCACAAATGCCACAAGCCATAGAGATACCTAGATTTGAGAAATACAGTGGTAAAGGAGATCCTAGCAACCATGTGTCAACATATACAACCTTATGTAGTGACTTCATTTTTGAAGATAAGCTCTTAGTTAAGCTTTTTCCTAGGTCCTTAAAAGATACAACCTTGGAATGGTTTTGTTCCTTATCAAATAACTCAATCCACTCATTTAATGATCTTATTTATGCATTTCTCAGCCATTTCCAAGTGCACAATGGTCCTAAGATGGCCCTACCTAATTTGATGCAATGTAAGAAAAATGTAGCTAAAAAGGTCACTGATTTTATAGCACGTTATATCAATTGCTTTACTCACGAATAAACATTAAACTTCCTAATGTTGATCTTCAAAGAATGTTCATTGATAACTTATAAAAAAATATCCAAGATAAGCTTGGGATGATGAAATTTCCTTCCTTTACGCACTTATGCATGACTCTCCATGATTATCAGAACTCACTTAATGAACGTGTTGTACCCAAAATAAAAAATTTGCTCCAATAAGGCATTTTGATAAAAATGGTCTAAATCTTGTAAAATTATCGTCAAAAGTCAATTTTATGTCAAACCAAGCATGGGATTTTTGTGGGTTTATTGTCAAGAGCATACTTGCAAATTTTAGAAATTTTAAAAATTAGGGTTTTAGACCCCTGTTTTTAGAAAAGCCCTAAAAAATAGGACCTTTCCAGAAATGACTGAAAATGATTTTGATAGATCAATTTCACTTCACGATCACACTGGTCAAGTCAAAATCACAAAAATTCAAGTTTACTCTAGTGGGTCTATTTTACTTTTTTAGGTGAAAAGATAGGACCTCTGAGGTCAACAATGGCAGATGGATAGTACCAGGTATCAAGATCCAAGCTTTAGACGCTGCACAAAAGATTCTATAGCAAAAGATGCTTCACAACAGAGGAGAATTTCAAAAGTTAATGCTAAAAATATTCTAAGTCTAGAAGATGCATGCCTTGCTACAAGGGAGATGCCTTGATAGCCAATGCCCTTGTCAACTTTTTCAAATGTTCGTGCATGCATAATGGTGAATGCAATCACAACGATGAACACGGTCACGTTGTCAATAACACGGTCAACCCATTTGAGCAACACAGTCAACACAAAGTGCGAAGAGGTGAAAATCTTCGAAGAGTTGCTACCAACTGGAGCCAAAGTGCCCTTGCTAACTAGGGGCACCCATGAATTCAATAGGCCAACTGCAATTATTAAGAATTGTAAAATCATTCGTCTTCTTCATAATTTTGTTAGCTTTCTGACGGATCGCCAAGTAAGTTCACCAGATTCATCAAACACCGACAAACAAAGGCAGAGGCAAATGGATGTTGAAAGCAAGAGTCATAAAAAATGGCAGTCTATCAAGGAAATTACACCCCTGTAAGCCAAGGACGCTCAGAGAAGAAAGCAATCATATGTTAGTTTTTTGATTGGTTATCTCTAGATGATCTTTTCGAATTCAACCCAGATTTGCAGCAAATCTATTCGCCAGTCCACAAGACCTACCAAATGGTAGTAGTTGTTGATCAAACAAGCACGTGAAATGGAGGATAGATTAAAGTTCATCAAAGCAACTGCACACCTGCTGGCCAAGGGTGCCCAACCTTTTGAGCAACCAAGTGAAGTTTTTAGTAGTTGTCTTATCCAAGGCATCTACTCAGAATGTTTCCATATTTGTGATGAATCCAATTGCTAGGCCACGAGACCTGTTAAACGCTCAAAAACAAAAATCAAGCATGAAACGCTAAAAGTGAAGGCAAGTTTAAAATGTGAAAATTTAGCTAAGTATGAAAGAAAATGCACCCTTCTGGCAAAAGGCGCCCAACGTTTTGGAGCACTAGATGCAACTTTCGTGCTTTACGGAATCCAAGGAGACCTCCTCAAAGTTGATCAATCTTCATGATGAGACCATCAACTAATTAAATGGAGCAATCAAACATTCGATGACAAAGACCAAACAGGATCATTTCGTGAAGGTTTACAAAGTGCAAAATGTATCTCAGAGGCACAAAAGCAACCCTACAGGCTAGGGGTGCCTAGGAATTTGAGCCTCATAAATCAATTTTCAGAACTTGCACATACAATCATCCTTCTTAGAATTCTTCCAGCTTCGCGATGTATTCAACATCCAATCCACAGGAATCGTCAATCACCGGCAGCTACAGATTGAAGCACGGAGGGTTAAATTGTAGAAATTGAAAATCATCCAAGAAATTGGCTAAGTGTTGAGCAAAAATGCACCCTTCTAGCAAAAGGATCCCAACCTTTTGGAGCACCAAATGGAGCTTTCAGACTTCATGACTTCCAAGGAGACCTCCTCAGAGTTGATCAATCTTCGCGATGAGACTGTCAACTAATTCAATGGAGCAATCAAACATCTGGCGATGAAGACCAAATAGGAGCATTTCATGAAGGGTTCCAAAGTGCAAAATGTATCTCAGAGGCACAAAAGTGCCCCTACAGGCCAAGGGTGCCTAGGAATTTGAGCGTCATAAATCAATTTTAAGAACTTGCACATATAGTCATCCTTTCTGGAATTCTTCTAGCTTCATGATGGATTCAATATCCAGTCCATGAGAATCATCAATCACCGGTAGCTATAGATTGAATCACGAAGGGTCAAATTGAAGAAATTGAAAAGCATCCAAGAAATTGGCTGTCAAGCAAGAAAGTGTGCCCTTCTAGGAAAAGACGCCCAAGGATTCAAGGCATCAAAACTTGTTTTTGAGGTTTTCAGCTCCCAGTAACATCTCTTTAGAGTTGACTCAACTCCATAGTGAATCTATCAGCTAAGCCTCATGATCAATATGGCAACTAGAATCAGGGGTCAAACAAAGGTTGTTTATCAAGCAAAAGTTGAAATTCTTCAAAAATCTTCTAACACTGGCAAGGTGGCATCCCAAAAAGTCAACTCTAGTTAAGATATTTTTGAAGACTTTCTCATGTCTAGGTGTCCCAAAATTGGTGGAGATTGTTCCAGTTAACTACCAATCACGCAAGATAACTCCCCAATCAACATTTTGTCACCCAAACTGATTGATTTGTTCCTAATTGATATTTATCAAAGCATCAAAGCGTCATATTTCATTATTCTTTGTAGGTTGAAGAGCCAAAACATAGATATTTTCTCACTAATGCCATTTGAAGGATTAAACGGAGGCCATTGTCAGTGTTCTTCATAGTTCCAAGTTTAGGTTGCACATAAGGACATCCTTCACAAGACTTCATCTCCAGGCGTCATTTTCAAAGGCAATAGCTTATAACTTTTGGCTTCTCACAAATTTCCTCTTTTCTTGTCCTAGGTTTTCTTGCATGTCAAAGCAAACTCCATTTTTTCCAAGATCTGGCCTTTTGGGTTCGTTCAACAAAGCATTGGCCACAAAACCCATGTGCTAGATTTCTTCAAAAAAATTGCCCCGTAGCTTCTAGTTTTTAGGGTTTTTGCAAAAAATCATCTTTTTTAGAAACTAACGAACTAGGTTTGCTTAGCACAGAGGCACCTACAAAACCCATGTGCCACAATTTTCTGAGAAAAATATCTTCTACAGCTTCTACTTCTGAGGGGTTGTTGCATGGCCAAGGAAAAAATCACTTTTTTCAAAAATATAACATTCTTGGTCCATTCAAAAAGATATTCCTAACAAAACCCACGTCTTAGAAATTTTCATAAAAATTTGCCCCTGAGCGAAGCTATTTTTAGCCTCTGTAGAGAGAGTTGTTCAAATAGTGTCATGTGCCCCTAAGTCGTTCTTCCAAATTTTCATAATGCAATTCTCACAAGTTGAATTCAAGACCAAATCGTTCTTGCTTCATGATTTCTTGAAGACAGCTAACACTGATTTACATAAAAGCACATCTAGGGGTTAATTTGGACAAATTGACAGGCGTAGACACTCAAAGTCCATAGATTCCATATGGTTTCATACCTCGTATATCTAATAGCCTTTCAAGGCCATTTTAGAGGGTTGAAAACTGTTGGAACTCTAGGTGTGCAACAAGTTCATGAGCATTTCTCACAGCTAAAGTGTTCACAGTAAAACTTCACGGTTTCATCGTGCAACACTCTTCCACTAAGAAAAATCAAGAAAATCATCAGAAGCATAAAGTTGTAGAAGAAACAGAGATCATCACTCCAATTATAGAGCTGCCAAAGTTACCAATCAGTGAACTGCCAGTTGAAGTGTGTAGATATTTCCAGGATTGCTCAAGTTGCTGACAAGTAGTAAACTGACAATTGAGGCATGTGATGATCTCCAGATGATGAGGTAGTTAATAAATTCTTGGAGGAGATGATTGCTCGATATGAAAACCAGTGAACTACCAGTTGGGATGTCTTACCTTTTCCAAAGATAGCATTTAAAACAACAGTTAAACTTGATTCCTTTTCCAAGTTAACTCGTTGTCCCACCTTTTATGCCTGTCTATTTTTGGAGACACCTTTGTACAATGGAGTTCTTTTTAGTTTAGAATCAATTAACTAAAGTAGTCTTTCCAGTTAATTGTTAGTTACATTTTTTTAGACATAGGAATAAATATTTTTGATTGGCATGAACTGAATGTTAACTGAAGGAGATTTTAGGGTTCCCTACTCCTTTGAGTGTCTATAAAAAAGAGAAACCTTTCTCATTATTGTTTTAACTTTGCTTCACGATAACAAAACATTAAACTCGAGAGCCTTCGACTTTGTTACTTAGTATATGTTCTTGAACCATACTTGTGATAGCGAAAGGCTAAGCTATTTTCTTTCTTTCTTGTTGTTCATATACTTGTGTTCAATCTTTGTTCAAGTGTATTTGGTTGATCATATCGTGTATGATTGTATTCTTTCATACCATTTGTTGTCCCAAAAGTGTAATCTTTGATCAAATTTGAGAAAATAAATCAAAAGAGAAATGAGCCTTTGATCCAAAGTCTTAAGATCTTTCAAGTTTTGTTGTTTCTTGTAATCTTCATTTTAGCCTACACCTCGAAAAGAGCACCTCGCCTTCAAGGGAATCCTAAGATCTAGCTTACAGTTTTATGTTGTTTCTAATAACCTTCATTTTAGCCTACACCTCAAAAAGAGCAATGAGCCTTCGAGGGAATCCTAAGGTTTAGTTTATCATTTGATGTTTTACTTACATAAGCTTTATTCTTAGCATAAATTTGAAAGAGCAATGAGCCTTCAGATGAGTTCTAAGAACAAGTTTGTTTAAGTTAGCCAAATCACTCTCGTTACTTCTAAATCCTCTCACTCTAAATTTACCTGAGGAGATAGAAGTGTTTTATAACCTTGTGCTCTACAACTGAGTAAAAAGATAGGAATTTAGTTTACTTTACTTTTTATGCAAAATCAGCAAAATAGGGAGGTTCTTCTCCTAATTTTAAGAGTAGTTTATCTGTGCATAGTTGTCTGTTTCCAATATGCACTCCAGAGGTGTGAATTGAAATGCCAACAAAATGCATAGGAAAAATTGCTTCAACTCGTCCTAAAAATCTGAAACCATGCTTCATAACAATTTTCAACCATTAAAGAAACAAAACAAGGGCTTTATACATAGAAATCAACCTCAAACAACCCACCATGTTGAACCTCAAGTGGCTGCCATAAAAAAAACTCCATAACAATTTAGAGATAAGGATAGGTAGTTCACCCCATTACCTAATACCATTCATTCGATTATGTTGCAACTTTTGATCAAGAACTTAATCACCTTACCTCTCGTTAGACCTCTTGATACCACTAAGCCTTTACCTCAGAACTATAACTCAAATACTTTTTTCCAATATCATCGACAAGCTAGACTTGATATAAAATGATGCATGTGTCTTAAACATATAGTGCAAGACCTCATTGATTCCAATCATATTCAGTTGGGTGGTGTTAATGATCAAGGAAATAAGTTCACTGCCCCACCCAACCAAAATTTATAAATCTTTACCAATCCAATGCCAAACCATTTTGTCTCATTTGTAAAAGCTAGTGATAACAAGAATGATGTGATGAATGTTGACAAGATACAAGACATAATTGATGGCGATAAAAGTGACAATGAGGATGACCTAGATGCTATGATTGGATTCATTGATGTTCAACCTCATAAGGGACAAACCAACTTATCTCTTGACATTGATTTCTCAAATAGTGATAACTAAACATGCACCTGATGGTCCTCTTTACATAGTTGGAAGAATCAATGACAAGACTAAAAATTGGATATTAATTGATCCCGTGTGTGTAGAGAATGTGATCACTAAGGAATTCTTATTTGTGCATGAAATTTACCAAGATTCTTATGAACAATCGAAAGCATGGATCAAAACACATGATGTTTTTTCTCACCCTATGGTGTTCGATTACTCTTTTATTAAAAGTTGAATCGAAACAATTGAATGTATCATTCTCCATCATCCTGACGTTGGATTGATTTCATGTGAAGTTAGGCTATTCATGGCTACACTCCATGAATGTCATCCCGTTGATCATCCACAAGTGTTTAAAATTTTCATTTGACAACCAAATTTTTACAATACATCATAGTGTATTTAATCCTTTATCTTCCCATGGCAACTTTTCATTGGATTTATTTTGTCCTAAACTTGTAGAACCTATAAAGCCTCGTCAAGATTTCCTTTTCAAATCCTATCAAAAGTTCAAACCAAACGTATAGTAGAATTATCCTTTGCCAATATCCCATTTGAAACTGAAAGATCCATAATTGTTCCTCCCACTCCAAATGTTGTGGATGAACCTATGCTTGAACGACAAGCTCTCTCGAATAATTAAACTAAGTATGATGCTATTCTGCCACCTATGTCCTACAAGAGACCAAGATATAACCATATTGTTTTGTTTGTGCCTCCTAAAATCAAAAAAGTTAATAAGCCTAAAGAGAAAGTAGTTTCGCAACCCACCAAGGTCCCTTTCGTTCCTCCCCTAGGGGAAGAAACAAGACCGATGGTTGATAAACCCAATCCTACACCGTCACAACTTGAAAACCATGCAAGAAGAAACCAAAATTCTAAAGAGTGTAGGCATAGACGTTGTGCTATTGCTCATTAGTTAGAAGAAAAGAATAAACCAATTCAAACAAATCATGATGATTCTCCACCTTCACCACAACATGAAACTTATGCACCTAAACAAAAACAAGAACATACAATGGACATTGTCATTAGACCTCCTATTGTGATTAACTTGGATGATGATGATGAGACTATTAAAATTGATGAAGTGCAATGAATTGAATTTATCATTTTCCACTTCTATGAATTTAGATGGGGCAACTATGATGATCCTCCTAAAAAGAGTGAATCACCACGTGTTAACCTTGGTGATTGTCCTAGTATGGCACTTGGCGTTTCCCCTTTATCTAGTTATTTTCCTTCCATATATGATGAACAAGATTGGGATATAGACAACCTGCTATAGGTTGGCTTTCATGTGCCATACGTTCTTTCCTTTTATTTCCATTTTCTTTGTGATTGCATGTGCGTAATGTGATCCCCCATATCATGTTGCTTGGTGTGCCTTTACATTTGTGAGTTTTCTTTCGATGACCTTTGTTACTCTATTGGTGCAAAAATACAAAGGAAGCGAATCTGTCGTGGCATTCTTCTATTTATAGCTTCATTCTTCTATCTATCGTAAACATTGTCTTTTCTTTTGTCTTGTGTTTTCCTTTTGGGGATGATGCAAGGCATCAAGACATCCAAAAGTCTCTGCCATGTTGACCAAAAAGATTTTCCTTTTTTTCACTCTCTATGTGTCATTCCTCCTTTGTATTCGTTGTTCCACAAAGTATTTGGGGAATGATGATGAATTCTAAGCTCTATTATAACACTATAGCAAAGACATGTGTTGACCCCGAATCTGTGGATCCCTTATGTGTTATCTTTTTGGATTGCATGTGGGGGCAACCTCCTTTTTCATGACGCAACTTTATTTGGAAACATATCACTGGAATAGGTCTTTCCAAATAAGCTCTCATCGCCCTTTTTATCAATTGGCATTTATCATTTTCTACTTTAAAGTAATTGCTTGTAGCATGGTGTTTAGCAATTTTGTTAAAGTGGGGGAATCCATTGGCATTATTTCATTTTGGCATTGACATTTTGACATTTTTTGGCTTCAATTTTGTTCGCAAGAGTTGGACTTACTGTAGCATTTACATAACATTGACCATTTTGTGGCATCTTATCAAAGTTATTAGAGAGTACAAATTTTGATATGGTTGACATTGTTGAATGCACAAGACAACTGAGAGGGGGGGGTGAATTAGTTGTACCTTAAAACTTTAAAACCTTCACAAACATTCAAATCCACATTAATTCAATTAACCCTTAATCTGTTAAAATGATTAATCATGAACGTAGATAACTGAAACAAAACCAAATCAACACCATACACAAGGAAACACTAGATTTATGTGGAAAACCTAAGATGGGAAAAACCATGATGACGATTAGCTCTCAATATAAAGTAATATCAACACTGATTACAAAGGGCTCATTGCCCAAAAGAAAGAAAGGCTCACTACTAGAATGGAAAATAAGATAGAGAGGAGTGTTGCTGTCGATGCAAAATACTGGTATTGGGCTGAATCACGCTTGATACATGATGAATCGAAGCATAATGTAGCCACCAATACTCGAATCTCAACAAGATCAATCAATCAAAACTAAAAGTAAACATTTTATCAAAAAACCTAACATGCTAAATTTATGAAAGCTTTAAAGAAAACATCTACTCTAATCTATTGAAAATTTATCTTGTTGTGGAATTGGTGTCGCGTTCATGTGGACCGACGACCCTTTCCCAATCCCATCATAGTGATCTTTTTTCAGTCAATTCTATGGAAGAGAATTGATGAAACCATGGTGTTTGGTCCATGAAAAACCTAAATTATGCACAAAATGAACATAATGCAAGCTAAGTTACCATTATTTTATGCTATAAATGATCTAATTGTGCAATTTCTAAGCTAATCTAAGCTAATTTAAGCTAAAAAATGATTTAAAAGATGAAAACCCTAATTTATTTACAAACTAGGATGGATGCATGGAAGCCATTAATGGAAGCTTGAAGCTATTATGTAACTAAAACAAACTAAAAATAAGCTAAATGTATGCAAATTGAGAGTATGGATGTGAGTAAACTGAATAGCATAAGTTTGCAATAAAAGATGGATCCATTTGTCTCCAAAGAGTGATTTATTTATAAGAGAGCAAATGAAGAATGGATGGTTGAGATCAAAAAGCTTAATCAACGGTTCAAGATGAAGAGGATGAAAGGCATGGATCATGGATTCTCATCAATGGATGAGAATGCAAGATGAAGATTAATCAAAGGCTCACAATTGCCTCAAACAAACACACTATTGACCTGCTCACACAGGTCAAAGGTAACTTGTTTAGGAGGTTAAAGGGTTAACTTGCTTTTGAAGCTAAGTGAATTGATTGGAGGAGAGGGAATATTCCTTTAGGGTGAGGAAAAAAGGTTAATTTATAAATTAAAACAAAGTTTTCATTGTGCAAAAAGGATAAAGAATATTCCATGGGAATATTCCCTTTGATTAGAGGAATAATTAGTTTAATTGCTAATTAAACAAGGTTTAATTTATGCAATTAGGGGATTAGAGGAATTAGATGAAATTTATTAAATTGGATGATTTAATAAATAGGGGAGGGGTGAAATGATATTTAATTAAATAAGATAGGGTTATTTAATTAAATAAGATGACTTAGGAGATTAAATTAAATATTTTGATTTATTTAATTTAATTAGATGAAGTGTTAGTGCAAAAAGAGACAAATTAACCCAATTAAATTAATTAGGCCAATTAGATGAAAATGATGTAATTAATTAATTAGCTAGGCTAATTAAATCAATTAAGTGAAAATATGATGAATAAAGAGGAAATGATGATAATAAACCCGATTTAAGTGTATGACATCGATTTGGACATTTTTTAGTGTCTACATAGGATAGAGAAGATGGGAAAAACCACGATGAGGATTAGCTCACAATATAAAGTAATATCAACACCGATTACAAAGGGCTCATTACCCAAAAGAAAGAAATGCTCACTACTAGAATAGAAAATAAGATAGAGAAGAGTGTTACAATGAGAAATCCATCTCAATGCAATAGAAAATTCCACCACAGCATCACCAGCACCTTCACAGTCTTACTGAAGAATTGGAGACACCTTCTACTCACTGCATCCAGTAATCTAACACATGAAAGCTCATACTGCACTACAAAAATTTGTACCTGACAAATTTTAAATTCACATCATTCACAACACACACACCTCTCTTTGCATCCCTCAACAACTCAACACATATTTATACCATCTTCCACCTTGAAAACATTCTCCAAGGTTGGCTATGCACCTCACCATGCAAATTCAAATTAGGTCAGCACCAAAAAATTCTTGTAGTGGAAAGGAATGAAGGTGGATTGCAACACCTTATCTAGGACCTAAATACACTCATACACGCCATGTCACACTTCTACAAACACCGAAGCAACTCCACAATTAGTATAAACACCCAAGGTAAGTCGAACCTATGTTAACACCATTAACATTTAAGTACACGTGTCCTCAAGTCCAAGGATGAATTGCAGACCACACACCACGCTTGAACACGATCTAGAATATTCCACAAATACCATGAAATCCAACAAATTCCTTCACAACAACTTTCACTTGAAGAATGTGTTAGAATTGGATATTAAGATAGCCTGCCAAGATCTTGAGGCCAAATGGAAAGCACAAAGAGAGAATATGAATATGACAAGAATAAATTGTATTCTTATCAATTATTGAAATATGATTCAATGCTATGTGTGTACAATGTATGAGAGACCCCCTGGTTATATAGGTAAGGTGAGACATAAGATAACATAAGATTATGACAACTGTCTTAATCTTATGATATGAGACAACTTATCACATCTACCTAGGTCACATGTGTTACAATTCAAAAGATAAGATAACAACTAATGACAACTAACACCTTCTAGAAAGATTCCTAGGACCTAAGCAAACTTAACTTGTAAATAAGTCCCTTAGTAATTAATTAACTAGGTACAAGACTTTATTTGCACCAACACCCCCTTTTAAGTGCAACTTAGAGAGTAGCAGATTATTATGCAAATGACACAAAGATGGGTCCCAGCTACGAGGCCATGTTAGGTACCCATATACATATGCAAAAGAAATCTCTCACAAACAGAGAAAAAGAGAAAACCTAGTGGGACAAAACTCCTCCCTGAAAGGAAAGCAAAGTGCGGAATACGCCTTCCTAATACTAATCTTCAGGAGAGAGATACAAAAAAAATTTAAACTTTGCAATTACAAAACATAAAGATGCACACATGAATAACATAATAGACAATAAAGAACGAACACCAAATTTTACATGGGAAAACCCTCTCAAGAAAAAACCCACACACCAAAGCAGAGATCTCTTGTATTATAGTAAAATGGAAATTACATACAAGTACAAAGCTATGCTCTTTCAGGTGTAAATTCACAAAACAAATCCCGACAGCAATTCGATTCCATTCACTCTTATCATCACTTCGATCATTTCAAATCATTCTTGCACTATTCCAATGCGCTATGACATTCAATACATACTTCACAAACATTTCAGGAAGACCAACATTCCAACTTCCATAACAGATGAATGGTCACAAACAACTTAACTGCCATTACCTTCTCCAGCTGTCAAAGTCATATCGGAATGTCGAAGAGACATAAAACCTTGTCACTCTGAATTCCCTTTGTTACTCTAACACACCTTCAACTTGCATCTTCAAAACCCACCAAGTACTTCGTACATCGTCCGATCAACACACTGTTTGATCTTTGTTGTTCCCTATTCCCTCGCAAGGTATAGACCCGAGGTCCCACCACATGTGCCATGGGCTAGTGGGCACCGTCTGATCAACAAGATTGCAGTCGTTACCATCACCATTGTTTGGTCCGACCTTATCGGCATATCAAAGGGACCATCATCTATGTCCTAGCAAAGTCCATCATTTCCTTTGACGAAGAGACCCAACCTTCCATCAGGATATCGAAGGGACAACTAAGTGACTCCCTCTGACATTGACTTGTTGGTCTGACAAAACACTTCTTGCAACTCATTGATATGTCGAAGGGACTACTTATTATGTCCCACCGACATGAGTCCATCTCCCTGATGAAGCTTTATTGCCAATGCAAACTCTAAATTTACCTAGCGATAAGCTAAGCGCTTATCGGGAAGACTTGTCTCTACGTCTCATCCACATGTGACTGTCAACCCGATGAAGCACTTAGCGCCAACCCGTGGAGAGCTTATCAAGACGTCGAGGAGACTGACAACTTTGTTCCGCCGAAACTTAACTGTCAATTCGATGAACTAGAAACTCGAAGCCCGAACACTTAAACCTTTTACGCCAGTAAGGTTGAGACATTTTTCTCAACATTCTCCCACTTGACGAAGAACTTACTGACTCCTTCCAACACTTGAAGTCACTGAATATTCTAGGTCCCAAGGCCCATCAAGCTGGTGCACCATTTGAACTTATCCATGCTCACAGGCTTTGTCAATGCATCAACAACATTCACCAGAGTATCAGCCTTTTCTAGACTAACCTTTCCATCCTCCACCATATCATGAAATAAGTGGTACTGCACGTCAATATGTTTCGTCTTGGCATGGAAAGTTGGATTTTTCCCCAAAGAAATGGCACTCTGACTGTCACAACAAATAATAATCTGCCCTGTATCAAAACACAATCTTCTAATCCAAATAGCTTCCTTACAGGCATGATTTGTTGCCATGTACTCAGCCTCAGTAGTGGATAAAGCAACTACAGCCTGTTGCTTGCTCATCCAACTAACTGCACCACCAAACAACGTGAAAACATATCCATTGGTGGATATTTTTCTATCAATGTCCCCTGCCCAATCAAAATCCACATATCCACGAATGCTAACTGAATTTTGAGATCTAATAGAGTAACCATGTTAACATAAGTGTTAGTGTGAATGAGGTTATTTTCTAACTAGTTATTAGTAAGGGCCTATTCACATCATTAATAAGTTTACTTAGGAGTTAGTTTCCTAGGTGGCATTCTAGAAACTAATATTTAATGGGACCATAACTCATTAATAGGCATTAGTTATCTAGGCATTTAATATTTCTCTCATGCATTTAATATTTGCATTGAGGTTGTTATATCTTAGTTGTATCATGTGATAGGATTAAGACACTTGTCATGATCTTGTCTAATCGTATCTCTCTCCTTGCCTATATAAGCAAGGCTTCATATGTACATTTCATTCATCTAAAGCTCAATTGAGTGTTGTGTAAGTCCAATATAGCATTGCAATCTTGAGTATTGCATATTGGCCACATCTTGCATCCATTGTTGCAATTTCATGTTCTTGCTTTTCCCTCTTGTGGAAGGTTGTTGTTAGTTTTTGTAGATGATCCTAGAGGCTTGAGTCCTTGAGTGACTCAAACATGTTCTATGAGTTATATTTCAGCTCCTACATGGTATTAGAGCTTCAGAGTTGCAAAACCCCTTCTCAAATTTTCGGGTGATTCAAGCTCGAGCTTTTGCAAGTTACATACTTGGACAAAACGAACCTCATGGTTACGTCTAGAAGGCCCAAAAACCCCCATTTTCATATATAATACTTAATATTTTAGTGCAGGGAAAAAAGTAAGCTTTTTTTGCGCAACTCTTAAATTTGACGGCCAAATGACCGTCAAAAAACACCGTGTTAAATTTGATAGCCAAATGACTATCATTTGAAACTGTATTAAATTTGATATTTAGTCAATCGTCAAGATTTGCTGTCTTAAATTTGATGGTCAAACGGCCATCACTAGGTCGCTCAAATTGGACACCTTCTCCATTGGCAGTTTTCATTTTGGAGGCAAACTTCAGAGGCTCATATCTTCATCATACAGACTCCTTTTTTCAAGATTTTTTTATTTATTTGGGGTATAATTTCGCACTCTACACAGTGGTGCAATTTTTTTTTATTTTGGTGCATTTTTTTTGCAGAATTGCAGGTTTTCATAATTGTTGCTAAGCCATTCTCTTTTTTCATAACTTCTAGGGCTTCGCTCTCGCTCCTACGGTAACATTTTTTTGTGAAATTTTATTTGTAAGTGCATAATTTTTAATGTACCTTCTAGTAGTGTGATTATATTGATCTCATTCTTTGTAAAACTTTACTTTGAGCTTGAGGCCAAATTTGGCAATCTGTATGCACTAAGATAGAGTCCACTTCGCTATTTTTGGCAAGTGGTACCTATAATTGCACTAAGTATAAAGTGCCACAAATCATATTTTCTTGAGGAGTTTCTTGATTAAGTGATTTGGAGGGTCTCTTGGTTTATTGCTTTGATTTGTTTGCTTGTGCTCTCTTCATTTTTCATGGATCATTCTAAGGTTCCTTTGTTGACATCATATAACTATTCAACATGGAATCAACATGCATGGAGTATACTAATGAATGAGGGTCACTCTCTATATGTTGAGAATAACATACCTGAACCTATTGATGATGAGAAATAGATTAAATAGATGATTGAGCATACCAAAGCTCTTGGATGTCTTCGTTGTTACACCCCAATTGTGTAATTACTATTTACTATTACTATGTAGGGTAAATGTGAATGTAATTTGTATTCTGGTGGTGAATAAATTGTGCTTGCACTTATTTATCAATGCATTATGAATGAATGTGATTCCATTTAATGTTATGGGAAGAAATGCATATATGTGAAATGAATGGTTATTGAATTGATATTCTAGCTTTGGAGATGTATTATATGTAATGCATATTTTGTTGAATAGCTGACTACCTTGGGCACATGTTAGTGCATGCAAGTATATGTTGAATTACTCCAGGTGGAGGGGAAGTATCACTCAAGAGAATATCTTGGTCGGATAACCAGTAACATAACCTATCTGAGCTTACAACACCATAGTAGAATAATTGAGTCAAGTTATTATGTGGGAAGTTGGTAAGTCATCCTTAGTTAATATGTCTGCATTAGCAAGGGTCTTGTTTACTATTGAATGCATTATTAGGTGATGTTTATCTATTTGAGCTTGTGAGTTCTTTTCTTATTACTATGCTTGTATTGATGAGTAGGACATACATAGAATATGTATATGTACAAACATGCATGTCAATGATAGACCATACACATGAAGGAATGCACACACGAGGGTACATATGTAGACGTATCTATGCACACTTATGCACGAGTTGCTTATGTGCATAGAATTATCACATGGACTTAACAACATGTATATGTATATGTACAGATATATCACACATAGGTGCTTATCAATACAATAGTAATTGTGTATGACTTTGGTGTGTGAATCAAATGTGTATATATATATAAAGTATATACATAAATCCATATGTATATATGTATCAATATACGCGTATGATGGCAAACGGACATGCCCATACAAATGTATCAATATATGTATACATACATATACATGTACATAGAGGAATATATATATATATATACACAATCGATATATTGTTATAACTATGTGATTGATATCTTGGCTGTATTCATTTGTATATCGAATATATACATGCTTTATTGACATATGATATAAATGAATAAATACTAACATATATATATATATATATATACATATACATATATATATGTGTGTGTGTGTTGATGTACATAAATATATATGTAAATATATGTTATATATTTAAAGTAATTATATAGTTTGAAGTCGATTATCACTGGCAATGATTATAGGCCAATTTGTTAACTTAAACAAAGGACAAATATATAATTCGTGATGGTTGTCATTAAAGACTAAATGATACACATGTTGTCCACGCATAATGGATGAGTCAACAACAATATAACTTGTAACATTAAGTCAATAAAAGAATAAAGACTTAGTTGATGCTTTGCATTGATATATCTTTGACTTAGTAAATTGTTAGACGCCTTGTCATTAGGTAAATATCTACAACAGATAAATGCATGCAAGATTATGTACAATTGGTCGATGAATTGGTCAAACTGATAAATGAGATCAATCAACTCATGGAAGACTAAGTCGACATGAGCTATGTGTTGCATATTTGATATTGACTGATTCAACAAGTGTAAAACCTCACCAACTCTGTAGGAGGTTTATGATTACTTTGGCACCACCTTATGAATCCTATTTGTTGTAAATGTTCATTGTGAAGGAAATTCAAATTACATCATGTGCTGATTTCAAATAGTCTCATGTTGTTGTCAACTAATAAGGTCGACCTGTAGCTTTATTTAGCTGAGTATGTTCTTATTTGTGTGCCACCTTTTAGCTAATTCGAGTGAGTGGTTATGCATGGTGATTGTTGTCAATACTCATGCCTACTCTGCAGGATGAGAAGTCTCTTTTTTGTTGTATAAATAGTAGAGAAAACTCACTTGTTTGGGACGCATTCCATACGCATTGTGCTTAGTATTTTTTTATACACGCTTTGGTCTGCATTTCTTAACTACAATATTCTACTATATTTTGAGTGAGAACTTTGAGTATTTGTGAGAGTATAGCATAGTGAGTGAAGTATATTATCAACTTGAGAGGTAGAGGTTTATTGTGGCATCGCTTGTGAGATCAAGGTTATGCTAGTTGTTGTTTGGGAAAGTTGAATTGTAGTCAATCGATTGAATAAGTGAAAATGGGCATGAGGATAATCTTCCTTTATTGTCTTGGCTTTTGAAAGATTGTTTCATGATTGCTTTAATTAGTTTATTGTGAATACTTGCATTTAGGGGAAAAATAGTATTGCTTTGAAAAGAAATTAGAAGTTGTGTCTATTGTTTGTGCAATGATTGTATGTACTCCATAATAGGAGGATTATTTTTGCCATATTTATTACATACTAGATATGGTTAAACATGGGTAGCTTAAGGGTTGCTCGTAAATAAATTATTTGATTATAATAGATAGCTAGTGGGTTACTTATGGGATTGTGATTCCAAAGAAGGGAGTTAACTTTTACATGTGTTTAAAAGTAGAAATGCCCTAGAGTATGTGGGAGTAATGATACGGAATCCTCGGGTAAGAGATCATCCATGGGAGGGATTACCTTTGCATAGAATATAGTGGCCTTAAGTCAAAAAGAGCTTAAGAGGTGTAAGTGAATATTGACCTTCACTTGAAGTACTGAGTGAGAATACTTTGGCCAAAGTAGTGTGATTTCCTTTGGCTTGACTGCCAGCTCACCGTGTCCATGTAGTGCATGCTAGTTGTAGATAGTAGGATTTCAAATTCTAGTCATGTAGGGCACAACACTAAGCTCAGTGTGGTTTGTCGTACAGAGTTACTCAACCAATCTCTTTGTCAAAGGGTAGGGCCATCTATCATTGCTAGATGTGTGGGGGACCGCATATGAGTTTGTGGTTGGCGGAAAAGTGCTTGAGTGATGCTTCTCCTCCTCAACAGGCAACAAAATCAAATGTTTTGAAAGGCAGATCCTAGACCATCTTTATCTTATGCTTTGAAACTTGGTTGAGCTATGTATGTAATTGGGTACATTCTTGGAATATTGTAATTTATGAAATTATTATATTGAAATGGAATTCTTACTATATTTTGTTATGGCATCTTTTTCATATATTCTCAATAAAGAAAATAATTTTTTTATTGCAATGGTTTGTTACATAGCTATTTACTTGCACAGTGAAAACTTAGGAAAAATTTACTTCAGTGAATGGTTGGCATGTTACATGTGGTATCAGAGCTACTAGGTTTAGCTCTGGAACCTATGAGCTCATCATTCTTTCCATCCAACACTATCTAATGTTTGTAAATTCTTGTGCTAGGATGGTGCATCTCAGATTAATGGCTCGAAAGTCAATAACAAAAAATGAGCACTACCTCAAGGCCAAGAAAGAAAGAGATGCCATTGTTAAAACAATTGAGGGTACCAATTTTGACAATGCCATCTGGTTGATCAACACTGGAACATTTAGTTATACACACTCTTAGATCAGTGATGTGAAGAGAAAGATGAAGATGGAGGCCAAGTACAACTATCTACCTTCCATCTCACCAGGAAAGTCTAAGTCATTATCACTTTCCAGGGATATGCCCTCGGAAGGAAGCGCCAGTTCGACATTTATCTTTAGGGACCCTAGAGTTCTTCCAATGGTGGAAGTAATTGTAATTTCCTCGAATAACAAATCTAAGGGATATATACCTTGTAACTATGTATTGGATGACAAATCCCAAGGCTACTATCCATTTTGGGATAGGTATGAACAAATGAGAGATGAGCAACAATCTCAAACTGTAGGATATACTCCATTAAGTTATGTGTCAAAGAGTGAATCTGAGGGATACTCTCCACTCGCATATCTGAATAGTCACTCCATGTAATCAAAAGGATATTGAAATCCTCAAGAAATGAATAAAATCATATGTTTATCAAAAGTGTGGCTTAATCTTATGTGAAATTCTTTATGTGTGTATGAGTTCCATTTCAATATTTTCCATAAGATAGTTGATAAAATGATTAAATCTAACATGGACAAACATTCAAGTAAAATTTGTTCTTGTGAAGGTGGTGAGGACACAAACCAATCCTGGTGGAAGCCAAGAAGTTGGGCAAGGACCCGCAGGAGTTGAAGCTAGACCTGACCAGATCTTAGCAAGGTTGGAAAACCTTGAGCAAGAAAGGGTAAAAGCTAGGGTTGAGAAGGAAGTTCCCGTTAATGAGCATGAGGGAGAAAAATATTCGCATGGGCATGATGAAACTCATGATCACGAGAGGGAAAAATCACCTACGTCATCTGAGGAAAGAAATAAGAAGCGTATGGCTTCTGAACTTTCTAGAGATATGAAAAATATTACCCCACCCAAGTTTGATGGAAGCACCAACAAAGAAGAATTTAAGGCTTGGTTAGTCCAAATGGAGAAGTATTTCAAGATTCAGAATTACACAGAGGTCACCAAAGCCACATGGGGTGCATACTAGTTAGCAGGAGAAGCCTCTAACTGGTGGATGAATAAAAAGATGGAACTCAATATTAACTCATGGAGGCTAACATGGGGAGAATTTGTTGATATTTTCCATAAGAGATGGTTTCCCCAAATCTACTATGACCAAAAACTCATGAATTTCCAAAGTTTGAGATAAGGTAATATGTCGCTCAATGAGTATTGGGAGAAGTTTACCCGACTTCTACGTTATGTTCCTATATATCATAAAGATGAATGCTTCCTCATAAGAAAGTTTATAATGGGATTTAACATCTATATTAGAGGAGAGGTGGATATGCATGGTCCAATAGCTATGGATCTTGTATATGAGAAAGTGGTTAAGTAGGAGCAAAAGCTTAAGGCTATCTCCAATCGTCAGGAAAATAAAGACCGTAAGAAGGTTGTGGAAGTTTCTGAAAAGACAAATCCAAAGAAGGTAGAAGTTGTGTAAAATTTACCCAAGCAAGGGGAAAAAGGATCCCACAATGGTGGGAAAGAGTCAAAAAGGGAACAAAAGAGGAATGGTTCCAGTGGTGGAAATACCAACAATGCTGGTGGAAACACTAGTAAATCTGGAGAACCCGCAAGGAAGAGAGTACCATACTCGGGATGCTTTACATGTGGAGGAGACCACTTTGCTACAGAATGTCCCAATAAGTCTTTCGGGTCATGATCTTATGGTAATCCACTACCTACCCAACAAGCGATGTTCCAACAAAAGATACATGCAGCTGTGGATGATCACCAGGCGGAGTATCAAGTGACTCCAATTGAAACTCCAGGTATTTTATTTGGCTTACCCATTTATGTTCTTATTGATACTAGTGAAACCAAGAATTTCATTTCACCTAGAGTAGCTAAGCAATTATCTAGAAAGGTTGGACACATGGCAACGTCTTGGGATGTAGAGTATGCAAACTAGACAAGAGCAAAGGTGGAACAATGTTTGTTCGAGGCTAGGATAGAGCTACCTTTTTTTTCTACATAAGTGAACCTATATGTCACGCCTTTAGGATCCTATGATGTTATCTTAGGTATGAATTAGCTATGGAGACATAGGGCTAAGGTAGATTTCCATGCTAAAACTGTAGAATTCCTAGATGATCTTGGTAATCAAGTGAAGTTTAAAGAGATACCTAGAGAGGTCAAGATTCATCAAATCTCAGCAATGCAACTGTTAAGGGATAAGAAGAAAAGGTGCAAACTCTTTGCAGTCAATATTGAAGAACTTGAAGAGAACCTTGGTAGCTTTAGGTCACAAAACTTCCAAGAGATGGAAGATGGTGAAATGGATAAAACTAGAATGTCGGACATGGAGAGGTATCCTATATTGAGAAAATTTTCAGATGTGTTTCCAGATGAGTTGCCTAGGTTGCCACCGAAAATAATATTTGATTTCTCTATAGATATAGTTCCAAGGTCTAAACCTATTTCCAAAGTGCCCTATAGGATGAAAACAATCGAGCTAATGGAGCTTGAGGCATAATTGGATGAATTGTTGTCTAAAGGGTTGATAAGGCCAAGTGTTTCGCCCTGGGGAGTGCCAGTCATCTTTGTGAAAAATAAGGATGGTACTTTGTGTTTGTGCATTAACTATCGTATGCTTAACAAAGCTACGGTGAAGAACAAGTATCCATTGCCACGCATAGACAATCTCTTTGATCAAATGAGGGGAGCTACCGTATTCTCTAAAATAGATCTAAGATTTGGATATCACTAGTAGAGGATTAAGAATGAAGATATCTTTAAAAATGCATTCAGAACCAGATATGGACACTATGAGTTCACAGTTTTAACTTTTGGTTTAACAAATGCACCTGCCACATTTATGAACCTGATGAATAGTGTATTTAGGGATTGCCTAGATAAATTTTTCTTGGTTTTTCTAGATGACATCTTGACTTATTCTAAGGATGAGGAAGATCACTACAGACATTTAAAGATAGTCCTACAACGGTTAAGAGAACATAAGTTGTATGGTAAAATATTTAAGTGTACCTTCTTTCAAAGGAGAGTGCATTATCTAGGGCATGTGATCTTGCGAACATAATCTATGTTGATCCAACTAAGATCAAGGCAGTGTTAGAGTGGCCAGTACCTAAGAATGTGTCTAAGGTAAGAAGTTTCATGGGTCTAGCAAGGTATTATAGAAAGTTTGTTGCAAACTTCTCCAAGATCGCTCTTCCAATTACTTCTTTACAGAGGAAAGGGAAGAAATTTGAGTGGACTAAGAAGTGTCAAGAAGCCTTTGACCTACTCAAAGATAAGTTGACCACTGCACCAATCTTGAAAGTACCAAATCCTGAGGGTAACTTTATTGTTATCACGAATGCATCCGGGGAGGGTTTAGGTGGTGTGTTAATGCAAGATGGGAAAGTAATTACTTACAAATCAAAGAAGTTGAAACCTTACGAGTTGAATTATGCATCGCATGATTTGGAATTAGCAACCGTGGTTCACATATTGCAAATGTGGAGGCATTACTTGTTAGGGAAACCCTTTGAGATGAAAACTGATCATAATGGGTTAAAGTACCTTTTCACTCAACCTAATATGAATGCTAGACAGAGAAGATGGTTTGTCGTAAGGTAGGTAGAGAAGGAAAAGAGAGGGTCTCCCTGCCTAAGGTAGTTCCGGCTTACTAGCATTTCTAGTTGCGGTTGTTAGGCCGAGGCGGGCATCAGTCCTGCAGGATCGGTCCTGCAGCATCCATCCTTCGGTCAAGAATTAAGGGGGTTTTCCTATAGATAGTAGGGGTTGGGAAAGGTTGGTTTGATTCCTCCGAACAGTTCTAAGGGAAATAGCACTCTGGATATAGTTTGGGGTGTGATGCAAAGTGAGATGTTAGGCAAGTAGTTGTGGATATGTGGCATGGGAGTGTGGGGCAAAGCAATAGTGGTGGGAAGGCGTAGGGAATTATAGCTCACTAGTGGATTAATTTCCTAGCCGAATAGTAGGGGTCGTCCCCTACCTACCCTATTTTCCTTGGGTGGGAATGTCAAACATAACTTGCTATTACTAATGCTAGTACTAGATCTACTGTTGCTAGTGTTGGTGGATCAACTGCTAGTGCGAGTAGAATATTGTTGTTAGTGGTGCTGGTAGATCAACTTCTATCTCTCCGGCCAGTTTGTCTCTCTTTTTGGGAATCACCACTTCAAATTCTCTAGAGTGGGTCTGATTATGACTTCAATATCAGTTATATAAAAGGGAAAGAAAATCGGGTTGCTAATGCCTTGATTCGAAGACGTCATGTTGCTTCAATAGTGACAATTCAAACCGACTTTAAAGGACAAGTGTTGTATAAATGCAAAGAGTATGAGTACTACTTGCAAGTGAAGCAAGCACTCACTAGCAATCCACAAGATTCTAGGTATGAAGGGTTTCATTTTGAACCTAATGGATTACTTAAATATAAAGGGAGAATGTGTGTACCTGACATAGATGAGTTAAGAAATTTGGTATGGAAGGAAATACATGAAGCACCTTACTATGGACACGTTGGAGTGATAAAAATGATGGCAGATGTGAAGCCATTATATTTTTGGAAGGGAATGAAAGGAGATGCTGCTAGATTTGTTGCTAGGTGTCTTGAGTGTCAAAGGGTGAAATAAGAGCATCATCATCCTGTAGGCTTGTTATACCCCCATGATATACCAGAGAGGAAGTGGAAAGTCATAAGTATGGACTTTGTGCAAGCATTGCCTATGTCAAGAAATAAGCACAATGCCATTCTTGTGGTTGTAGATAAGCTTACCAAAGTAGCACATTTCATACTCGAGAATCTAACTGATGGAGCACCTATCATAGCAAGGAATTTTGTGTAAGAAATGTTTAGGTTGTAGGGGATTCCTAAGAAGATTATCTCGGATAGGGATGCACGAGTCACTTCTAGGTTTTGGAAAACTTTGTTTTCTGCACTAGGGACTCAATTGAATATTAGCTCAGCATATCATCCAGAAACGGATGGAAAAACTGAAAGGGTGAATCAAGTATTGGAAGACCTACTTAGAATGTATTGCATGGATTAGCAGTACAAGTGGGAAGACTACTTTCCTTTAGTAGAGTTTTCTTATAACAATTCTTACCATTTCATGATAAAGATGGCTCTTTTTGAAGCATTATATGGTTGGAAGTGTTGAACTCCTATAAGTTGGGATAGACTTGAGGATAGAGTAAGTCTTGGGCCAGAGATGTTGGCTGAAATGGAAGAGCAAGTAAAAATTCTTAAGAAAAGGTTGGTTGAAGCTAACGACCGACATAAAAGCTATGCTTATGCTAAGAGAGTTCCCCGAAAAAAATTTTGTGGGTGATAAAGTGTTGTTGAGAGTGAAACCTCACAAGAGCTCCATCAAATTTGGAAATTCTTCCAAGTTATCCTTGCATTATGTAGGACCTTTTGAGATTCTTGAGGAAGTGAATCCGATAGTCTATCGAATCGCTTTGACACCAACTCTTTCCAAAATGCATAATGTCTTCCATGTGTCCTACCTAAAGAGGTATATACCCGGTGATAATCATGTGATTGATTAGACTAATTTATAAGTATAGGACCCCAAAGTGGTAACACTCGAGCCTATCAAGGTGGTCAGAATGCGTAAGCTTTGCTTGCATATCAAGGATGTTCTGCAATGCAAAGTCCAATGAGACCAGTATGCGAAAGACTCAGCCACTTGAGAGGATTATGCTGAGATTCAACAAAAGTTTCCTCATATTTTAGATGCTTTTGAGAATGCTTAAAAACAATATGTTGATTGTTTGTTTCTTTATATTGCTACATAAAATCATCGGGGACAATGATTCACAAGGGGGGAGTATGTTACACCCTAGTTGTGTAATTACTATTTACTATTACTATATAAGGAAAATGTGAATGTAATTTGTATTCTGATGGTGAATAAATTGTGCTTTCACTTTCTTATCAATGCATTATGAATGAATGAACTATTTCATTTAATGAACTATGGGAAGAAATGCATATATGTGAAATGAATGGTTATTGAATTGATATTCTAACTTTGGAGATGTATTATATGTAATGCATATTTTTTTGAATAGCTGACTACCTTGGTCATATGTTAGTGGATGCATGTATATGTTCAATTCCTCCAAGCGGAGGGGAAGTATCACTCAAGAGAAGATCTTCATCAGGTAACCAATAACGTAACCTATCTGAGCTTACACACACCACAGTAGAATAATTGAATCAAGTTATTATGTGGGAAGTTGGTAAGTCATCCTTAGTTAATATGTTTGCATTAGTAAGGGTCTTGTTTACTATTGAATACATTATTGGTTGATGTCTATCTGTTTGAGCTTGTGAGTTCTTTCCTTATTACTATGCTTGTATCGATGAATAGGACATTCGTGGAATATGTATATGTACACACATTCATGTCAATGATAGACCATACGTATGAAGGAACGTGCACATGAGGGTACATAGGTAGACATATCTATGCACACTTATGCACAAGTTTCTTATGTGCATGGAATTATCACATGTACCTAACAACATGTATATGTATATGTACAGATATATCGCATGTAGGTGCTTATCAATACAATAGTAATTGTGTATGACTTTGGTGTGTGAATCGAATGTGTATATATATATATATATATATATATATAAAGTATATACATATATCCATATGTATATATGTATCGATATATGTATACATGCGTATACATGTACACAAAGGAATATATATATATATATATATGTACACAATCGATATATTGTTATAACTATGTGATTGATATCGTAGTTGTATTCATTTGTATATCGAATGTATACATGCTTTATTGGCATATGATATATATGAATAAATACTAACATATATATACATATACATATATGTGTGTGTGTGTGTGTGTGTGTGTGTGTGTGTGTGTGTGTGTGTGTTGATGTACATATATATGTATGTATATGTAAATATATGTTATATATTTAAAGTAATTATATGCTTTGAAATCGATTATCATGGCAATGATTATAGGCTGATTTGATAACTTAAACAAAGGTCAAATATATAATTCATGATGGTTGTCATTAAAGACTAAATGATACACATGTTGTCCACGCATAATGGATGAGTTAATAGCAATATAACTCACAACATTAAGTCGATAAAAGAATAGAGACTTAGTTGACGCTTTGCATTGATATATCTTTGACTTAGTAAACTGTTAGACGCCTTGTCATTAGGTAAATACCTACAGTAGATAAATGCATGCAAGATTATGTACAGCAGGTCGATGAATTGGTCAAACTGATAAATGAGATGAATCAACTCATGTAAGACTAAGTTGACATGAGCTATGTGTTACATATTTGATATTGATTGATTTAACAAGTGTAAAACTGTGCCAACTCTGTAGGAGGTTTATGATTACTTTGGTGCCACCTTATGAATCCTATTTGTTGTAGATGTTCATTGTGAAGGCAATTCGAATTACATCATGTGCTGATTGGAAATAGTCTCATGTTGTCAACTAATAAGGTCAACCTGTAAGTTTATTTAGCTGAGTATGTTCTTATTTGTGCACCACCTTTTAGCTAAGTCGAGTGAGTTGTTATGCATGGTGATTGATATCAATACTCATGCCTATTCTGTAGGATGAGAAGTCTATTTTCTATTGTATAAATAGTAGAGAAAACTCACTTGTTTGGGACGCATTCCATACACATTGTGCTTAGCATTTTTTTATACACTCTTTGCTTTGCATTTCTTAACTACAATATTCTGCTATATTTTGAGTGAGAACTTTGAGTATTTGTGAGAGTATAACACAGTGAATGAAGTATATTATCAACTTGAGAGGTAGAGGTTTATTATGGCATCGCTTGTGAGATCAAGGTTATGCTAGTTGTTGTTTGGGAAAGTTGAATTGCAGTCAATCGATTGGATAAGCAAAAACAGGCATGAGGATAATCTTCCTTTATTGTCTTGGCTTTTGAAAGATTGTTTCATGATTGCTTTAATTAGTTTATTGTGAATACTTGCATTTAGGGGAAAAATAGTATTGCTTTGAAAAGAAATTAGAAGTTGTGTATATTGTTTGTGCAATGATTATATGTACTCCATAATAGGAGGATTATGTTTGTCATATGTATTACATACTAGATATGGTTAAACATGGGTAGCTTAAGGGTTGCTCATAGCTAAATTATTTGATTATAATAGATAGCTAGTGGGTTACTTATGGGATTGTGAGTTACTTAAGGGTTACTTTCTAGCTAGGTTGCTCGTAGCTAAATTATTTGATTATAATAAATTTTTTGCATATTTTTCTCCTAATGGTGACATTGTTCCTTCGGCTGTTGATCACACTTCTAGTGTGAACCATGATTCAGAGGAAACATTTGGCTTCTTGAACTTGGGTGTTTTCACATCTAATCCCGTTCCCGAGCCTTGTATTTCATCTCCTTCATCTACTGTTGCATTTGATGATGCTCATATTGGCACAAGTTTGGCCTCTTGTGATTTAGTGTAGCAGGATCTACATTGTCTTCCAGCTACATCCATTTGGGATGCATACTTGATAGACATTAGTGGGTTGTTTATTGAGTCTCATAGTTCAAATTTGGGAGACATCATTGATTGCATACATCTTCTCTTTGATGGAGAAGACTTTTCTTCAGTTGTGAGGGAATTCTCTAACCATCTTGTTCATTCTCTACATGATTATTCTTTGCAGTTTGATATGAGTGTGGATAATTTTTTATAACATTTGGAGGAGGCTTCTTTAGAGGAGATTTCCTTGTCTTTGGATTGTGTTCTACAATCGTTTCTAGGTGATTATGGATTGTCTTCTTCAGCGGTGTGGCCTAGAACACATGTTTGGAGTGTGACACCTTTCGACATCGACATGGAGACACTTGAGCATTCTTCGAAGACATCATCCATCATCCATCTTCCTGATATCCTGCATACCATCTTGGTTGTGTTTCTACCTAAGGGGAGGAATGTTGTTCGGCAAGATTGGATCATCGTCAGCATTCAATGTCGAGCTTCTACCATCATTGCAGGAGACTCACCATTGAGGAGGGGCTGCATGGTCTCTCTTCTACTTCTCTCTTATGGGGTTACTTTTTCCTCGCATGGGGTTTTTTCCTTCTCATTGTTCATTGAGAGCATTTTGTTTTGTATTTCATCTCTCTTTTGGAGAGAAGTTTTCTCCCACTGGGTTTTCTCCTTTTCTCCATTTCTGAGAGATTTATTTTCATTACATTTGTACATGGGTACCTAACATGGCCTCGTAGTTGGGACCCATCCTTGCATCATTTGCATAATAACTACACTCCCTAAGTTGCACTTATGAGGGGTGTTAGTGTGAATGGGGTTATTTCCTAACTAGTTATTAGTGAGGACCTATTCACATCATTAATAAGTTTACTTAGGAGTTAGTTTCCTAGGTGGCATTCTTGAAACTAATATTTAATGGGACCATATTTCATTAATAGGCATGTAGTTATCTAGGCATTTAATATTTCTTTCATGCATTTAATATTTGCATTGAGGTTGTTATATCTTAGTTGTCTCATGTGATAGTATTAAGACACTTGTCATGATCTTGTCTAATCCTATCTCTCTCCTTTCCTATATAAGCAAGGCTTCATATGTACATTTCATTCATCCAAAGCTCAGTTGAGTGTTGTGTAAGTCCAATATATCATTGCAGTCTTGAGTATTTCATATTGGCCACATCTTGCATCCATTGTTGTAATTTCATGTTCTTTCTTTTCCCTCTTGTGGAAGGTTGTTGTTGGTTTTTGTAGATGATCTTGGAGGATTGATTCCTTGAGTGACTCAAACATGTTCTACGAGCTATATTTTAGCTCCTACAATAAGGTGTACTCATAAGTACCCTTCAAATACCTAAAAACTCTCTTCACAGTATCCCAATGAGGCCTTCTCAAATCAGCCATAAACCAAATAAGCACTCCCACAACTTGGGCAATGTCTAGTCTGATACAAACCATTACATACATTAAATTTCCAACTGCACTTGTGTAAGGCACCCTGGTCATGTCCTCCATCTTAGTAGGATATTTTGGAAAATCTTCAACATAAAGTTTCATTCCCTGTAACACTGGAACAACTAACTGCTTGCAATCTATCATATTAAACCTCTCTAGGACATAATTTATATACTTGCTCTAGTTGAGCCAAAGTTTTTTGTTTCCCCTATCCCTTCTGATTTCCATCCCCACAATATACCTAGTTGAACCTAGATCTTTCATTTCAAACTGTGCTAACTATTGAGACTTTAATTCTAAAATCATACCCTTACTATTCCCAATGAACGTGTCATCCACATACAAGGCAATAATAAGATGACCATTTTCAGTCTTAAAGTAAACACAATGATCAAACTTTGATCTCACAAATCCCAAATACAACATATAGGTATTAAACTTCTAGTACCACATTCTAGGCAACTACTTCAAACCATACAAAGATTTCTTTAATTTGCAAACCGGGTTTTCCTTACCTTTTTCAATGAAGTGCTCTGACTGGGACATGTTATTCTCTTCCTTGAAATCACCATGAAGAAACGTTGTCTTCACATCTATCTGATCGATCTCTAAGTCATATGTCGCTACAAGTGACAACAAAAATCTGATAGATATTAGCTTAACTACAAAAGAAAATATTTCTCCATAATCAATCCCCTCCACCTGGGAATATCCTTTTGCGACCAACCTTGCTTTATACTTCTCAACACTGCCATCCAAACCTATCTTTTTCTTGAATACCCATTTACATCCAATAGGATTTTGTCCTTCAAGAAAAGGTACTAGATCCCACATTTCATTCTTCTTCAATGATGCCATTTCTTCATTCATGGCCTCCAACCAAGAATCTAAATCATACATACCCATAGTCTCTCTAACATTCCTAGGCTCATTAGTTTTAGCAATCAAAGCATAGGCACAACTGGAATCCAACATAGAATAACCAAACCTTTCAGGTTGCCGTTTGTATGCATAGACCTCCTCACAAGTTGAGGCTGAGGTTCTTCTTCTTGTTCAAAACTTTCAGAGCTACTTGAGCTCTCCTCATTAACAGGTCCACCAGAAGTACGTAGTTCATCCTTACTTGGAGTAAGAATAACTTCAACTACCTCCTTTTCTGCTTCTTTCACCTCTGGCTACAGATCAACTATAGAAGGTTTCAGCTCACAGAAGATCACACTTCTGCTATATAGAACCGTCTCTGTAACTTGGTTCCAAAGCTTAAACCCTTTCACACCAATTCCATAACTGATGAAGATACACTTTACAACCTTGTTCTCTAGTTTAGATCTTTTTTCACTAGGCACATATGCATACGCCTCACAACCAAAGACTCTAATGTGTATCAATAAGGGCTACTTACCATACCACTCTTCCATAGGTGTCTTTTCCATGGGCGCCGAAGTGGGAGATCTGTTAATCAAGTGACATGTTGTAGCTACAGTCTCATCCCAAAACTTATGTTCTAGACTAGCACTACTGAGCATACTTCTCGCCCTTTCCACCAACATTCTATTCATCCTTTCTGCAACTCCATTTTGTTGTGGAGTGTAAGGAGTTTTTTTATGCCTTTTAATTTCATGGTCCTTGCAAAACTTATCGAAATCTACTAAACAGAACTCACCACCATTATCCGTCCTCAAACACTTAATTTTTCTACTAGTCTGATTTTCAACCAAGGTTTTAAATTCCTTAAATCAACTGAAAACTTCAGTTTTACTTCTGATAAAATAAACAAATGTCCTCAAATAATCATCTATGAACAAGACAAAATACATAGATTTTGATAATGAAGGAACATTAACTAGACCAAACACATCAGCATGAATATAATCCATAATTCTAGAAGATTTATGAGGACTAAAATAAAATGAAACACGGTGTTGTTTTCCATATAGGTAATGTTCACAAAAATCAAACTCAAGATTACAATCATCAAGCCCTTCAACCAAGCTTTTATTTTTCAAGGCTTTTAATCCTTTGTCACCAATCTAGTCGAGCCTTTGATGCCACAACATTGTTTTCTTTGTTGGGAGCTTTACCTCAAAAGAGTTTGCACCCGCAGGAACAACACCTCCTTTCTCTACATGACTAGATTTACTTGACTTTGCAAAATCACTACACATGCATCCAGCTTATACAATGTACCAATTCGTGTACCCTTATCCAACACCATAGAGCCTCTAGTCATTCTACAAACACCATTTGAGAAAGAGACTTGCACACTAACATCATTAAACTTACTTACAAAAAGTAAATTTTGAGCTAGACTTGGTATATGCATCACATCATTGATTCCCTTCACTCTTTCATCAGGGTTCAACCGAATCCTGACTCTTCCACGACCAACAATTTTCAGGTGAGAATCATCACCCAGATACACCCTTCCACCAGCATACTTTTCGTATTTTGAGAACCAACCTCTATGAGAGGCCATGTGAAAGGATGCACCTAAGTCAATCAAACAAACATCATCTGATGCCTGAGTCGCCAAGGGTGCTATGAAGGCATCTGCATTGCTCCGAGAAGATTCATTTTCTGAAGAACTATTTTTCTTTTCCTTCTTCTCCTCTTTACAATATTTCTGAATGTGTCTAGTCTGCCCACAGTTCTAGCATTTCACCTTGGACTTTTTACCAGGAGACTTTGATCTCCCCTCTAACTTGGATTTAGACTTCTTGTCTTTCTTCTTGCTTTTCTCTTTTGATCTGCCTCGAACAACAAGGGCCTCCTTGGCCATCTTAGAAGACTTTTGCATTTCCTTTGACACCAGCGAAGCAACCACATCTTCCATATTGAAAGTGGTTGTTGTACTCCCAATAGCCATTACCAGGTGATCCCATGTGTCAGGCAACGAACACAACAAGAGCATGCAACGATCCTCAAAATCTATCTTCACACCAACAGACCCCAATTGAGCAATGATCATGTTAAATGCATTCAAATGATCTGCAACAAACGCTCCTTCCTCCATCTTCAAAGAATACAACTTCTTCCTCAGGAATAACTTATTTACCAAAGATTTCCACTGATAAATGTCACCAAGCTTCTTCCACAAAATTTTTGATTTCTTCTCTTCATGGACCTTCAAGAGAACTGAATTGACCAAGCACAGTTTGATAAGACCCTTGGCTTTCTGGTCCATTGCATCCTAGTCATCCTACGAGGTTGCTGATGGTTTGTTAGAGGAAAATACAATCCATAACTCTTGATCCATGGGCAAATCTTCCATTTTGAGTTTCCACAACTCAAAAGTGCCACCGTTGAACTTCTCAATCTCTATTCTTTCGAATGTGCTCGCCATCTTAAATATGCAATAAGTTTACAACCAAATTTCTCTGCAAAACTCCCACTCAACAAGATCAGCACAAAAAACCCGTCTTACCCACAAGGACAACAAAGCTGGCCAAGCTCTGATACCAACTGAAAGGAAAACAGAGTGCGGAATACGCCTTCCTAATACTAATCTTCAGGAGAGAGATACATAAAAAATTTAAACTTTGCAATTACAGAACATAAAGATCACACATGAATAACATAATAGATAATAAAGAATGAACACCAAATTTTATGTGGGAAAACCCTCTCGGGAAAAAGCCCACACACCAAAGCAGAGATCTCTAGTATTACAATAAAATGTAAATTACATACAAGTATAGAGCTATGCTCTTTTAGGTGTAAATTCAGAGAACGAATCTCGACAGCAACTCGATTCCATTCACTTTGATCATCACTTCAATCATTTCAGATCATCCTTGCACTATTCCAATGCGATATGGCATTCGATACATACTTCACAAACGTTTCAAGAAGACCGACGTTCCAACTTCCATAACATACGAACAGTCACAAACTTCTTAACTATCATTACCTTCTCCTCCCATCAAAGTCATATCAGAATGTCGAAGAGACATAAAACCTTGTCTCTCTGAATTCCCTTTGTTACTCCGACACACCTCCGACTTGCATCTTCAGGACCCACCAGGTACTTCATGCACCATCTGATCAACACCCTGTTTGATCTTCGTCGTTCCCCGTCCCCCGAAAGGTATAGACGGGGTCCCACCACAAGTGCCATGGGATAGTAGGCACCGTTCGATCAACAAGATCGTAGCTATTACCTTCACTATCGTTTGGCCCCACCTTATCGGCATATTGAAGGGACCATCATCTATGTCCCAACGAAGTCCATTATTTCCTCTGACGAAGAGACCCAGCCTTCCATCAGGATATCGAAGGGACAACTAAGTGACTCCCTCCGACATTGACCTATCGCTTCGACGAAACACTTCTTGCAGTTCATCGATATGTCGAAGGGATTGCTTATTTTGTGCCACTGACATGAGTCTGTCTCCCTGATTAAGCTTTACCACCAATGCAAACTCCAAACATACCTAGTGATAAGATAAGCACTTATCAAGAAGACTTGTCTCTACGTCCCGTTGACATGTAACTGTCAACTCGACGAAGCACTTAATGCCAACCCATGGAGAGTTTATTAATATGTCGAGGAGACCGACAACTTCATTCCACTGAAATTTAACTATCAATTCGACAAACTGGAAACCCGAAGCCCAAACATTGAAGCCTTTTACACAGTAAGTTTGAGACATTTTTCTCAACACTCCCCAAAAGAGAGATGAAATACAAAAAATGAAATTCTCTCAATGAAGAATGAGAAGGCAAAAACTCGATGTGAGGAAAAATGCCCCCCCATAAGAGAGAAGAAGAGAGACGATGCAACCCCCCCTTCAATGTTGAGTCTCCTACAATGATGGTAGAAGCTCGACATTGAGTGTTGAAGATGATCCATTCTCGTCAAACAAAGTTCCTCTCCTTAGGAAGTAACATAACCATGAATGTATGCAGGATGTCAAGAAGATGGATGATATGTGATGATGTCTCTGAAGCATGCTCAAGTGTCTCCATGTTGATGTTGAATGCTGACACACTCCAAACAGGCGTTCTAGGCCACACTGCTGAAGAGTACAATCTAGAATCTAGTAGAGATGAATGTAGAACATAATCCAAAGACAATTATATCCCCTCTGAAGAGAAAGAAGCCTCCTCCAAATGTTGTCCAAAAGTATCCACAATCATGTCAAACTGCAAAGAATGATCATGTATAGAATGAAAAAGAGGGTCAAAGTGTTCCCTCACGACAATTGAAGAAGGATCTTCTTCATCAAAGAGAAGATGAATATCATCAATGATGTCTCCCAAATCTGCAATATGAGACTCCATAAACAAGTCTGAAATACTTGTCAAGAAGTCATCCAAAATAGCCAAATCTGAAAGACAATGAAGATCATGTTGCACTGAATCACGAGAAGCCATATCTGTAGCAATACAAGTGTCCTCAGGTGCAACAATAGATGGAGGAGATAGAATGCATGACTCAAGAACTAGATCTGATGTGAGTACTCCCAAGTTCAAGAAGCCAAATTTCTCCTCTAAATCATGGTTCATGCTTGAAGTGTGATCAACAGCCGAAGGAACAATGTCACCATCATAAGAAAAATCTGAAAAGGTATACAACTGAGGTGAATGATCAACCATCCCAGTAGCAATGATCTCTCTACTCTCCAAGTCTCGAAATGATGACTAAAACAGGTGTGAACTCCACAGTCCTCCCATCTCCACTATGTGTAATCTAAGACATGGAAAGAAGATTGTTCGTCAAATGAGGAACACACAAAACATCCTGGAAAGTGTTGTTCCCAAAACTAATAGACCCCTTCCCAATTACACTCGTGTATGTATTGTTTCCCATCAAAATAAGAGACATAGTACAAGGTTGAAAAGAAAAGAATATAGATTGCGAAGATGCTCTTGAATCTAGAAGCCATCTCCTTGATTCATGACCTGAAAAAGCACTAAGAGCATGTGCTTTATTTTATGATGTAGAAGCCCAACCTTTACCCTTTTTAGATTGTTTTGAAGGAGGAGGTGATTCAGACATTTTAGAAGGCAAATCAATGTGATTCTTTTTGAGAAGATGTTTCAAATCATCAATATCCTTCTTATAACAATAGTGTTATTTATGTCCATCCTTGCAATATGCACAAGTAGGCCTTTCCTTCTTAGATGAATTCTCTTTGGAAGAGGATTTTTTCTTTGCTTGATCTGAATGTTGATTATTCTTTACTTTCTCTTGTTTCTTATCTAATTCTGATTATTTCACCTGACTAACCAACAATGCTTGAGATTTAGAGGTCTTGATGAGACCCATTGAGATAAGCTTTTGTTGATCATGTATCAACATCTCAAAAAATGATGCAAATGAAGGTGTAGTATATGCAAACCCCATATTCAATCTATGAGTATGAAAGCTAGAAACAAAAGAAGCATAATCAAGACCAAGTTTGTTCATTGTATTGTAGCCCAATTGAATGTCCTTCTTATCAATTCCACATGTTTTATATTGCTCGCTTAGATCATTAACCTTTGTGATGTAGTCTTGGATGTTGTCAAAGTTCTTTGGATCAAGGCTCATTAGTTCATTATCAATTTGATAGCTTCTTACTTCATTTGTAGTACCATACAATGTTTTCAATTTTTCCCAAGCTTAATGAGAATTTTTACATGATTCAATTTGAAACAACAAATTTTGAGAGTTAGTCTACGAAGACATCCAAAAGCTTTGGTATGTTCAATCATCCATTTTTCTTTTTATCTGCATTTGTAGGTTCAGGTACCTTATTTTCAACATATAGAGAGTGACCTTCAATCATTAGAATACTCCATGCATTTTGATGCCGTGTTGAGTAATTATATGATGTGAGCAAAGGAACCTTAGAATAATCCATGAAAATGAGAGCACAAGCAAACAAATCAAAAGAATGTACCAAGAGAACCCCCCTAAATCACTCAATTAGGAAACCCCCTAGCAATATAAGATTTGGAACTTTATATTTAATGCGTTTACAATTGCCACTTTCCAAAAACAACGAAGTGGACTTTGATCTTGGTACATGCAAATGTCAAAAATAGACCACATAATCAAGTACAAATTTTGGTATAAAATGAGATCAATCTGATCATACCACTAAAAATTATATGAAAAATTATGGACTTTCAAAAAAAATTGCACCTAAAAATGTTACCGTAGGAGCAAGATATGAGCCTCTGAAGTTCCAAAAATGAGGATGAAGCAGCAACACCTGTGAGAATCTGCAATTTTTAAAAAACTAGACACCAAAACAAAATTTGATTGCACCACTGCAAAGAGCACGAAAAATTAGTCCAAATCAAAAAAATTGCTCTGAAAAAGGAGGTCGTATGGTCGAGATATGAGCCTCCAAAGTTTTTCCTTCAAAATCAAAATGCAAATGGCGAGGGGGGCAATTTTTTTTTAAAACTACTGACATGGCGCTAATGTCAGCAACTTGAGAGCTTAAAATTGATGATCATTTGGCTGTAATCATCAACATCGATCCTCGTCGAAATATTCTCCAGAATCTTTTGTTTACCAGAATATTCTTCGGTCACTGGTGGGCGGAATTTTTTTCAAACTACGTTGGATTTCTTAAAATGGGTGCCAGATTTTTATGTTTTAGATCATTGTTTTTAAACCAACCATTGTGGAGGTAGGGTGTCGCGGTGTCACCGGCGAAGGGGTGCGGGTACTGCCATGGTACCCTGTGTATAGGTTTGCAGCAGGTACCACAAAGTACCTCTACCTAAAAAAAAAATTAAACCTTTTTATTTTTAATACAAGATTTTTCTAAAATAAAACAATTAGTGAAAAATATATAAAATATTTCAAAAAATTTCAACTTACTGATTTTTTTTTAATTTTTCAGAAAAAATCGTACTCGACTATATTAATGACGACTTTGGGGGGGCTGCACGACTCCCTGAGCAAAATTTATTTAGCTCAACAAAAAACTTCTCTAATTTGGACGATTCGACAATTGATCTTAGGGTTTTTGGCCCTTTTGGACGCAATCACAGGGTCGGATTCGACCCAAATGCTCCAAAAATGTAGCTACCTTTTGGATCTGGCAACCACTCTTCAACTTCAAACCCTCATAGATTTGGCCTCATATGTCTGATTTGGACGAAACAAAAGGAAAAACCAACTTTCTCAAACCCTTTGAACTCAATGGTGAGCTCATATTTGCACCAAGAAACTTTGATTTGAACCTGTAATAAAGAGCCACAAAGAAGAACCCCCCAAAAATTGGTATTTCTATCAATTTTTTATGATTCTCTAGATCATCATACGATGCAAGAGAAGAGCATACTCAACTTTTCAAGATTTACCAAGATCTCTCGAAAAATGGTTAACCAATGGCACCCAACCTGCTCTTATACCATGTTAGAATTGGCTATTGAGGTAGCCTACCAAGATCTTGAGGCCAAATGGAAAGCACAAAGAGAGAATATGAATATGACAAGAATAAATTGTATTCTTATCAATTATGCAAATATGATTCAATGTTATGTGTGTACAATGTATGAGAGACCCCCTGGTTATGTGTACAATGTATGAGAGACCCCTTGGTTATAAAATTATGACAAGTGTCTTAATCTTATGATATGAGACAACTTATCACATCTACCTAGGTCACATGTGTTACAAGTTAAAAGATAAGATAACAACTAATGACAACTAACACCTTCTAGAAAGATTCTTAGAACCTAAGTAAACTTAACATGTAAATAAGTCCCCTAAGTCCCCTAGCAATGAATTAATTAGGTACAAGACTTTATTTACACCAACAGAATGTACACTCAAATAATTCTACCATATATTGCAACTCAAGAAACTAGCTTCTGAAGCACCAAACCTCAAACAATTGCAATTGAAGAAAGATACAAACACTACCAACATCCTTACAAATCCACAAGACCTGAAACCACGAGCTACAGAGAAATGCGGAGCAAAAACATCTCTCAAACACCTCTGTAATACACAGTTCACACGCTGGCGAATACAACTTCCTTTGTACAACAATCCAACACACCAAATTCTGGATGCAACACCTTGAACACCTCTAATCAACATATCCAAACTACATAAACAGATCTTCAACATGGAAGAAATGTGGAGCGAAACCAAAATGCTACTTTACAACACATAATACCATTGCAACACACTATTTCCGTTTTTATTCAAATTTTCTCAAAAGCACCTGGAAACCAGGGACTAGAGACACATCTTCAATACTTCCTCATCACCACCAAGCCAACTACAACATAGCAACTCAACCATACATCTATAGGTAGAAGTTTATCAAAGCAACACTAGAAGTTGACAGCAATATCTTACTAATGACAACATGATGAAACTAATCAAAGCATCATCAGAGACAACATCAACTCAATACCAACTACTCAAACTCTTGCAACAATCTCCTGCTCGTACAGTTGACACCAATGACAACACCAAAGCTTGTGGACATCAATGACAAAACCAATTGCACATACTTGCAACAATCTCCCCCTTTATTATTGATGGCAACACACAATGTGAAAAACCATCAATGACAAACACAAAAAGTTTGATCATCAATACTTCCTTTCATACCAACTCTTCTCTTTTCTTACTTTCTCCCCTTTACACAACTAGCTCATTACTCTCTCTCTCCCTTTGATAACTAACACTTTTCTTTTTCATATTGTTCTCTACCCCTTTGTGGCTTGTCTTTTTGGCAACATAATCAAGCTTGTCAAGGATGACCACAGTATTCCATTTATTTTCCTTAGCAATGATGATATCACTTGCCTTAGCAAGAATTTTGAAGGCAATAAACTCATCATTTGGAACATTGTGCTTGGGGGGGTTTGGCATGCCTAAGTGCAATGACACAATCCTAACGAATCTCATCCGCAATTGCAACATGAAGAGATTGGATGGCTTTTTCGATTTCAACAAGGAAATAAACTTTGGGGATGGAAGGGGAAGCAACGCAAAGTTAGCCCACGCCTAAGAAAATTGGTTGGCGTGGAGGGAGTTTAAATCAAAAGAGAAATCATATGAAATGACAGGCTACAAAGGGGCAGAGGGGTGGGTTGGAGGATGGGAAGGAGTGATAGAAGCAATGGGGGGTTCAAGGAGTTAGTTAAGAACAGCAACAAGAACCACGTGTTGAAAGGGGAGAGGAGTGCAAAGAGTGGAAGACTTATGGTTATTAATAATTTTATATTATTTTTGCTTTTTAATTATTTTATATATATATATATATATATATGCTTGTGTGCATTTATTTAATTTTATATTATTTTTGCTTTTTAATTCTTATATATATATATATGCTTGTGTGCATTTATTTGGTTTTTATTGTTATATATGTATTAAATTTTAGTTCAATATTAAATTATTTATCATTAAGTTTGTTTTTATATTTTTTCTAAACAAGTGTTTTAGCTTCATCACTTTTTTTTTGTTTCATTACTTTTTTGTTTAATTTTTTTTGCTTAGATATCTCATTTAGTTTTTTTTATTTCTTTATTTTTTTCCTTTCATTGTTTTTACCTTTGCATTTTCATTTATTTTGTTCCTTCTTGCTTTTAACATTTTTAATTACTAATTTTTATGTTTTTAATTTGTGTTTTATTCTATTATTTTTATTTGCTTTTGTTCTTTCTTGTCTTTATATTTTAATTTAATATTAAATATATATATGTATATTAATAGTATATATGTACATTGTTTTTATTAAATTGTGGTATTTCTCCTAATTTCCTTTCTTCTAATTTACTTTCTATGTTTGTGTTTTTCTTGCTATTTATTGCACTATATAATTGGGGCATGTCTTTTTTGACTTTAATTTACTTTTCTCACTATTTGTAGCCTCTTTTTATTTTTGAGTTTTCTTTATTAGTTTTTATTTTTTATTTTTTCCACTCAACCCACCTCCCTCGTTTTTCTAATGATGGATCACTGAATGTGATCTGAAACGTCGATTGAAAAACATACACAGTTGTATCCAAAAACTTGCAATACATAACTTTGATATCAAATATTAAACATATAAACCTTCCACAACTTAAATGATGCAAGTTATGTAATATTTAAAATATAAAAATCTTTCAATATAAGTTGGAAATATACACCATAAGCTTGTGAAAGTGTGATCCAAAATGTCGATTGAAAAACACACAGTTGTATCCAAAAACTTGCAATACATAACTTTGATATCAAATATTAAACATATAAACCTTCCACAACTTAAATGATGCAAGTTATGTAATATTTAAAATATAAAAATCTTTCAATATACGTTGGAAATATACACCATACGCTTGTGAAACAACAATTTTATAATTTTCAATGAATGTGAACAGTAAACTGGAACAAATAAATTCTAGTAGTATAACAATAATAATAATAATATTGATTTACCTCCAACTGCCCCATAGAATCGATCTCTCGTCATGGAGCAAAATTATAAGCTAAATCTAAAAAGTAAAGCTTTTAAAAAGTGGACGGATTTCATTCAACTAGGGAAAATTGTTCCAATGATAATCTTGTGTGGAAAGTGATTTAAAATCAGAAGTAGTCACAAAAACATCACAATCTGCATTAGGTAGCAAACAGAACTCGGTTCTGTCGGTAATGAAAACCTGGATACAAGTACGTACCTTTCTGTAACCTTTGAATATCATCAGAGGTATAGAACTGACTAACAACCTCCTCGTACAGAATCTCAAATTCTAAAAAAATATCATAAAACTATCAATATCACATACCCAACATAGTTCAGTCAAAAGGGAAATATTAAAAATAATTCATAATAGAGCACTCTTACACAGCTCATTAATCAAGGCTCCAAAATAGATTTCTCTGAACATCTCACTTAAAACTTCAGAGCCACAAGAATCCCCATTATCAGTATGTAATATCACAAAAAAAAAGTAACAGCGCGGATAAGCTTAAAGGCAACATATATGCTTTGAAACAGGCCTTGAGGCTATCAGAGCCATATGAACTCTAATGTCCATACTTCTGAAACTCCCATTCGCTATTATCTGCAGGCATTAGATAATACACGAGTCAGAACTGAAAAAATAAATCAGTAAAATAGTATGCTAAACCACTTATTAATCTTTGTAACAGCAATAGAAGAAAAGAATGTTTGGAATTCACACCTAAAGGGCAGACTTGACGTGTCTTCAGCCACCTACTTATGCAGTGAAAGTGGAAGGCGTGGTTGCATACTCCTGTTTTACAAGTAGAAGGCAAGTCAATGTCGTAGCATGTAGAACCAATCTAATTAAAAAGAATTTTTTTTAGAAACATGCAATGAAACCTAATTAATTGCCCTCACTCAATAGCAAGGTTGGCACAGAAATGGAAAATGCATAACAAACTTAGATAGGAAAAATAAGTGCCTCGAAAATAAAATTCACTTCAAGCATGAATTTATAGCATAATACAATGTCAAGAACAAAGTAGATATGAGTCCTGACATTGGAATTTAACGAGCACAAAAATATTATCATATCAGGGCATTCTCAATGTCATGTCCCTTTTGATGGTGTAAATTGCCTGCATAATTTGAGCAAGCGGCCTGTACATAGCTCTAACATCTTTAACGTTCTTGATCACTTTGATAGATTGTCTGTCAGGTGTTCCGGCAGGACTATCTTTGGTGTCAAATATGTCTCTACCTAGTTAGTAAAGGTCATTTTCAGTTGGCTCTAGTAGGCATGCCACAATAACAATAACTTCTTACCAGTGCAATATATATTTGTATTAATTACTGATTACTCCATTTCAAACTAAAAATAACGCCCCTAAGTACAAAATAGTATATGGTAAAAAGTAGCCAAAGAAATCTCTAAATGCTGACAGAGTTCAAATATAGAAATATATGCTGTAAAATGAAATAGCTTGGGGATTGAGCTGCACATTCTACGGTATCAAGGGATTATGGCAAATCCAGAAATGCAATTACTGTACTCTACATTTTCCAGGTCAGTTTATGTACATTGTAGATTAAAAAAAGACTGACGACACCGCTAACTGCTCCTATCAAGAGCTCCAACCCTCCCTTAAAAGAGGAAGAAAGTGTCAGTTATCTTTACACTTGGAAAAGGAAAAATATAACAGTCAAGGAGACCATCTAGGGTGTCCAGAAAATTTCCGAGTGATAAATTCTTTGAGAGGCTAGCACTCTTCCACATTCCTAGCAAGGCCATGGCTAATTAATCAAGACCCTTTTTCAGAGAACTGTTCTTACATTGGCACAATCGCAACTTCCTGCAGCTTTCAACTAAAATTATCAGCTTTATTTTCTACAACTTGAATTCCTCTGAATGCTCCAGTCCGTTCAGGTGTTTTTCAAAATTATTCACTTTGCAGATTATACAATCATCAGAATCCCCTACTCAATTAATAGGTCTTTAAAAACAAGAACAGATTATGCAGATGAAGCTAAGATAATTGCAAGGTCGTATCTCTACATGACCATTTTCAGAAATTGTGTTTCAAAGCAAAAACTGAATTTTGAGCAGTCATATACTTTCATATTTCAGTTCTTTAACATACCCCATGCAACAGTACATTCTTCGCTGGTTGCACTAGCTTGATTTGCCTGACACTCAATGCCTATATACAGAACAGAAAACAGATATAAGGAATGTTACCAAATCATCCAAATGAAATTATTTCCCAAAAAGTTCAAACTAACAACTAATAACAGTCAATATTACAGAAAAGCACATTTGTAGTACTAAACAACACTTCTAGGATTATATATTCTAAACTTATGTCATCAAGAGTGCAATAAGAAAACAAATGCCACCAACAAGAAAACTTACAGAGGTCCATGATGTGATTTCTGCAAATGGCACAATTGTCAACAACAATATCTGCATACACATTAAATATTTGCTTAGAACAAAGCAATGGGCTCTAACTGGGAAAAAACAATAAACATTGATCATATTAAACTGTCTATGACGAGCACCAAAGATCAAATAAATATTGCAAAATTGCAGAATATTTCTACAAACAAGTATTCAATTGGTAAGTTAATTTAGCTTGCATTTACAAGAAATAAAGCTCCATAACTCTTAGTTTCTCTTTCCTATTGAGAAGGCAATCTCTGTTCAAGCGTGTCCAAAAGAAATAAAGGAAACAGAAAATGGTGAGATTGAGGTGAAGTACTCTTTGAGAATAGACTGAGTTACCCTTAAAACAGTTGAATTCCTGTGGGTAATTGCCTGCATACTTCCAGCAAACTCAAACTTTGGGACACATGTAATAATTATATTTTTTTGCACCTACCAAGAGTTGTCCAAACGATTTTGCCATTTTTCAAAACAAACTCAGCAAGTGTAGAGGCGATGCTTATGAGCCACAATCTGAAACTTTTGAAAACTAAAATACACTTCCGAGAAAAAAACTTTTAACCTGTGATTGTGATATTTCTCAAACATAGAGGAAAATAATACAAAACGGAAATAGATTTGCTTTCTGAGAGGGTGTCTATACCAACTCAGGCAAAATCCAGGGCAGCATAGGCACTGCCTTAGCCAAAAACAATCTTCATGTTGGAACATGTGTAATCTTAACTTTCACTTGTGTAGTGTTGTGGCCTGAGGCCATCTTTAATGATGTGTAATATTAGATTGAAGAAAATCAGCTCTCTCTCATGTTCATGTTTGATGAAGCTATCTCACTACGTTCCTGAAAGCATTTTCCAGATAGTATCAGAGCAGGTGTTACAATCTCCTCAATACCAATTTTCAACGGATAAGCTTTACCAAAAGGGTTTGTAATCATCGACAAGATAAATTTATGTCTGAAATTTGACTGATCTAGGTCGTATATTTGCCTTCTTAACACCAGATCTAACATTTTCAATAATGTGACTTCCTGGACATTTGGCTAGGAATTCCTTGAATCCACTTAGAGATCCAAATCCATTGTGGAATTTTTGGGGGGACACTTCTTTGTGTTTTAAAATATTTTGCCCCTCAATATCAGTGGTCAAAGCCAGGTCAGAGGAATTAGAGGTTGAAGTTTAAGTACCTTATTTTATTCTTAAGGTTGCCCTTTTCTAGCATCTAAGCATTGCCCTCCTAGATGACAATCTAGTGAGCATTGGCTTTTGGTTTCCTGCAGACGTGGTCAAATCACCAAACTTGCTCTTCATTTTGTGTCTTGGTGCATAATGATGGCCTTCTGACATCCAGCTTCCTTTTGCCCTCGTGCCCCACAAGCCCCTTTGAGCCTTTCATGCTCTTAGCCCCTTTTCACAGTTTCTTTTGCACACCTGACTATCTGCACAGCCCCTTGTGTCCGGCCATCCCTCCTGAAAGCCTTAATAAGGCTTCCTCTTCTCTGTGAGGGTTGTGTCTCCTTTTCTGGCATGCAGACTTGTGGCAAAGACACTTTGAATCAACTGAACAGGGTTCGAGTCTTATGCTGACAAAGGGGGGAAACACATTTTTTAGCTTATATATAGCTGAGATTGGCTAATCACTCAAGGTCACTTATCAAAAATACCAATTCACCAGATCTGCCACATCATAGCAGACATGTTAACAGTTACCACGTCAGTAGCAGATCTATCAGCAATTACCATGTCAGCAGCAGACCTATCAGTAATTACCATGACAACAGCAGACCTATCAGTAATTACCATGTCAGCAGCGGACCTATCAGCAATTACCAGTTCAGCAGTGGACCTATCAGCAATTGTCACGTCAGCAGCAGTGGCCACATCAGTAACAGACCTGACGACAGTCACCACATTAGCAATACTCACATCACCAGAGAATCAGAGAATGTTTAGTAGCACTCAAGTTCTTGAGCTAATTGGTGTAAAATTTAAATTTTGGGCCAAATCTTCCAAACACTATAACTTCATCAAAAGGAAGCATTTTGAGTCCCCTTCTTTTCCCTGCAGAATTTTTCATCCTCTACACATCAGTGTAGATTTTATCAGCTCAATCTGCATTAGCACCAAAAGTATCAATGAAGTCTAACCTCGGTCTCAAGGCTTCATGGGTCAAGATAATCTACCCCCCAATGACAAAGCTGAGTTGAAGATTAGAGTAAGGCATACAGGGAAAGAATCCATAAAATCACTGCACTTGCTATGGATAATAGATTTCAAATACCACTGCATCCAAAAGAGTGACCCAGCCAAATAAAGGGAAAGGTTCAAGAATTTGTTTGGTACCAGCAACACTTCTCAAACCAATCAATGAGAGACCTTTGCACTCTCAAGCTTGCTGATTTTGAGTGTGTTAAAAGTTCCTTTCACAATTCACTGAATCTGCACTAAGACTAGGGCAGGAAGAGGACGAAACAAGAAGAATTGGAATATATAAGTATTTCTCTTAATAATATTTCAACCAATTATGAAATCTGTGTATGCAACTTTCATATGTCGTTTCTTCATTAACATATGCAACTTTCATGTGTTAATTCTTCATCAGCAAGCCCAATGTTAGGACTCCATGTGGAACTTCAGAAAATTGCCAACCACTAATCAGGCTCATGCAGTCAGATCATCTGAGGAATCACAAGCTAGAAATCAAGGCTCTGGTTGAGATCATTCCAGGATGAAGTACAACTATGGTTACTGCAAGAAGCCAAATAATGATGAGAAAGAATGCCAAAATCATATTTGAGATCTTAAGGAGCATGTTAAGCAGACCAATATAGAAAAAAAATTGCTCAAATCACACACTGCCTTATGTGCCTCTTCTCATTCTACAACATCTACTGAATGGCTTGTCAACGCAGGAAGTATTTGTCACATGGCTAATCATAAGAGCATATTCTTCAATTACTCCACACTCCCATCAAGGAGAAAGGGTTGTAATCAAGATGATTCTACCCTCACTCTATCTAGAAGCAGTGATGTTCAACTCAGAAACTAGTTGTCACATGACTAGTCATAAGAGCATGCTCTCCAATTACTCCACAATCCCATCAAGGAGAAAGGATTGCAATCAAAGATAATTCTATTCTCACTGTATCTAGAAACAGTGATGTCTCCATCAACAATGTGAGTTTCCAAGAACCGCTGCATATACCAGATATGAGTCTTAACCTTTTATCTGTTTACCACATCACTCATGCCAACAATAAAGTTGAACTCCGGCCAGACAAGTGGGTCATGAAAGACATGGATAACAACTATAAGACAGTTGCTTCAAGATATTGTAATGAAATGGATTAAATGTATGAGCTTGAAAGTTTTGATCCATGATTCAAGACATCAAACTTAGTGGATATGATTGCAAAGGTGGATGATACAGGCATCAAAGATTGAGTGACAACAACTACTAGTCCATGTGTCATATGCACTCTGCCATCATGGTTAGAGGATTCCCTTCCACTGAAGTGGAGACACTGAAGGCTACATCCTAAGAAGGCAACATCAAGGAACCTTTCAAAGAACAAAACTCATAGAACGTCTCAGCCTCTAGAGCTCACACATAGCAACATTTACAGGCCTATGTTAAAGCCCTTGCCTTCAGGAGACAACCACATCCTTGCCCTCATGCTTGATTAATCTTAATTCCTTTGAACCTACAGCACCAAAATCAAGGATAATTGGATAAAGCATTCTTCAGATTCAAAGACTTCAAAGTTCTTATGGAAAATCAGATTGAGAGGAAGACCAAATGTTTTTAACAAAATAGGAAAGGTGTCTATCAAGAAAGAGTTTCAGCAATCAACATCACATGTCAACATATCATTTGCACCACTCCTGAACAAAATGGAGTTGCTAAGCAAAAGTATCAAACTGTTATAGAAATGGCCAGATGTACACTTCAAGTTCTGGGGATAATCCATGGTTTATGCCATTCACATCATCAACCAAACACCTAATATAGAGTTCTCAGAAGGTGTGCTTCATATGAAGGTTTGATGCAGGAAAATATAGACATTTCTCATCTCCGAATCTTTAGATCTAATGCCTGCCCCCACATTCCGTACAAGATAGAATTCAAGAGCCACAAGTGTGTTCCAGTTGAATGCAACAAGTCCAAGACTTACCAAACCATATGATCCTTCATCTAAGGAATTAATTGTTGAGACACATATTATCTTTAATGCACAAATCTGTCATCCATCCATTGGGATTCTTCCAGATTTGCTTGTCCCCTAGGCTCTAAATACTCTGCCAGAGGTGATATTGTCCTCTACTGCATATTGTGCAAAAGTTATCTTTACTTCTTTGATTGCACATCCTAAAGATACTTTCTACGTTGAGTTGTTGATTGATCAGCCACAAAAGACAATGATTTCTCATCGGTAAAAAAGATTGGGTGATGGACCAGCCTCCAACCTTTGTTTCCATCATAACATATAAAAGTTGTGCTGTTATGCTGAAGGATGCTGACCCGTTGCTATAAGAACTCGGAGAGAATCATAACAGTACACAATCATAGATTCATCAAGCTCTCACAGCTCAACGCAACAATCCAACTACTTGAAAGCAAGCCCATGGGCCACCCTCATACAAAATGACACTCAGGTTCTTGCTCCTTGTCCAAAGCATACAAATACTATAGGATGCAAATGGGTATACAAAACAAAATATAAGTACTGACAATGTTGTTGACAAACATAAGGCATGCTTTGTCACTCAAGGTTTCTCAAACAAGAAGGGAGTTTACTACAATGAAAACTTTGCTCCTGTTACTTGGATTGATATTATCCACAAGGTACTTTCTCTTGATGCCTCCTTCAAGGGGGAGGTTTATCAGATAGAAGTGAAAGGGTGCATTTCTTCATGGTGAAATATAATAAGGGATCTACATGAAGCAGCCTCCTGATTTTCAGGAATTCAGCAACACTCCTCTTGTTTGCAGATTGAAAAAATATCTATACAAGCTCAAGCAAGCCCTTGAGCATGATACGCTTTTCTTATTTCTTATATGTTTATTCATTGTAAAGGGGATTACAGTCTCAATGTGCATGACATTATGTTCTCACAGCCACAATACACCTTGGATCTTCTTCAGAGATTTGGTCTTAAGGACTGCCATGTGGCTCTTACAACTCTCCCTATAGACACCAAACTTCAGACTAATCCAACTTCTGAATCTGCCTTGATGGATCTTAATCTCTACAAGTCTTTGGTAAATAGTATTATCTATCTCAATTACACATTAACCAACATTTATTTTGTTGCAAACATTGTATCTACATTCATTCAGGCACCTCACGCATGCCACCTTCAGGCTGTCAAGTGGATACCACCTATCAAGAGTATCTTTTAGGTTGGCATTCATTACACAGCAAGTAGAAGCCCTACTTTGATTGGTTATTGTGACGCCAACCATAGTAGCATTACAGTTACAAGGCATTGACACACGGAAAAAAGAAAGCACAAATGGAATCCAATTACATGGGTTTAAAAACAAGAAAAACATGAGAAAAAAGGCAAAATGAACTATAAATCCTTTAAAATGATAGTTTTTCTTTTAGGAAAGAACTATTTGTAGGGAGGCAAAGAAGCAATGATCAGTTTCTTTTCTACATCAAAAGCAAAAATATTAGTTCAAAATAAGCAGCAAGTCAGCTAATGTTAATGCAGACTCTTCTTCTTCAAATTGGGTTTCCTCAAGAGAGCCATAATATCATCCTCACTGATAACATAAAAACAAATTTAATGATTTGCAATAGCATTCATCATCAGTTCAGAAAACACATCAAGATTCACATGCATTATATCAAGCAGCTCTTTCAAGAAGGTAAGGTTGATTTCTTGCATGTTTCATTACAATCGCAGCTTGCAGATATAGTCACCAAAGCTCTTCACAAGTATATGTTTCTCAATCTTCAAGATCCCATTGAAATTCAAGAATTGCACTCAATGGAGGATGAGCAGCAGAATTCTGCATGAAAAGCTTGGCAGTCAACCTTAAGGAGATGTTAGAACTTGTATAATCTTGAGTTTCATTTTTCATTATATGTTGTCTGCACCAAGGCCATCTATAATGATGTGTAATATTATACTAGGTCAATAACTAGGATGTGTATGTATACACATGCCAACCTCATAACTTATAATATTGTACTCCACACCTTTGCCAAAGAGTTCCTTTCCTTCAAGACACATATCCTAATCTACTTTCTATAAGTCTGTTTATAAATTTTTTGAATTTTCACTTTATCAGTTTATCTCCTTTGCCTCTTGTATATGGGATAACTAGTTTTCTTACCAAAAGTACATCTAATAAACCAAAGGTCAAATTGACCAACCCCTGCAGATCAACAAAAAGATAAGAGTTTCTAGTGTATTCATATAACAGGTCCTATAGGACCCACAAAACAAAATGGTCCTAATTATATTAAAACGGTGCCATAAGCCCACTTCCTACCAACTGATATCAGCACACAATAAAAAGGCTCATAACAGGGGGCTCAATCAAAAGACATCTGTGTAAAAATAAATATTCAGGAGTGAAATCCTCCTGCCAGAACTGCACATAAAAGCTAGTATCATGACATAATCTACGCATGTTATGCCATTCAATGAAATTTGTCATATGGCATCATCAGTTTCAAGGATAACACAAACATATCTCATACCAAAACTCCAAGAAAACTAATTCTTAGTCTTTGCTCTCCCAATAGTTGCAGACCGTTTGCACTAATCATATTCATTGGCATCCTTCAAAGAATTTATATAAGATCATAATCCTTTTCTGTGATTTTCTTGCATTGCTCTGGAATGGGACAACTGCTGAAATATGTATCAATTTATCAAATTCTCCTAGCTGATAATGTCTTCCCTTGACAAGAGGGATAATCTTGTTTGTCTCTAACAAAATTAACCTCCTCAAAATAGTCGTTTATTACTGACTTGTTGGCTACTAAATGAGCCATTGTCTTGTGTCCCATCATGGTAAAGTAATAAATTTTCTAGTTTCATCTATAAATACAGAGTTGGCTGAAAACTGACTCTAATGCCTAAGTAACTTCTCATTTTGTTTGGTAATGTTTAATAAAGCCATCTTTTAAGTTGTCCTTAAGTAACTCTTGCTGTCACTGCCACTGTAATTCCACCTCTCAATTCTTGTTTAAATACACTTGAATCCCAGTTGCCTGAAACATTTTAGCATTATTACCTTCACAACAGCACCAGATAATGGCCTCTTGGCATTTAAATCTAATTTTCTTGCAGGCATGTGACAGTAAACCCACTGTCTTCAGTCAGTGCCCCGTCACTAAGCTCCATATCAGAAACACTTATGTATGGTTTCCATATGATCCCTCCAACTTGTGCACTTAATTTAGCAGAACCTGTTTCACTTTTTTATGACCACATTGACTCTGACCATTCTCAAAGTCATTCATATATAGATTTTAAAAAAATTTCTAAGAGAAACTCCAAGCATATTCAAATTGGTGATGGCGAAAGTCATAATTCAGTTAACCAAAAATTATTGAATATTCCTTGAAAAGTATTAGAATTACTCCACTTCTCAGTTTAGATTTTGATTTTGGCAGATAAATCCAATAGCTGTGGGACTTTATTATTATGTCAGGATATAGTCATCTATTATAAGAATCTCAAGTTCTCTCCATACAGTGAACCTTAAATCATCAGTCATTAACCATTTAGGTGATTCAAATCTTAAACCTATAGGAAGATCTGACAATGAAATTACAAGGATCAGTTTAACCATGCATGCCAATGCCGTCACATGCTCTTTTGTTTGGCTAGTTGAAAATCTTACAGGTCATTGAACTTGTGGTAATTTAAGCTTAAAAAGTTAAGCTTGAACATAACAACGATTGCTATATTGGTTCTTGGAGTTGTTTACTTATAAGCTCTTTCTATATGAGCCCTTTCAAGCTTTAGCCTAGTCAACATTATCAAGCTTTCTCCCAATGTCCAGCCAATCATTGAAATAACAATTGATGCAAATCAATTTTACCATCTATTTCCTAAAAGGGGCTCTTTCTGAAGAATACTAGAGTTATTTATTTTGGTAAATTACTTCCATAAATATATATTAATAGTCACGGCCATTGAATTTCCATTTTACTATAATAATTACTGTTTACTCTCATAAAAACACAAAGCAAATAGGCCTAAAAATATAGGTTAAAGGTTTAGGGCAGCATTAACTCGTTCTTTGAGTTGTATGGATTTTCTTATGAGTATGTGTCAGGAATCCTAGAGAAATGTTTACCAAAATCAAGCTGATTCTGCGTATTTGAATTGCCAGCACTAATCTGGCTTAACAGTTAATTTTTGCATTCAAATATTTTCATAAATGTTGGAAGCAATTTCATTATCCCTGTCAGTGCCTTGGTTTCCATAGTAACTGTCTTCATTCTGAATGTCAGTCCCTCAGTTTCCATAATAACTGTCTTCCTCCTCAGCAATTTAGAGGCATTATCCCTTGTCAAAGTTACTAATGATAGACAGATTGTACAAAATGCAAAAATGCCTACAGCTGGTTCATCAGTCAAACTTCAGTTGTTTGCTTGGATCACAGAGGCTGCAAATGGCATCATGGGAAAGTCATTTGGACTGTTGTGATCAGGCTGATGTAAAGATTATCATGCTCATTATTAGACTTTTTTCTAAAAGTTTGATTTCATTATTTGCTTGACCATCAATGAAAAATCACTTGGCCTTCCTAGTTCCCGGAAGGTCCCACCCAGATCACGATTTTGAACTCAACCAAGGAAAACCATAGAGACACTGTCTGTTGTAAATGGATTAGGAAAGTGCTTGAGCTCTCCAATTCACTTAACTGCCATGCCATTACCTGAGACCACTCTGGGCCAGGATGTGATCTGTGTCCAGCCTATGCTTGCCCGGAGTGTGGCCTTGGTGTTTCCTTAATATTTTATCATTAGCAACATGTATTCAGTCAGCCGCACTGCCAACATTAGATTAACCTGTTAATACACAGCAAGGAATAAGAGGAAAATACTTTAAATCAGATGGCATCCTTTATAGCTGCAAATTGGTTATCAATGTTATCTGTTGGGGCTTCAAACTTCAAAATTCTGCTGCTCAACTTTGAATTTTTCCTTCAACTAAAGCTCCAACTCTTGCCCAAATTGATCCATAGGCACGTAGATAACCAAAGGGACCATTGAAGAAAAGGGCAATATGCCAGCATTCAAGACTCGAATGATTATTAGAGGGATAATTTGAAGGGAAAAAAAACATAGCATCTCACATTTTAGACTTGAAGTTGGGAGTTGGCACAGCTCAGCAAAATATGTCAAATAGTAAAAAATGCATTCAGATAATAGTTATGAGACTCAGACTCGGCTCGGACTTGGCTAAGGTGACTCGACTTGGGACTCTCGACTCGGCGCAGACTCAGCAAAATGAAAAAAACCCTAGAAATTTAGAGATTTTTAAGGATTTAAAACTTGTTTCAAGCACCCTTTATTGAATAAACCTTAAAGACACAATAACATCATTAAATAGAAGCAAATTTGATCACATACACAAGTATACATTGATCACATAAGTATAAAGCTAAGTTACCGATTCGTTTTTGGATTCGGGTACGGGTACGCGAATCCAGTACGGGATTCGGTCAAAAAAAAATTTGGGGTTGGGTACGGCTTGGGTACGGCAATACAAAAAACATATAAAAATTAGAAATATATACTCATTTGCAGCAGTAATTAAGTTCAGAATACACCACCATATTAATAGTCTAATAACATAGCAAAAATACATCACCACTTTCATAGTCACTAAGTCAAATATTAAAATATTAGTGATTACCGAATGTCATGATATAAAATTATAAATTAAAGTTCAAACATAAAATGTCAAGTGTTTACAATCAGCCATTATTGATCATTGATCAATCTGAATCATATGGGTCATCAAACAATTGTAGCATCTGATCTGATATTATTTCTGTGTGTGGGCAATTAGATCTGGGTTCCGTTTACTGTGTGTGCTATTGTATTCTGAATGTTCACTCTACAGTCCTGTGCTTAGTTCCATAACTAGTGAACTTATATCGATTAAGTAATAAGGCTAATTTTGTCGTGAGATTCAATTCAGATCTGGGTAGGCATCAGTTTCCATTGTTAGATCTTCAACATATCAGTGCTTGGTATATTTCATTCAAAGACTTGGTGGTCTGTGTAAATTCTGATTGAATATTAGCATTTTGTGTATTTTCTGATTTAACATTATTATTCTGTCGACCTGAGAATAATTGTTGGGCACAAGTATTTTGTATGTCTGATATTCTGGAATTCTTCTGAGAAGCATTTACCAGTTTACTTAAATTTGAAAGGGGTTATGAACAATTGTTATTTGGACTGTATATGCATAAATTCGTGGAACAGACATAAGTTTATAAGTGCAAATTTGTGACTGGCTTCTTACAATAAAACCAAAGATATTATAACCTAGTCGATTCCTCAAGCACATTGAAATCTTTTAATGCTCATAGTATGTGATGTGTTCATGGTTCAATTCATAGATTATTTGTAAGAATCTATTTGCTCATTATTTTTGGCAAATTATTGAGCAAATAGATTCTTAGAAGTCAACTGTTGGTCAAAAAAAAATTAAAAAATGCAAAAAAGCAAATTTTTTCTGTGGCCTGGGCATTTTGACACCTGGATTCTTCGTGGATTCGTCACAGATTCTTCATGGCGTATCTTGGTCGAATCCATAGTGGCGAATCGAATCCAAGGCGAATCCACAAAGCAAATTTCGAATCCTGCCCGAATTTGTATCGTACCGTACCCGAATTGCGAATCTGGTACGAATCGAATCGTACCCAGAGGCTACAGGTGGCGAATCGTTAACTTAGGTATAAAGTACACAAATTGTAGCTGAGCTGCTGAAGGAAATAGCACACTTAGATATATAGATATAGTCAAATGTATACAAAACTCATGGAATATGAAATCCATGACATCAAATGTTCCAAACAAATATGAAATATCAAAACAATAACTACAAGTCTATGCCTCAAAGGAGTCTACATCCTTCCTACGAAGGCATCTAAGGTGGGTCCTAGATGATGTAGCAACTGCAGCCATAGTCTGTGCTTGTGACTCCATGCCACCCTCACCAACATTAGTTGTGGATGTGTTTGCTCATGCTTTAGCCTCCCCTACCATGGCTATAGCCTCAGCCTCTCTATCTACCCGGTCAACCCAATCAAGGTCCTCGTCACTAACACAAGTATTCATCGATCATATAAGTATAAACACAAATTGTAGCTGAGCTGCTCAAGGAAATAGCACACTTAGATATATAGTCAAAGTCAAAGACTCAAATGTATACAAAACTCATCGAATATGAAATCCATGACATCAAATGTTCCAAACAAATATGACATATCAAAAGATTCAAAACAATAACTAGAAGTCTATGGCTCAAAGGAGCCTGCATCCTTCCTACGAATGTGTCTAAGATAGGTCCTGGATAATGCAGCAGCCATAATCTCAAGTATCAGGGCAATTGCCCTAATGGGGTTGAGGGGCAGTGCCCTTTGCGGGGGTCTAGGTGTAGTGCCTCTAGTGGGGTTGAGGGGCAACGCCCCTCGCAAGGGTTTGGGGGTAGCGCCCCTTGCAGGGGTTTGGGGGCAGCACCCCCAGCAGGGTCGAGGGGCAGTGCCCCTCGCGGGGTCCCGAGGCACAAGCCCAAATTAAGACCTCCAAAACCATGCAAATCTTCATGGCGTACATCATTTTGCATTCACAATAAGTTAAAAAAAAAAAAGAAGAAGAAAGTTTAACTTTAAACTTCATGTAATTTTTTGCAATTTTCAAACCCTGCCTGTTGCCAAGTCCTGCTGACGGGACTCGCCTGGACTCGACGAGTCTAGCAAGTCCACTAGACTTTACGAGTCCAGCCAGTACTCGGCTGAGTCTGAGTCCGAGCCCCCCAAGACTCGACCAAGGTGACTCGACTCAGGACTCGCCGAGTCTTGGCAAGTCTCATTTCAATATTAATAATGCTGGAAAAATAATTCAAATTCACGGCAAGGAAAAAGTTTGAAAAAAAAAAACAGTTGGCTAGATTTGGGTCAAGACCGACAACTACTCAACAAAAACCTGGTAAAATATTCACCAGAAACTAGGCAGCTCTAGCTCACAAGTAATTGTGAGTTCTGCGAATTTCTATCCAGTATTCAAAAATAATATGACATCATAATACAGTTTGACAGTGTAAAGATAAAAGGAAATCATGTATACGGCTAAAAAATGTTGAATGAACTTTGGGATTTGCAAGTTGCAAGCAATTATTTTAGAATGAATAAAGGCTATTAGATTAGATTTAAATATCAATTTCAAAATTGTGTTCTTTTGTTTAGTAGGTTATCTACATATCTGTTCTTCGAAAGGACTTTATCATCGAGCCAAAGGGAAAGATAAGATTTAATGTATCTAAATTGCTATCATTTCAATATTTATCTCAACTTTTTTCAAGCAATTCTGTTGAAATAAGCGAAACAAAACTTTGGTGAAGTCCATGACTCTTTTGTATTTTTTTAGTGATGATAAAGGTTTTAATTTTAGAACTATTATTTGCAGAGGAAGGCATTTGCCGTAGCTCTTTTGGATAACCTGTGTAGAAGTTTTTAACCAGATGAGCTATTGCAGATGTTCAAGATCTCAGTGGAGGTCTGTCATGTCCCCAAAATTACGTGAGGTGAATTTTGGAGGGAAAAACAAAATAGTGTTTTTAAACACTAATTACCTACATTTAATATTTTAAATAAAATAATAATAATATTAAATATAAATTTAAATTATTAAACAAATAACATTTAAATTTAAATTGTCCGCTATGGCCGACCCATTTAGGAAGGCGGCTCCGAATAGTATATATTGTGGTTCATTTCATCATATGAGGCATCACGATTTGGACGAGCTGTCTATGCGAATTCTTGGAGACGGAAACCTCTAGGTCTTCCTCGCAAGGTAAGACGCAGCGCTTGATTTGCGAATTGTGAGATTTATCTATCTGCATACTCTTTGAATTGTTTTTTCTCAGTCTTATATTAGCATCCTATTCTAATTTCGATTGGTGTTGTATTAGCTCGAGAGTCTTGGAAGGCTTCTTAAGGGAAGCAATTACTCGATTTTATTGTGGCAAAGCCACAGGCTCGTGTCGTCTCCCACTCCTTCCTCTAGCGTATAGAGATTTACAATTCTAATATCATCCTGTCATTCCCAACGCCGACATCTTACTACAAAGGAATTCGTGTAATGAATAAATCTGAGACTCCTCCTTTGGTGCCGTAAGAAGATCCATCGTCACAAGACTAAGGAGTTCACCATTGCGAGGTCTCATTACTTCCCCTAAGCTCGCCTAAGGCCCGATCACAACATCGCATCATTCACTAAGCGATTCTAATTATCTTCAGGTTTGTCTTCAGTAGCAACAAACCCAATCAAGTGCAAATACGATTTGACTATTCGCAAGTGTTGTTCTCGACAATTCTAGGGGTTAGAGGATTGGCGCATATCAGTCAAGGCGGAACAACATATCGTTTGGTCGCCTGCTACAACCCTTGGGTGGCTATTGGCAGATCGTCTGTTGTTTGCGAATAGTGAGACAATATCCTCACACACTCTCCATTGTTGTTCATCATCGAGCTTGGCATTGCGGAAAGAACTCAACATTTGAAGTGTGAGGTGCCACTTTTGGGCGCCGAACTACTTGATCCCATTCTTTCATGGCCGGGTCTCTATCTTGCACGGGATCTCCTTACCAGAACAGTCAAGAGCTTGCACAATTGTAATTCTGAGTGGGAGTTAGTCTAATTAATAGCTCCACTGGTTCTCTATATGATCGGGTATTTACTATATGATCTGTACATTCGGTTTCTAATCCGAGTCTGTGATTTAGTTTGGGTGAACATATTCTGTTGCGCTCTATTTTGTCATTTCATTATTGGTGTGTTGGTAATCTATTCACCTTAATTCTGTATGTGGAGATATCCGAGATTCACTCCGAGCAAGTATTTTTCTGTGAATTGTTCATTTTGATTCAATACTCACTGGTGTTTATAAATCTATTTTGAGCAAGCATATTACAGTGGTATCAGATCCACTCGACCTGCCAGCTTGTGCAACAATTCATGAGTGACAAGTATAATCTCAAAGAGACGAAGAAGGCAATGGGTGATAGGGACAATGATGGACAACAATTCGTCAAGGAGTCCAGAGAATTTCAATCCACTATGAAGGATCATTTTGGTGGTATGGACACTATGGCTAAGATGGTTCAACTGCTAAGGGGATTGAACCAGCAACTAGGTGTTGGTAAAACAGTACCAAATGGCATGGAGAGCAGCAGTTCGGGGGTGCAAAGACCAGCAGCCTCCACCAAGTTTTTCAAAGCTAAATTTTTGGATCAAGGGGCAGAAAATGAAGCAAGACACCACCTGAAGAAGATGAGGACATGGCAAAATTGTATAATGATTATCAAGCTCAAAGTCTAGCTTTTCGCAATGTTCCACGGGGACGCGTCCCCCCAAAAAACCTCGCATTTCCTAGACGAGGACCTCAAAGACTTGGGGACTTGAGGGAGACGTCCCCCCACTAGCCCACCACCAGTGTCGTCTCCAAGACGCTGCTAGGACTTTGAGGATGTTGGGGTGTCCTCAAGACGTCTAGGGGACTCCTAGTTGTCTCCAAGATGCATAATTCTTATACTTATACATCTTTTTATAACTATTTTTTCAAGTACTATATGTATTTCAGCACCCTGTTGTCCCCCCCCGTCCCTGAAACCCCGTGGAACACTGGCTTTTCGTAGGGATGTGACTTTTTCAAAATTTCATGATATGAAGACCAGAAGAGAGCATAGGAGGAGAAGTATGAGGAAAGGAGGGACATCCAAAATCGTTTGGGAAAAATCACTATCCCAACTTTTGATGGTTCAGGGGGTTCATCTGCAAGGGCTTGGTTGCAGAAATTAGACACATATTTCTCCTTGAATCCCATGTTCGAAGAAGAGGCCATCAAGTTTGCAACCTTACATCTTGAAGGTTTGGCCCATGAATGGTGGTATCACGGCATGGTGAAACAAGGCCACAACTACATCAAAACATTGGAAGAATTCAGTCAAAGGTTGACAGAGAGGTTCGACAGGAAGGATCCGAAATTCCACTTCTGAGAACTAGCAAAGCTGAAGCAAGAAAGTAAAGTAGAGAACTATGTTGTTGAATTTGAGAGACTGGCAGTTATGGTCCCAGATGTGTCGGAGAGAAGGCTTATAGTCCTCTTCATTGAAGGCTTATCCAAACCCCTTAGAGGTTTGGTGAGGGCTTTGGATTTGAGCTCACTACAAAACGCCATTAAGAGGGCCTTGAACCAAGAGGATTCATCAACTAAGGGGGGACCACACTCAAACAAGGCACTCCCCATCATGACCATGAAGCCTCCTCACAAAATTACTCCAACAACCTTACCGCCAAGGTCAAACAAGATGCATGTATCCAAGGATGAACTCCGAAGGTAAGGGTTATGCTACACTTGTAAGGAACATTGGACAAAGGGTCACAGGTGCATGGGAAAAGGACAAATCTACTACATTGAGGTAACCCCCAATGAAGGAGGAAGTGAACCTGAGGGCACTACTATAGAGGATGAGCTTGGGTTGACATGAGAGGAAGGATATTCCGGGGGCACTCTAGGCTAATGTGGTCCTAGGTGTACAGTGGCTACACTCGCTTAGGGAGTACACAACTAATTACCAAACTTTGGAATTGAAATTTAAATCCAATGGGAAAGAAGTCATCCTTCGAGGACTCTCCAAAGGAAGCCCTAAGGACGATTCAACCAAGAGATCGGGAGAAGCAACTGAGATCGCCAAGCATCCAAAAACGAAGTTGCTTGAGGGCAAGCAACACTCAAGGGGGGGGGGACTGTCATGTCCCCAAAATTATGTGAGGCGAATTTTGGAGGGAAAAACAAAATAGTGTTTTTAAACACTAATTATCTGCATTTAATATTTTAAATAAATAATAATATTATTAAATATAAATTTAAATTATTAAATAAATAACATTTAAATTTAAATCAGTGTTCCACGGGGATGTGTCCACCCCAAAAAACCCTGCATTTCCTAGACAGGGATGTCTCGAAGACTTGGGGACTTGGGGGGACATCCCCCCACTAGCCCACCACCATCCCACCACTAGTGTCGCTATCTCCAAGACTCCGCTAGGACTTTGAGGACGTTGGGGTGTCCTCAAGACGTCGAGGGGACTCCTAGTTGTCTCCAAGATGTATAATTCTTATACTTATACATCTTTTTATAACTATTTTTCCAAGTACTATATGTATTTCAGCACCCTGCCGCCCCCCCGTCCTCACGTCCCCGAAACGCGTCCCCGTCCCTGAAACCCCGTGGAACACTGATTTAAATTGTCCACTATAGCCAACCAATTTGGGAAGGCGGCTTTGAATAGTATATATTGTGGTTCATTTCATCATATGAGGCATCACGATTTGGACAAGTTGTCTATGCGAATTCTTGGAGACAAAAACCTCTAGGTCTTCCTCGCAAGATGGGACGTAGCCCCTGCTTTACAAATCGTGAGATTTATCTATCCACATACTCTTTGAATCGTTTTTTCTCATTCTTATATTAGCATCCTATTTTGATTCTGATTGGTGTTGTATCAGCTCAAGAGTCTTGAAAGGCATCTTAGAAGAGGGAAGCAATTGCTTGAGCCACAGGCTCGTTCCATCTCCCACTCCTTCCTCTAGCGCACAGAGATTTACAACTCCAATCTCATCCTGTCATTCCCAGCTCCAACATCTTACTAGAGAGGAATTCACGTCATGAATAAATCTGAGACTCCTTTGGTGCCGTAAGAAGATCCATCATCACGAGACTGAGGAGTTCACCATTGCAAGGTCTCATTACTTCCCCTGAGCTCACCTAAGGTCCGATCACAACATCGCATCATTCACTAGGCGATTCTGATTATCTTCAGGTCCGTCTTCAGTAGCAACAAACCCAATCAAGTGCAAATACGATTTGACTATCCGCAAGTGTGGTTCTCAACGATTCTAGGGATCAGAGGATTGGCGCATATCAGTCAAGGCGGAACAACATATCGTTTGGTCGCTTGCTACAACTCTCGGGTGGCTATCAGCGGACCATCTGTTGTTTGCGAACTGTGAGACAATATCCTCACACACTCTCCATCATTGTTCATCATCAGGCTTGGCATCACGGAAGGCACTCAGCATTCAAAGTGTGAGGCACCACTTCTAGGCGCTGAACTATTTGATCCCATTCTTTCATGGCCGGGTCTCTATCTTGCACGGGATCTCCTTACCGCCGGAACAGGCAAGAGCTTGCACAATTGTAATTCTGAGTGGGAGTTAGTCTGATTGATAGCTCCACTGGTTCTCTATATGATCAGGTATTTACTATATGATCTGTACATTTGGTTTCTAATCCGAGTCTGTGATTTAGTTTGGGTGAACATATTCTGCTGCGCTCTGTTTTCTGTCATTTCATTATTGGTGTGTTGGTAATCTGTTCACCTTAATTCTGTATGTGGAGATATCTGAGATTCACTCCAAGCAAGTATTTTACTGTGAATTGTTCATTTTGATTCGGTATTCACTGGTGTTTATAAATCTATTTAAAGCAAGCATATTACAAGGTCAGTCTTATTTATGATGTTAGGATGCTTTGTTTTGGTACAATATGGAAAGACAAGTAGAATGCAGACCTGTACAAGTTAAAGTGAACATAAAAAGCCTTTTCTACGGTCTGATGAAAGCTAGCTTGCATATTTAAACAGAGTTACACAAACAACTTATCCTGGAAAATGCAAAACATAGCCATCCTGTAATTTACCTCCTGATATACATTGAGTTTAAAACCAAATTTAGTACAGCAATAAGTATTATTATAAACTAAAAACCCTCTAATTCTGTTATACTTTCAAAAATACCCTCCATTTACAAAAAACCAATATGTATAAAAGAACGTATGAGTTTGTTATAAACCTTTCACCACTCCAATGTAGCATACATTCTGCACAAAAGGGCATACAAGTAGATTATTTGTTGTTGAATGGGATGAGGCTATGTGGTAGATTATCATGGATTTTATAAAACTGCCCTCAATTAAACTCCTAAGTAACACAATAAAATGTAGAAATTGGATAAAATACAGAATACAGATGAGGTTAGGAAGTAAAAGCATCTTGGCTTTTATAATGCTTCCCTGGGTACAAAACCCAGAGAACAGGATAAAGTGTAGAAATTGGATACAATACAGCATCCAGAGAATAGGGATGAGGATAAATGGCAAAAATCTCTTGGCTTGCGTAACACTGTACTGGGTTCAATTCCTAGGGACAAGGATAAAGTGCTGAAATTGGATAGAATACACCATCCAGAGAGCAGGCACGGGGTTAAAAGTTCCATGGCTTTCATAACACTACCCTGGGTTCAAATGCTAGAGACCAGGAAAAAGTGTTGGAATTCGATAAAATACACCATCCAGAGGGCAGGGATGGGGTTAAGTAACAAAAGTATAATTGCTTTCATAAGCTACCTTGAGTTTAAATCTCACTGAACAGGATAAAGCATACTAGCATTCCATTTATTTATGCATCACAGAAAAGCTGCAGCAAAAACTTGGGAGATACAAAAACATAGTACTGATTGCTTTGGCCAATCGGGGGCAGCCTAATGTTTTTTAACTAAACCATTGTTAAGATATAATTTTTAAAAACTTCTAAAGAAACAGAGAAGGTGTAGGGTTCGAATCGCGTACCCCATGCCCAGAGGGCAACGGCGTTCCATTTCTTGATTTCAAATCGCTTGGGCTTCTTGGAGGCGCTGGACCCCTCCCCAGACGGCACTGCGGGTGTCATATCTACGTCTGTCGAAGCCATTGCTGCCAGAAAATGCCTGCGCCAAAACCACCCTCGCCTTCCTGCACTCTACTATTCCTTTCCCTCTTCCAGAAACCTGCGATTCGTTTCCCGTCTCTTTGAATGATTACAAGAATGTTTCGGTTTTTATTTCAACTAACCCAAGATTTAAAACGGAAAAGCTCGATAAGCTTAGCGGATTAATTCGGGGAATTTTCTGATTTTCTTCCTACCAATTTACTCTTCTTTCTACCCTTGTCTTTTCACTCGGAAATTTTCTCGTCTTTCCACCTTGTCTTTTAAATCTTATCAACATTTTTTTATTAGTTCTTATGGATCAATTATTTGGAATTGTAGGATAGTTTATTTAAAAACTAATCCTAATTCATTTGAATCATTTAGGAGAATCTTAAAATTTATAAAGCATATCTAGAAATCAAACAGCGTAGAAGTATTAAGAGTTTGTTGTCTCATTGTTAAATAAATCTACGTAGAAGCTTGACCAAAGAAGAATAAATCGCTGTCTAATAAGCTCTTGAATGTTATTTGTAGACACCATTTTTCCATCTACTCTTTGACATAAAGACAAGCAAGTTATAAATGTTGAAATCTAAAAGTGTAAGTTCATTTTTACATTGGCTTTGCACATATAGAAGTGAACCAAACAATTTCACAATTAGATTTTTAATTATATGATAGTCATCTAAAAGTCCCTATTTTTTTATATATTTGTCAAAATGGTTTCCTCATTGAATCTAGAGCTAAGTACCTCTTGATTATATTTATTTTATTCCTACTTTAATTAACTTAATTTATTGCATTACCTATCAACCCCAACTCTTAAATCTAGATTGATTGTTTATATAATTGCTTTGTTTATTTATTATGCCTAGATATTTATGTGAGGCATTATATTTTCCCCTACATTTTATGGTAACCTAACATTACTGCACGACCTAGGGCTTTGATCTTAAGATTGATTATTATTTCATAGTATATTTATTTGGGGTTTCGATCCACCCTTATTTGTGTATTGTTGATTTATATTTATTAGGGTTTGGGCCTATATTCCTTGATATCACTTTGATCCCTCACACCTACCCTTGATAAGTGTTTCATTGATATATCTTATATCATGGACTCTTGTGATCCATTATTCTTAGCCTTTGTGTGTGCTTGTGTTATGGATCTTGATATGTTTATATGCTTAATTATGTATGATCCCTTTGTCCTTGATGTTCATATGTCTTGTTATGTTATGGATGGAGATGTTTTATTTGTGAAGGTATTTTTCCATCATGTATGTGTTTTCTCACCCCCCATAAAGTTTCTTAGTGATTTTTCTTTTATCTTGGATACACCCACTTCACTTGTTCATGAGCTTCATTTCGATCATACCTTTCCTATGACTAATGAAAGTATTGTACATCACGATGTTTCACCTTTTTATGCCTTTCTCTCAAATGATTTGGTCAAGATGATGGTATACCTTGTGTGATGGATTGATGAGATAAACCTATCTTTTATGGCTACATTTAGAGAGGATATGCATTATGATGTCTTGTCTTCTTTATTAACTATATATGATAATATGCTTTACAACACCAATTATTCTACATTTCATGTTAGTTATATGGATACTCATGCTACTATTTTACCTACCAATGCATTACATGATGATAGCATGCATTATAATGTTAGTTCATTAACTTCTCATGTAGATGTTACATGATGATATCACTACTCTTACTGAGGAATTATTACTTAGTGAGTTTGATTGTGCTAATGTTGCATCCTTAAATGTGAAATCTATCTTGCTTTCTAATTATGAGCACTTAGATAATGATATCTTTAATTGATTAGTGGGTTTAGACTTTATTTGAGCAATGGAGAGCATTGCAAGGGTTTGATACATATTATTTATTTATCATTCATTTCTAGATTTGGAACATGCTTTTATTGCTCATTTTTCTAGTGTGTTTGGGGATAATATAGACTTACTTGATCCTTCTAATAGTTTATCTTCTAATGCTTGTCCCATCATTTCCCTACATGTGGATTGTGTGTCTTCTCTTTGTAACTTTAATGCTAAGCAACCTCCTCCTAGAGATATGCCTACTTTTCATGCCACTCAGATGACTTTATGGAGTTATCAAACAATTGAATATGCACATCAAAAATTAGCTATAGGTCACAATGTTCCATCTTTAATCTTCTTTGTACACCTAAGCTCACATCCAAAGCATCTAAGGAATGCCATATTATTAACTTCAAAATACACAAGTTGATATACCTCATTGGTATTAAGTGGGTACATCACTTTCTTGTAAGGATATCATCTAAAAAATCTTTAAAAAAATCCATGTAAATCTGAGACTACTCCAAAGGTGGTGATTTATTTGATAAAATCTATTGATCATAAGGAGCATCATGTTATTTCATTTGATGGCATAGAACTTCTATCTAAGTATGTTATTAATGAAGTTTTACCTTTATGAATTGTGGTGAGATATGCTTAATTGAATGTCAAATGTGATCAATGCATAGTCACACAAGACTTCAAGAACTTGGTATGTGCCTTGACAACCTTTTGTGATAATATGCATCCAATAGTAGTATATGTGCCTTGTGAACAAGTCACTGTGTCAACACATGCCACTTTGCATGAAATTATGCAAGTCAATATGTTATTATGCATCTTTATAAATGACAAAACAATTTTGTGTGTGACCTAGCATAGTTAGTAGTTTGTTGCATGTGGAATTTTCAACATAATTTTTATGTCATGGGAATGAAATGCCAATTGCCAAGAACCTTGACCATTGGTTAGTTAAAACCTGTCAAGTGGCTTAGGAACATGAATCATTCTACCTTATTCTATTGTCTTGCTACAACTTTAAATATATATTTGCTTATCCTCCCCATTAAAGGATGATGGTGGAAAATTGCATAATTTAGGCAAACCAGTTTAATGTATTTATCCCTTTTTGGTCACAAGTCACAATAATATTCATTCATCTCCTGGATATTTGTAACATCTATTATGTCATGTTCATTTATTTTTATTAGAAGTATAAAATTATTGCTAATTGTGTATTGGATTGCTTTTTCTCTACTTTCCTTTGTATAACCCATGACTTGACATTCACCAAGATAAGGTTTTCCCTTGGACCACCTAGGATCTAGATCATTAACATCAATTTTGATAAGCCCTAGAAATGTCCAATTTCCTTGCTCGAGTTTCATGCTTTTTATCTTATTTTTGCTAAGTTTCAAAGACATTTCCAAACCTTTTCATATACTTTAAGTATTTAAAAGCATTGAAAATGATATACTGTGTTGATGAATGATTGTGTGATCTTTGGATATCTGTGGAATTTAGTAGATTTTTATGATTAATTATAGTTGTTAAATAATGAAAAAATTCTTTGGAATAAGACTAATCCCTACAGTGAAGGACCTATAAACCCGCAGCAAAAGGATTTTCAAACCCACAGCATAAGGATATCGACCCACCATAGGCAAAGGAGGTGATCAACAACAACATGTGCATTTTTCCTCGAAGTTGATGTAGGCGATGGTATGAGGATGTTAACATGAAATACATTTGCACCTTTGTACAATTTCAATATCATTTGTCACAAATGCAACAATTTTGGACACATTGCTAGAAATTGCATAAGTAATTTTGTGAGTTCTCCTACACCAAACACAATAGGAGATAAGTCAAAATGTTAGAATAATGAAGTAGATAAAGTGTGGAAGAAGAAACCAAATGATTAGAGGTCAAAAAAATCCATGATGACTCAAACTTCTCTACATGCTCAAAAGGAGAAGAACCTTTGGATCATTGATAGCGAATGCTCAAGTCACATGACTGGGGACAAGAGCAAGTTCATGTAGTTCAAGAAGTTTGATGGAGGATTTGTAACTCTTGGTAACAAATCTATTGCTAAGATTACCGGTAAGGGTATTTTGAGTCTTGATGGTGAAAAGATGAAAAATCATGATGTTCTATATGTGGAAGGATTGAAACATAATCTTTTAGGTGTAAGTCAAATGTGTGATAGAGGCTACAAGATTTATTTTAGTGCTAAAGGTTATGAAATCAAAAAGACCGATACCAAAGAGTTAGTTGTGAAAGGAAGTAGGAATAACAGTGATGTATATCATCCCAGTGAGGCAAATGGACAAAATTATTTTGCAATACAAAGAGAAGGGAGATGGATATGGCATAGAAGATTGGGACACATCAAATTTGATGATCTTGTAAGGATCAACTCAAAAGGAATGGTAAGGGACATGCCAAAAATTAAGAAGTTGTAGTCCACTAGTTGCAAACCATGTCATGAAGGCAAACAAACAAGGACCATATTTCCTACTAAGGAATATTCTATAACAGAGCCATTGGATTTGATTCATATTGATTTGTGTAGACCAATGAGGACAAAGAGTTTACAAGGTGATAGGTATTTTATGATGCTTATTGATGATTACTCTAGAATGACTTGGATTACTTTTCTAAAAGAAAAATCAAAAGCTTTTGAGTAGCTTAAGGCATTTAAGGCTATGGTTGAGGATGAAACTAGAAGAACAATCAAGTTTTTGAGATCAGCTAGAGGTGGAGAATTCACTTATGACTGATATGATGAATTTTGTGAGTTGCATGAGATTCAGAGATAATTTTTTTCCCATAGAACTCCTCAACCGAATGGAGTTGCTGAGAGGAGGAACCGAACCGTACAGGAGATGGCTAGAACAATGTTGAGTCAAGATAAGTTGTTTGACATGTACTGGAGAGAAGCAGTTCAAATTACAGTGTGTATTTTGAACAGAGCTCAAATCAGACCAAGGACTACTAAAACACCATATGAACTATGGAGAGGAAGACCAACTTTAGTTAGACATCTCAGAATATTTGGAAGCAAGTGCTACATCAAAAGGGATGAAAAACATCTGGGTAAGTTTGATTCTAGATCTGATTAAGGCATTTTTCTTGGTTATTCTATGATAAGCAAGGCATCTAGATGCTATAGAAAAAAGATTGAAAAGGATTGTGGAAAGTGTCAATATAAGTATTGATGAGATAATATAGTCTACTAACATTTCAAAAGAGGAAGATAATGAAGATCCAATCTGCAATAGTGATGAAGACTCAAAAGTTGATTCTGAGAATACAATTATAAAAACTCTAGCTAGGTATGTTTAGAAAAATCATTTTGAAGATTAGATTATAAGAGATAAGGATGGTGGGGTCTAGACTCAGAGAAGAATTGAGAGAGAAAATGAACAGGTACATTTTGCATTACTATTAAAAATTGAACCAATATCCTATGTACAGGAAAGCAAAGAGAAAGGTTGGTTAGATGCTATGGAAGAAGAATTGACTTAGATTAAGGAGAATGAAACTTGGGAGTTAGTTCCAAAACCCAAGGACAAAAATGTTATTGGTACCAAATGGGTCTTTAGAAACAAGTTGAATGAAGATGGAAATGTGATTCAGAATAAGGCCAGACTTGTATATAAAAGATATGCTCAGGTTGAAGGAATTGATTTTAAGGTGTATTAGATGGACATGAAGTCTACATTCTTGAGTGGATAGTTAGAAGAATAAGTCTATATTGAGCAACCAGAAGGATTTCAATGTTCAAATAATTTGGATTTTATGTGTAGAATGAAGAAAATATTTTGTGGAATCAAACATGCTCCTAGAGTGTGGTATTCCAGATTGGATAGGTATCTACAACAACAATGTTTCCATAGAGGTAGTGAATATAGTAGTTTATACATAAAAAGAGAAGGTGATCAATTACTAATTGTTGTTGTTTATGTTGATGGCATTATTTTTTATGGAAGCAGTGATGCTATGCGTAAAGAATTTTGGGATGCAATGTAGAGTGAGTTTGAAATTTCGATGCTTGGTGAATTATCTTTCTTTCTTGGTTTACAAATTTCTCAATTAGACAAAGGCATATGTATTTCTCAAAACAAGTATATAAAATAAATGTTGAGCAAATTTAATATGGAAGAATTCAAACCAATGAGTACACCTATGGTTACTGGGTGTAAACTAAGTAAATATGATGAATCTGCTCCAACAAACCAAAATTCGTATAGGTCCACAATTGGTAGTTTTTTGTATGTGACTGCATTTAGACTGGATATAATGCAATCAATTGGGATGGTAGCTAGATTTTAGGCAACACCTAAGGAAACTCATGTCAAAGCAATAAAAAGGATATTCAGATATCTAAAGGCTACAATGGATTTTTGTTTGTGATATCCTAAGAGTGAAAATTTCACTCTAACTACATATACAAATGCATATTAGGCAGGAAGCATAGATGACCAGAAGAGTACAAGTGGTGGAGCTTTCTTTCTTGGTGACAGTCTTGTATCCTAGTTAATCAAAAAGCAAGATTTAGTACCCTTATCTACAACAAAATCAAATTACATTGTAGTGGCTTCATGTTGCACTCAAGTATTAAGGATGAAGCAGAACTTGAAGGAGATGAAGATAGAATTTGATGAACCCATTTCTATTTTGTGTGATAATACTAGTGCTATAAACATTTCCAAGAATCTGGTAATGCACTTGAGGACAAAGCATATTGCAATTAAGCATTTTTTTAGAGCGAAGGTTACAAACAAAGAGGTGAAGTTGGACTATGTTGAAACCAAGGAGCAAGTAGCAGACATTTTCACACAACCGCTTCCTAAGGAGACTTTTGAATTTCTTTGGAAGAAGTTGGGAATTTTTGCTCCCTCCTCTTGAATCAAGAGGAAGCACAAGTTGAGGGGGAGTCTTAATTCCCTGCCGCAAGAAGGCTTGGTGGTCTTGTGAAATGTTTCTGAAGTAGTGTTCTATGGACTCAGGGGGAGTCTATTTGAGAAATAGGTTTCTAGATTGTATAGAGTGCAGTTGACCTTTGCCATTGATGTCAAAGGGGAAGAAATAGGACTCAAAATGTTAAATCATATAAGGAGGTTTCATGACACATTAGATTTGTATTCACGTGTATCAACAACATTCAACATTTTTTTATTTGCCATCAATGACAAAGGGGGAGAGTGTTGAACATAGGTTGTCATTGATGTCAAAGGAGTAATGTCAAGGAATATTGTCCTTGATGACAAATAGTGCTCACTGATGTCTAAGGAGTAATGTTAGCTGAATAGTGATAATTAAATGTAATTATACTTGAATTATCATAGTATTTTGAGTACAATGAAGAAGACTGACTAATAGTATGCTCACAATATCATGCTTGTATCTATTCATGGTGATAGATGTAAACCAAAAGTTTGATCTAAAATGTTTGAGGTTAGTTACTTAGGGCGGTGAGATTTTTTGGTAATACATTCATGATCTATATTCCCCCTGGATGCGAGTTTTTGTTTGTGGTTTGAAAGGAGAGTATACCTACACTTGTTCTATCTTATTCTAGAGTTTCCAAAATATATGTTCAACATGCAAAAAGATTGAAGTAACAGAAGGATCATTGTGCTTGTTAATCAACCACTTGGTGTTCTAGAACTGTGCAACAGTGACTTGAAGTGTGTAACCTCCAAATATAGGGTGGGATTCTATAATAGGTCCAGGTTAATGTTTGTATGGAATCACACAACGCCATGTTCTTTTGGTGGTAACAAATTTGATTTAGGACCTACCTTATACACACTTCATGTAATTTGAATTTAGGTCCATTCTATGTCATCCTGGTTAATTACAGATCCCTGGCCGAAACGAAATGATAATGCAATGGCATGCATATAATTATCATAGTTTAGATCTCACTTGACATGTTTGTGGATGCAAATTAGTGTGGAAGTGTAAAATTATGCAAGCAAGTGTAATCTAGGTATTGTAATGGGAGTTCCATCTCTCAATCATTGTGTGCCATAATCAGAAGATCACAAGGTGTGTAGGAGAGTGTCTAAAGGAAGTTCAAGTCAAGTGTTAGTTGTGTAATCAGTATTGAAGATCTGTAAGCTTTATATCTGTAATCTAGTAAGATTGGTGTTCTACTCTTTGGGTTGGTGCTCAGATCTTTTGTTTTGGGGATTGGTGGCTCCAGTAGGTTGGTGCCTACATCTACAATGGGGGATTGGTATCTCTAGTAGGTTGGTTCCTACATCTATTGTAGGGGATTGGTGTCTCCAGTAGGTTGGTGCCTAATTCATGATTGTAACTTATTCATTATTTTTGTGAGGCTGGATTTGGACAGTAGCTCTAAGTAGCTCTTCTCACCATGGTTTTTCCCATTTTGTGTTTCCACATATATTTGGTGTTCATTATGTGATTGTGTGATTCTATGATTGCTTGATAGATAGTATTTGTTTTGATTCATGTTTCATGTGCGGAGATACAAGTTGAATTAACGAGTTTTAAATAGATTTGTTCTATTGATTCACCCCCTTCTTAGTAGATTGTGTGCCCTTAAACTAGCGTGTCACATGCACGTTTACACATAACACTATATTTTGTACAACTAGATGACTAGAATCAGACTTTATTTTTTAAAAACATTCAAAATCTACAAAAGAGTTAAACAAACACAACTAGGCATATCACTAGGTAACAACAAAAAATAAAATAACAAGATTCAATCCATTTAATCAAAAGAAAATAATGAAGTGATATGAAAGGGAAGATATTTACAAACACTAGTGGGATTGAATATCTTTATTAAAAACTTCCTATAGCTACAAAAAATGGGAAAATGTTTGGGGCTATTTGTTAGCTTTCCAAGAGTGCTCAAGCCCCTATTTTGGTTTTCCAATCGAGCAACAATAGCCAATATATAGAAAATGATATACTAGAGTGTGTGCTCCTATCCTTAGTGTGTCCAAGAATTTAGAGCAAATGACAATGCAATTAATATAAACTAAAATGAGACTGATTGCAAGCATGTGAATATCCAAAGGTTCCAAGGGAACTTTAAAGGAATTTTATAATAGTAATGAGAAAATAGAGAAAAAAATAGCAATGTCACTTCTTAAATAATGATGAATCCAATGGGGATAAAGAGTAGTATCAAATTCCACAAGACCTTCAAGAAGAATATTCTAGAAGTGTTGGTGTTCTCACATGGAGGAACCAATATCAAGAAAGTTGTATATAGATGGAGAGTGCAAGATAGATTGAGATGGAGAGAAAAATCAAGTGTCGAAATGAAATATGGATTAAAAATGAGAAGTAGGAGGGAGTATATAGAGGTTGGTGAGCTAAATTCATCTTGAGCAATTACCACCAACCCGGACAAGTAGTATGTGGAAAAACACTCAAAAAGATCACTAAACAAGAAATTGTTGTAGGATGTTAGCACATCGAATAGACGTCTACACATTTCACTAGTGTCTAGATAGTTTAAACTCTGAAAAAGATGGAGCGTGAGAAAAACACAAATTTAAGATAGTTTTAATATCAATTTTGGAAAAAAACAATGACAATAAGAGGCTAGGCCTTGGCACCATGGAAGAAAAAGGCTAAGGAAAAGGCTAAAATAAGCCTAAAAATATTCTAAGGGGATGGAAACCAAAGTAAGCACAAAAAATAACATGAAATTGGAAGGGTGTGCACTTTTATAGTTTACAAGTGTCTATATAGTCATCAACAAACATGTGAATCTTAGTGTTTGTGGAATGCTCATCCAATGAATGATATGTGATAGATTCAACATTTTCAAACATATGTCACCTAGTTGCATCACATTTGACCTTCATGATCAAGCTATTTAACCATACATGTCTCACATGCTAAGAGCATAAATATATGTTAAATTGAAACACTTCTTTGTATCGTAAAATAGTTGCTCATTTTCAACAACATTACTTAGTATAAATGATTAGAAAATAATATTAAAAATACAAAAACATCAAATTATAAACAAAGATGAAACACCTAATAGCTCTAATATCAACATTTGCATCATTCACCTTGAATGTGTTAAGTCTCCATTCAATTTTATTCAAGTGGACTCCTTGGAAAGTACACATCCAATATGCAATATGAGATGCACAAGGCCTAGACATAATGACTCATCAATATGTACACCAATGCCACACATAGATAAATCACATGATAGATCCTTGTTGTAACATGCCCAATGTTCTACCTATTGATTTTTACCATGTTTTAACCCACATGCAAATAAAAATTGTTGGAAGCTCGACGCTTCCACCCCTCAATCAGTGTTGACCATGTGATTCACGACATGGTTTAACAACCTCCCATGGATCCTTGATTTGGGATGGTAGTGGATTCCTGATAGGTCAGCCTTTTGGGAATAACGACTAGCTCAACTCCCAACAAGTGGTATCAGAGCGGGAGTTGCAGGTTTGAATCCGTCGACGTGGTTACACTAGGGGTATTGTTGGAAGCTCGACACTTCCACCCCTCAGTCAACACTGACCACATGATTCACGACATGGTTTAACAACCTCCCATGGATCCTTAATTTGGGATGGTAGCATATTCCTGACAGGTCGACCTTTTGGGAATAACGACCAACTCAACTCCCAACAAATATAGGAATTAAATTTTTCTTTTCTAATTCAATAATAATATGCACATTTAAAATAACCTCATTCCAAACTTTCCCATTGTGTTACAACAAAACATTACAAGAAGCCAAGTAACAATTGCATATTACATAATTCAATATAAAGATAACATTTATAATTTCCATAGAGAAGGATACATGAATACATAGCTTCCAAGAGCTTACTGTTTCAGAGATACAAACTAGTACAAATGTCCCAACATTGGTGCATACATTCTAGATGTCCCCATTCCTTGGTGTATGCATTCTAGTTGTTCCCAATACTGGCACATACATCTTGAAATCTTGGCCACCAACTGCATGAGGAGAAGCATCACTCAAACGCTTTCTCGCCAACCATGAAATTACTACATACGGTCCCCCACACATCTACCTAACTGGTAAGATGGCCCTACCCTTCGACGAAGAGATCGGTTTGGTAACCTCATAATCCTAGCCTTCTCTGAGTGTGGTGTTGTGTCCTACATATCTAGAGCTACCATACAGTGGATACAACCTACATGTATGACAATCCCTGTATAATATGTAAACCTAGATCACAATGAACTGATAATGTAAACAATGGAAACTGCACTACTTTGGCCAAATATTTCAACACCTAGTACTTTGAGTGAGGGTCATTTTTCCACCCACCTTCCTAGCTCGATTTGGTTTATGACCATTCATACTCTTTTCATACCTAAAAGAAAGTGATGACATGACATCTAGACTAACTACCTATTACACCCTTTCACATGGATTATCCTAACCCCAGGAATAACCAAGTTAACCCTATGGTATAAATAACGTCACAACATTAAATGACTCCATTCCAAAAAGTGTGATCTCATCAATAAATGACTTCAATTCAAAAGTAGGATCTCAACAATAAATGACTTCAATCAAAAGTATAATATCATCAATAAATGACCTCAATCTAAAGTATAATCTTCAACAATAAATGACTTCAATCAAGTTATAATCAACAAGATCATGTGATCAATCAAATCATATAGGTTAATCCCAACCTATTTGCCTCATTTAATATTCAAGTAAACAACCCTACCAAATAGGTTATTCCCAACCTATGGTTTTAATCAAAAGTGATGTAACGATCAAGTGATAATAAACAAATCATAAAACCTCTTTTTCAATATACCTCAAATATTCACATGTTTACAATGTTCACTACATTTGTATGCAATTTGGAGAACAATAGCCTGAGAAGAGTTTGTGCTTCTACACCTATAAGTCCTCTTCTAGAATTTCATGAATAGGAATAACATAATCATAAAATACATTTTATCAATCATATTGTTGAATATTGATATAACCCTCAAGTTTATATCCTAACCCTAGGGAAAGGACTCTCTTCCTACTTTCAAGGAGAAATGAATAATCAATCAAGTATAGACTATCAACATGGTTTGCACAACATTACAACCTATCAATGATGACATGTACATCATGCTATCATCTCCATTGTATTACTAACCTCATTGTCCACAAAGGTTTACCTAGCATCATAAGCTAAAAAAATCCGGATAGCACTTTAATGTAATATGACTATAGTCTTCACAAGCTAAGCAATATCCATATAATCTTAACTTATATAGACCCAGTCACAACATAAACACTCATAATCCAATATATAGGTTATATGTGTATATTCCAATAACAGGGATTCACCAATCAAGATTTCTACCAAGACTCATACAAGCTTAGATCCAAAGTAAGATATAAACCAAGCTCACAAAAGCTAGCTTAATATGTATTCAAATCAATCTTTTCCAAACAAAGGCAATTATAAACAACTAACCTTTTAATCATAGAATAACAAAGGAGTCGAAATCAACATGCATGTATAAAAGCTCTAGCTAATATTACTTCTTTCCTAGCTCAACTTCGCAAGCCCATTCATTACTTCCTCTAAGATCAACCTAACTCACACCTCTAGCCTCTTACCAATTCTCTTAATAATTACAAAATAACAAAGCAAATCGCTAACTCTCAAGCTCTCTAATTCACTTGCACCAAAAATACAACATAATAACAACAGAGTAATTTGAAAGAAAAAGTGTAACAAATGGTAGAGAGAGCACCTCTATATATACTAAAATTTGAACATCCAAAGGCTGCAAACAAGCTAACAATTCTGCCACCTTCCTATGCACATGCATCTACTCAACTGAGTTAAACTCTCAGATTGCATCACATGACAGTCCTCACATTCCCAATGGTTGAGTCAAATTAATTCATGAGACAACATCACTCTTTTACTAAGTCAAGGGACAACGATGCCTTTCTACAAGTTTCCTATTTGATTTGCAAGTTGACTACCTCTACAAATTTCTACCATCTTAGCATTGACTGGGTTACATGATTATCATAATTTTGTACTTGTACCTGGCGCAGGTTTAGAATTCTTATTGTTTCCACATTCTCTAGTTTTTTGCGCCACATATTCATGTTTCAGTGCCCTCTAATACAGTTAAAGACCATTTCAATATTGTTAAATCTACGTTTATTCCTCTTGCAACATATAAACTGTATTCCCATTTCCATGCATAGTTTTTATGGTATTCATTATGGTATAATTATTGCATGTTTCAATGCCCATTTTCTAGCTTGCATGGTAAACATTACAATATGCATTCACTACCCCTCTTTTGCGCATTATACCATAGTCTTAAAATCTCCACATATATGTTTTATGCGCTACAAATTATAACTAATCCATTTTATTATATATGGCAATGCTTTTATATGTGCTAGGTTAAATAATACAAAGCATTTTTAATATATATAAAACAATATATAATATATATACTATTAATATATACATATATATATTTATATTCAAAAGATTATTAAAAGCATTAAATTTTCCAATTGAATATTTATATATAAACATATATCAAAATAATTATAATCATATATATATATATACATACATATATACGTATATTAATATATGTATATACATTTACATTAATATAATTGTGTAAGGGGGAAATCAAGATATAAGATAACAACATAATCTTAATTCAAAACAAGATTATGAATTCGTAAACCCATTACTCACGAAATGAATAATATAAAAGCAAATGAAGAACAAACAAATGAATTCAAACAATCATATTGTGACCCATCTCGAGTCGAAGTGTATTCGCAAGGATGTTGGATTGCATTTTAGTATCAATGCAAAGCCTCCATTATGCGTCGCCAAAGCGCCAATGTGTGTAAAATGGTGATCGAAGATGTGTGTAAAAGCTCTTAAAAAATCAAATGGCAATTCAACATTACTTTGTTGCACAAAAGATGTCAATTCTCCAATCGTTTTTTAGGATGAAGAGGATTGTTATATAGATTTTATGATTCGAGATGAATGTGCAAGATTAAACAATGTTGAATCAAGATCAATGGTTGAAAGTTGTTGAGAAGAATTAGATTGCTCAGTTAGCTTCTATGATTGAATCAATTAAGGATGTTAATTGATCAATCAGAGGAAATAGATTGCCTAATCTGTGGAATTGAGGAAATCAAGTTGAGCCTTCAGTGGGATTGAAGAATAGATGGATTAGTTAGGAAATAGATGAATCAGTCAGCTAATCAAAGTGAGCAATCGGTGACCGTAATTTGCTCAATCATAACAATGGGTGAGGGTAATTAATTAATTAAGCTTTTTGAGTTGAACGTGCAAGTCATGTTTGACTTTTACAAATAAATTTGTATTTGTTTTGTTGACCTTTTTGGATGATGTTTTGAATAATTAATTTAATTATTCAAGTTTAGAGGAAAGTGATTTAATTAAACTATTAAGTATTAATAATTTAATTAATTTAGGGGAATAGGGTAAAATAGCGACATAATTAAATAATTGATGTTATTTAATTAATCAGGAGGAATAAAGTTAGATTAGGACTTTATTAAATAAATGAAATTTATTTAATTAGTCAAAAATGATAAAAAAGTGAATTAATTAAATAATTTAAAGATAATCCAGTTAATAGAAGAAATTGGGGTTTTTGATGTAAATGATGTGAAGTGCAGTGATATTAAGTAATAATGATGTTGATGATGAGAAAGTGTCATTCAGGGTGTGTGATAAGTGTTAGGTCATTTTTACATGTCTACATTTTGCCCCTCTTTGAGACAAAGTATTGGTTGCTTTGTTTCAAAGAATTCGATGTTAAGATCAATATTTGAAAATATTTATATGCCCCACTGTGCCCCAACGGTCAACAAAATGATGGTAGGACGTTGGGCTACCCCCTCGAGAGGTTGGTCAAAAAAATCATTTTTCAGGTCGGGCTCGCGATAATGTTTTAATTCAGTTCAGATGCATAGAGGACAAAAAATTAAGCTTATAGGACCCTTGTTTACATTTTAGATGTTCTTGATAGCTCTTAATTTTAACCTAGGAGGGTTTCCTAGGTAAAAATTAGAGTTTGGGGGTTAAAATAGGTAATTAGTGTTTAATTTACCTCATTTGCATTCTCAGTGCTTAGTAAATTCCTGTCTCTGGATTCCTTGATTTTGAGATTGTTGAGTCACGATGTCGAGGATTACAAGAGCCCCACATCGCACAGAGGCGGTTCATAAGTTTGGGAGGCCCCGCTAGCGTCGGTGCGAAAGTATGTACCCTCTCCTTCCCTATTTTCATCTTTTCATTTTTGAGTAATAAATGCTAGAATAGGTTGAGTGATAGCAATAATTTTATGATTTTTACGCTTTTGCATCGTTCTTACTGCTTTTGATGTTTTTTACTATGCCACTTTTTCTTTTTTCAACCACCCTTGATTTCACTACTTGCTATTACTTCAAATGTTCACTTATGTTTTCGCCTTTAAGTAGAATTTTTGCTATTGACTTTCTTTGTGTAAAATGGTTGCCTTTGTGATTTTTGTTCGCTTTTGAGAAATTTATTTACTTTTTCCATTTTTTGTAGTTGAATTTATTTATCATTTTTGACAAAAACAAGTCCGCTATTGACTATCTTGACCGTTTTGACAAAAAAGTAACTGCTTTTGCTATTTTTGGAATTTTGAGCCAGTTGGTTTGCAATCTTAGGTTTGTTTCGTGTGTCGGTAGTAAATTCTTAATGTCATGGGTTGAATGTTTGCAGGCAGTTCTCAAACCACTTTACTCGGGAGAGCAACGGTCGCATGATTTATTCGATTTAATCACTAGTTTCCATGAGCTTGAGCGAGATGTCCTAGATGTTGTAGGATTATGACATATCTGCTACATGTCGACGATCAGATGCCATAGAGCGATGATGACCGCTCTTGTTGAGAGATGGAATTCTAAGTCATCATCCTTTCACTTGCCGACTGGTGAGGCCACCATCACCTTAGAGGATGTATGGATGATTCTTTGTGTTTCGATTCATGGATATATTGTTATCTATAGTGTTAGACAAGGTACCCGTGCTATGCAGCAAGTTTTCAAGGTCAAGCATCTTCTGGTTGTGGAGTTAGAGATAGACCTGACTCCTTTCATTAGCAGTGCATATCATATTTCTTTAGTTCTATGTGCTTTGGTCTTTGGGCTTGTCATTCCTGATTGGTGAGGTAGATAGTTTCTAGTCGGTTGGGTATATGTATTGAGCAAATGTTTGAGCATGGTACTAGGTATGCATGGGGTATGTGTCTCCTTGCTCATTTATATAAAGATATGCATGAGGTTGCCTACCAGGGAGGCAATTTCATTTCTGCTTGTGTCAAATTACTTCATGTATGGGCTTGGGAGCACATCCTAGTGTGAGACTTGAGGGTGTGTTGGATTGGGATCCAGAGGATCCATACTCTTATAGATATGGTGACTTTCTTCACTACACTTGGCTTGGCCAGCTATCTTACTGGTGTCGTGTTATAGATAATATGCCTGGTTTCGTTTAGAGGCCATGGTTAGATTGTGACATGTGGCGTGATGATTAGGAGCAACTTCCATTTTGTCGACAAACTCATTGTTTGTTCGGTCGTGTTCATTCTTTACTCGAGCGTTATCTACCAAATCGGGTGCTTCACCAGTTTGGCGAGTTACAATCACGATTTTTTGATGATTACCATGCTCACTTTGGGAGAACTACCTGAGAGGTCAGAGTGTGGGGGCTACAGGTTGATCATGATGCAATAGTAGCAGAGTTTAGAGCATTTGCCCCATTCGGATGGGGATGGCATGTAGGACTGGAAAACCCGGATACTACACCCAATTATGATCAATGGTGGGCTCGTCAGATTCCTCTTTATTTCATAGATCTTGCTGGCGTTGGGCCAATTGTTGGTAGAGCAAATATTACCAACCGCAAGGGCGAGAGAAAGTGACTCAAGATTGTTGTTGAGTAGCTTGATAGAGCAAGACAAGATGGCCATCTGGATGAGAAGGATGATCCTATGTAGCAGGATCAGGCACAGGGTCCTCCTCCTCCACCTGGGGATGTAGCGACAATGGTACAAATTCTATAGTTGACAACGGCATGGGATGTAGAGATTGTCAGGAGGCAGGCTGCAGAGGCACATGTTGTAGCTTTCACTATGGAGCGGGATACTACGAGATAGGAGAGAGATTGTTTTAGGTGGGAGAGGGATGCAACTCGACATAAGCTAGTGATAGAGAGGTAGCTTAGACTTTCTACAAAAAATTCCTTGGTCACATCGATTTCTATGGCTCAACATCAGGTTGAGTAAGAACAACTAGTGTAGAGGGTTATCTATTATCAGACTCTCTACGAGGATTTTGCTCCCCGAGCTCAACGTCGGCGTCATTTTGGAGAGCCCAACATGTAGACAGGGGCGGAGTGGGGAGGTCACTTTGTCAGGTAGCCTGTGCAGCTGCAACCTTCCCCTCATCTGAGCTAAGAGCATCAGAGTTCCCCACCTCCGAATGGGAGTAGGACTAACTGTACTTGACTATTGGGATGTATATTATATTAGAGACTTTGTAGACATGATTTGTATATACATTCATTGGCCCAGTTGAGGCCTTATATATATGTATTTTTTTGTATATGATATCACACATTGACATTCTCGATTTTGAGGATATATGAGATATACCATGTTTTGATTCAACTTTATTATGTTTTATGAGATGATTATGGATGATGATGTATGCTTATTTTCATGTTTTTTTATACTTTTTGATGTATGCATATGATGTGGATGGATGAATGATTTATATAGCTATGTGATAAATGATGATTTATTATGTATATGATTGATGTTAATATGTGATGGATGATGATATCTTATATATGTGATGTATGATTATACATGATGTGTGATGTTTTTATTGCTTTACTATGATGTATGTATATGCTATGGATGATGATCAATTTATGCATTTTGGAAAATGCCATATGATACATGACGTTTTATTATGCGTGGTCCTGATATGCACTGATGAGATTGTGGATGCAAGATGAATTTGGTACTAATGATATTTTGATGCAAGTTAGAAGAAGTGTTGTATGATTTAGAGATGGATAGAAATTTGATATTTATTTTTTTAATGAGTTTTTCTTTTACTTGCATAGAGGCTTTGTATCTTTCACAATCCTTTTGATGTAGCAAACATACATGATGCACCAGGGTATTAATAACCAAGGTGGCTTTGTATCCATTGTGTGGAATTTGACTCAACACACAAAGAATATTCTTGCTCATACCAAACATATGAAAACCTTGTTAGAGTATATGGTTGAGTTGTGTTAAAACTTTTTAGACCAGTTACACAGAGAGGTATGAAATACCTATCATGCGACTACTACATGAATTGTCTCAAAACAACTTCCATACACAAAATAAAGAAAGTATTCACTATGGTAGTATCAGAAAAGCATCTTACAAATAGAACAAACATAAATCAAAAGTTAATGCCACCATTCCTTCTTCTCTAAATCCTTATGGACATCCTTGAGAGATCTTGAGAATGTGGTATTAAGTTAAATAAAAAAGATAAGAATCTAAAAAGATAAATAATGTTGCAGTATCACTTGCCATAGTTGTTTTGATGTTTCATGATGAAATCCATTGATGATTTCAATTGTAGGAACGTTTTATCTATTAATACTCATGTTTAGGATTGTTGATATAATTTTCAAGTGGGTATGGTAGTCTATACTTAAGCATTGTTTTCACTTGATAGTTGTCTAATCATTTTGATCTTTTCTTTGGAATTTTTTATTTTGATGCTTGTTTTGTTTGTTGTTTGCGTTGTCAAAGGGTGAGTGTGATGATTTTTTATTATGAATGATGAGTTTATGATGGTGAAGTGATGATGGAGGTAGGACATTCTTATTTTCTTAGTTTATCATTGTTGGGTATTTGCTAGATTTTTCTGTACTTTTCCTCTAATTTGGCACAGTAATGGAAATGTTCAGGGTTGAAATATATGGTAATCTCCTTATTATCATGAGGAAACTTTAGGCATTGAGGGAATGTAGATGGTATTTCTTTCAAAGCATGGATCCATGGTCGACCTAAAAGAAGGTTGTATGGAAGCTCGAGATCCAGTACTTGATAAGTAGTTTCTATTATTGTTGGTCCTATCTGAACAGGTAGCCTGATTGTACCTTCTAAATTGTGCTCCATGTCATCATAAGCTTTGATGGTGATGCTCTTATTTTTATCTATGACATCATCAAAGTATCCCAGTTATTTCACAAATTTTAAGGTACAAATGTTTAGACCTACATCGTTATTTATGAGTACCCTTTTGACTTTATATTTGTGGACACCTAGCTCTAAATAAAGAGCTTGATTATGAAATGAATTTTGTGGAAGGTCTTTCTCAGAAAATACTAAATGGTGAGTGGATGTGATATTTCCAACCATGGCTTGAAATTGATTAGCGTCAAGGGTGTTTGGGACTGATATTTCGTTAAGGGATTTCTCCAATATCTCTTTATGTGCTAGCGACAGTTTTAGAAGCTCAAGGATGGAGATTAGGGCGAGTCTTCTTAAGTTGGTCCCCAATACTATAATCACTTGATGGATTACTCGTGGCTTTTACTTGGGTTGGTGCTCCTTGGATGGTTACTCTTCCCCTTCAGGTAGTCACATTACATTTAGGATCTCTACAACTTATGGTTAACGTACGAATGGTATGATCATCACAAGAGATATGTCCTAGAATAATATCCTCACCATATGTGAAAGTAGCCTTATGGTAATCTTGTTCTTTTCCTTTGTTATTTCCCATAGAATGATTGGGAATTAGATCCTTGTAAATATTTAGGTCTTTATTTCTAGGATGAGTTTCGACGTCCACCTCTCCTTTTTTGATCAAATCTTCCATAATGTTCTTAAGTCTCATGCATTTGTTGGTGGTGTGCCCCTTGATTTTATGAAGTTCAAATTTATCATTCTCATTATACCAAGGGAGTTTGAAGTTAGGTTCCTCATAATTGGATCTATAATTTATCGTGATGAGGTTCCTTTGGACTAGTTTATGCATAATGACCTCAAGGGTTTCTCCCAAAGGAGTAAATTTTCATCATGGTTGATCATATTGCCAAGGTGGTCTCCTTTCGTTATCCTATCCTTGATTCTGCATTTGGTTGTTGGGTTGATTATTTTGACGATAACTGAGTCAATTATTCTATTGATAACCTTGGTGTGTTGTTTGAACCTAATTCTGTGGCATATTGGGTGTTTGCACATTACGTACAACCTTAGTGTCAACTACACTATCATTGGTTACATTCTTGTTCTTCGCCCATATCTTGGGTCTATCATTTGAAGTAGAGGGTTGATATTTTAGATTGTAAAGTTTGATTGTTCCTCTTGCAATGAGGGCTCTTTCAATAAGTATACCCTTTTCAATAGTTTCCTCAAAATTGTTTGGACATAGTACTGTGAGGTTGTAATTGATATCTAGATGCACATTGGAGATGAAGACATCGACAAGTTGATTCTCTCGAATGGACCACTTGATTTTTCACACTTTATGCCTCCATATTTGTAGGTATGAGGCAAACGATTCACCTTGACTTTGTTTGATTTTATAAAGGTTTGTGATTGTAATGTCTTGTTTTAATGTTATATGAGAAGTGGTTGACGAACTGATTTGATAGTTCATCAATTTTTTTGATATCTAGAGGTAAATGTGAAAACCAATCTATAGCGGGCCCATTGAGACTCAGTGGAAAAGGTCTCATCAAGTATGTGTTGTTTCATTGTAGTTCCATGCAAGATACCGAAAACTCACGTACATGTTCAATTGGATCTCCTTTCCCCCTATACTTGTCAAATTTTAGTATTTTGAAGCCTTTGGGGAAAGGTACCATGGATATGGAAAAATGTCTCAGAGAGCATAACTCTTCTTTGGCTTTCCAATTTGTATAGCCAATATCTTTTGATTGAGTGTTCGAAGTTTCATATTTATGTCATTGTTTGGTGTGCTTGCTTGAGGACTTTGGGTATTGTAGAGTTGTTGCCCCATGACGTTTGTTTGGTCGTACACTGGATATTGTGTGTTTATAGGACCTTGAGGACTGTGTTGTGTATGTCATGTTAGGTCCTTGTTATGCATAGGGTAGGTTAGGTCCTTGTTGTGTACCTTGGTATTTTCCTTGAGGTGTTCCTTGGTACTAATTTTGTGGTGTTCCTTGGTACTGATTTTGTGGTTCTCCTTGTTGTTGTTGTTGATGATTTTGATGTTAGAAAAAGTGTTGTTGAGTTTGTGGTATATTTGATAGTTTGTTTGTGGTACATCATGTTGATGTGGGTTTTTTTGAAGGCTACCTTGATGTTGTGTTGACAGTACACCTTGTTGTTGGGGATTTTGTTGAAGGTTTCCTTGGTAGTTCATTTGTGGCATACCTTGTTGTTGTGGTTGATCTGGTTGAAGGTTGCCTTGGTAGTTCGTTTGTGTCACACCTTGTTGTTGTAGTTGATTTGATTGAAGGTTGCCTTGGTAGTTCATTTGCGGCACACCTTGTTGTTATGGTTGATTTGATTGAAGGTTTCCTTGGTAGTTCATTTGTGGCACACCTTGTTGTTATGTTGATTTGGTTGAAGATTTCCTTGGTAGTTCGTTTGTGGCACACCTTGTTGTTGTGGTTGATTTGATTGAAGGTTTCCTTGGTAGTTTGTTTGTGGCACACCTTGTTGTTGTGGTTGATTTGGTTGAAGGTTTCCTTGGTAGTTTATTTATGGCACACCTTGTTGTTGTGGTTGATTTGGTTGAAGGTTGAATTGGTAGTTCGTTTGTGGCACACATTGTTGTGGATTTCATGATAATTTCCCTTGTTGGTATTGTACGTTTTGGAAGGGTCAATGTGTGAAGTGTTTTGGGGAATGTATTGCCCTTGTGATGGGTTACCACCTTGTTGGTCCCTTGGAATGTTCCCCATGTTTTGAATTGTGTTATGTTGTAGTACATTTTCGGATGTGTTTCCTTGATATTGTTGTGCTACAACTGCTTTTTCAATTTGGGATGGTGATCTAAACAAGGGATTATCCTTGGATTGAGTTGGATCATTGTTTTGTGAAAATAGCGGTGGTATGTTGGGATTTATCATTGGTTTCAAAATTTGTCTAACCACCATTTGATCTCCAAGTGGGATAAGATTTGGATCTTTTAGCATGTCCACATTGAAGTCAATAGGTAGTTTAGCACCACTTTTTGCAAGTGTGAGGAAATATTGGTTTGTGTTTATCCCAAGCATCTTATCCATAAGCTTTTGCATCTTAGGATTCTAGGAGTGTCTTATGATTCTTTCCTCAGTAAGTTCCTTGTCACTGTCCTCTTCTTCTATAGTGTAAGTTTGAGACTCGTGAGGTTGGTTTTTTGCAATTCCTTCTTGATGCCTAAGAAGTACTTCTACCTCGCTAGGGGGTTGATCTTGGTTTTCTTTGAACGTGGGTTCCCTTTGAGGAGTTGTAAGGTCACTTGGTTTGTACCCCCATGCATAAGTTTCCTCATTGATAGTGTTCATTTTTGGTGCACTTGAGCTACTCTTGTTGGCTTCCATTTTTTTTGTATTTAGATCGCGTGGTTGTCATAAAAAATTGCCAAGACTTTGTGAAATTTTGGTGATTTCTAACTTATGTAATGAACTAATGCTTTATTTTTGGGATTTTTTGTTTTAAAGAAATGGTGTTTCTATTTTTGGGATTTTCTATTGCCATGCAGGAGGTGGTAATACTGGCCTTCCAACCATAAGATCACTTTTCGTTCTTCTTTTTTCTGAGATATTAGCTACATTTCTCCACTGAGTTGGTGTTTCCTTTTTCTCAAACATGAAATTTCTCAAGCTATTGTTGATTTCTGATTGTTCACCTTCAATTCGCGTGAGGTTTGGTTGTATAATGGGTGTTGTAAGACCTGGTTGTTGAACTAGAGTAGTAGGATGCCAAATGGTCATAAAGTGAGTGATGTTTGATGAATATTTTGGAAATGATGCTAACTTTAGGATTCAAAATGTTGAAAACTTGGACCAATATTCCACTTCATTTTTCTAGAGGATATGTTTTGGAGATATACTTGAACTAGCCTTAAGGTGCAAGTAAATGTTGATATCTTAGAAATTGAGAGTGAAGGAATAATCCAAGTTGTGTTTTGATTTTGAATCCTAAAACTAGGTTGGAGTGTTTGATTTTGCGAATGGATATGGACTGATGACATGTTTTGGAGGTCTGACTGCTTTTCATTCTTACAAGGTGAAAGATAAAACCAATTTTAGATTAGTCTTGGATTTTCACCAGAAAATAAGGCAAAAGTGGCAATCCTTACAACAATAGCATTCAGTTTTAGGACAACTGTGAAAAAAGATAGAGTAGTAGCAGTCTCTGTTTTAGTTTGTGACTAGTAAAAGAGCTCAATAGTGGTAAGTTTTGGAAAAAGCGGTTCTATTTGTATCAATAGAGGTAAAGTTTTCTATGATAACTGTGGTAGTTTCAGCAAAAGCGGCCTTTGTTGCAAGTTTTATGATTAGTGAACAGTAAATGCAAAATTGGCCAGATTTAAGTCAACTGCGGCTAAAAAATAGGTCAAGTGCGACAATGTTAAATCAATTGCGGTAATTTTAGGTCAATTGTGTTATGTTTTTCAAAAGCGATAAGTTTTTGACAGTGACTGTCATAATCCAGAGAGCAGTAGCGGTAGGTTTTTGGTCAACTGTGACTAGTTTTAGGTCAAAAGCGGTAGAAATAGGAGCAATAGCGGCTTTTGTTCAAGTTTATTTTTCTAGTTTTTATTTTGGCAGCAGTCTGGATAAATTTGCAGTTTTGATGCCTCATTTTGATTTGATTTGTTTTTGAGAATTTGGCAAGTGATACAATACAACAAAAAAATCAAAATTAATTGACTCTAAATGTCTATAGTTTAAGCAAGTTTCTTCCCACAAAAGCTCAAAGTTTGTGAAAGTCAAGATACTAAAACCATAGTTCCTAATGCTGACTTTGGTCTAGAATGTGACTTGCAATGTAAGTTTAAATATTCAGAAACCTTTAGATATATTTGTTTAAGATATCTTTTAAGGAGTGCAAACATAGGGCTCTTTTCAAAGGTATTCACACTAAGTCTAAAGAGTTTAAGATTTGACAACCAAGTTCAATGTTTGTTTTGATGTGTTCTTTTTAAATCAAGCAAAGTGTTTGATGTCCAAAATAATGAAACATTTTGGAAAGTTCGTGAAGACAATCATTACACCCTAGATATAGACACATTCTTTTAGGTCGGTTTACCTCATGCCCCAAAGGGATGATTTTACATTCAACTTATGGAGAGCGTTTTAACTCAACCATAAATCAAACTTGGTAAGTAACTTCTCAGAAGTAAATTTTGATGCACCACTTTCAAAGAATGTTTTGGATAAAAAGGGTGGACTCTACTATATTGGTTCTTAGTCACTACTCAGGGGATCCAATGCTTTGCTAGCACCCAACAAGCCATTTAAGGCTTTAACCAACTTACTCGGGGCTCTACATACCAAATGGTACCTCCCCTTTCCTAAATGACACTAACAGCAAAGTAATCACTGATTAAGTCATTTGGAATTTAGCCTTGACTAGGCTTGAGGGAAAAACTACTTTGAGTCGCCTTTGAGTTCTCCAACATAGGATGTGTCTCAAAGGCAGGCCCTTTAAAGGTGATGCTTGAAATGAAACAAGTGCAAAACTCAAACTGCTTTCTGTCACCCAAGATCACCAAAAAGACATGAGGGGAGAGGATAGACACTTACTTTTCCAAACACGGAAAACACGACATACAACTCATCACAATATTATTTTTAAGCCCCTCAAGTGGCGCTATCCCAAAAGAAAAAAAATGAATGAAGTGTGAACACGATAGAAATTTGTTTTTTATGTGCGCCAATTTTGAAATGTTCTGGATTTCAAGCAAGTAGATAGCAGTGTGCAAATGAGAATGTATTTGTTCAGTTTTAAGCACCAATTCTTGAGTGTTTCTAATAGCCTTGTCTTAATGTGGTCAACAAAAAGAAAGATCATTCATTCATCAACAAAAATGAAAGCGTTTGGTCAAAAGAAGCATTCCATTTTATGAGCACTAAAATGAAGTGTTATTCTAAACTAAAAAATCTTTTGAAAGTTCATTTTAAGACACCAAATAGAAATGTGCAAGCTGTGGGGTTCAATTTTTAAGCGATTTGAAGTGTTTTCCTAAACTAAGAAAGCTTTTGAAAATTTCATTTTAAGATACCAAATCGAATTGTGCAAGTTGTGAGGTTCAATTTTTAAGCACCAATTTGAACCATTTTCCTAAACTACGAAAGCTTTGTTAGAAAACTTGGACTTGGACCATCGCCTTCTCTACAATAAAAAAGTTAGTCATTTTTTGATGTAAAGTGTGGCATATTCTTGCAATAGCTGCACGAACAAAGTCAACAACCTCAAAACACCCAAAACAAACACCTGTTAGCATTAGAAATCAACAAAATTATTGGTAGATTTTCAAATCAAAAGAACAAAGAAAAAGTGTAAATATTAGTCAAAAGCGGCCCTGTTATCTGAAGCAAAAGCGGTTGCAAAAAATGCAACCGTAGTTGAAACAAAGAAACAACCGTGTAAGATTCTTGTAGCGTTCATGTAAATTTTTTTCAAGTGTGTTTCTGGAATCTGCAACCGATCAAAATACACTCAAAGAAATGTTAATGTCAAGGACCGAGGTCCCACCGGGCGTGCCAAAATGTGTAAGGGGGAAATCAAGATATAAGATAACAACATAAATAAATTGAACTAATCTTAATTCAAACAAGATTATGAATTCCTAAACCCATTACTCGCGAAATGAACAATATTAAATTAAATGAAGAACAAACAAATGAATTCAAACAATCATATTGTTACCCATTATCATGTCGAAGTAAATTTGCAAGGATGTTGGATTGTGTTTTTTGTCTCTATGTGAATCCTCCATTATGCATTGCAAAAGCTCCAATGTGTGTAAAATGGTGATCAAAGATGTGTGTAAAAACTCTTAAAAAATCAAATGGCAATTCAACATTACTTCGTTGCACAAAAGATGTCAATTCTCCAATCATTTTTGAGGATGAAGAGGATTGTTATATAGATTTTACGATTTGAGATGAACGTGTAAGATTAAACAATGTTGAATCAAGATCAATGGTTGAAAGCTGTTGAGAAGAATTAGATTGCTTAGTTAGCTTATGTGATTGAATCAATTAAGGATTTTAATTGATCAATTAGAGGAAATAGATTGCCTAATCTGTGGAATTGAGAAAATCAAGCTGAGCGTTTAGTGGGATTGAAGAATAGATGGGTTAGTTAGGAAATAGATGAATCAGTCAACCAATTAGAGTGAGCAATCGGTGACTGTAATTTGCTCAATCATAACAGTGGGTAAGGGTAATTAATTAATTGAATTAATTAAGCTTTTTGAGTTGAACGTGCAAGTCATGTTTCACTTTTACAAATAAAGTTGTATTTGTTTTGTTGACCTTTTTGGATGATGTTTTGAATAATTAATTTAATTATTCAAGTTTAGGGGAAAGTGATTTAATTAAACTATTAAGTATTAATAATTTAATTGATTTAGGGGAATAGGGTAAGTTAGCAACATAATTAAATAATTGATGTTATTTAATTAATCAGGAGGAATAAAGTTAAATTAAGACTTTATTAAATAAATGAAATTTATTTAATTAGTCAAAAATGATAAAAAATGAATTAATTAAATAATTTAAAGATTATTCAATTAATAGAAGAAATTAGGGTTTTTGATGTAAATGATGTGAAGTGGAGTGATATTAAGTGTTAATGATGCCAATGATGAGAAAATGTCATTCAAGGTGTGTGATAAGTGTTAGCTCATTTTTACATGTCTACAAATTATACACATATATATTAATATATATATTACGTATATATATAATATCATTTCAATATCCTCACATAAACACACATATTCGTATATCAATCAATCAATGTATACACACGAAGAAGAACTTTCACTTAACATAGAGACTTAATCACACAACCCCAAATAAGAACATTCAAAGACTAAAACCACATACCAATACAAAACATACTCAAACCCTGACAAATGCTTACTTACCATTTCCCGAACTAACTTGATTCTACTTGACCAACTAGGGTGTGAGTGTGTGTATGCTCAGTTAGGCTCATTAAGGGTTACCGAACCAAGTTCTTCTCTTGAGTGATACTCCCCCTCTCGTACCTGAGGACTTGACTCCTTCCTGCATCCAACTTAGTGCATCACAGAGGTAGTTAGCAGTTCACATGAAATATATTTGCATTATAAATTATTTGCATCATCAAAGCATTAACATATTCACATTGCAATACATATTCATCTATGCCACATTTTCCATCAGTATGAAACATAATCATTCCTTCAAAAGAAATAACATCTTAATGCCTATTTCAATATTTCATTCACCTTTAAAAACATTTTAAGGTCACAATTTATATTTATCATCATTTTTAGTCATGAAGATAAAAGAAACTTGGTAACTAAGAGATGGGGTGTAACATACTCCCCCCCCCCTTGTGAATCCTTGTCCCCAATGATTTAAAGTACTAAAACATATAGATAAAGTCAAAAAAGGTTTTACTTTCCATTTTCCAAATCATGCAAGAACTAAGTAAATTATCATAAATATCCAAATAATCTTCCTCATAGCACAACCCCTCCCAATCTCATCCTTCCTAGACCTTGCACTGAGTGACTCTTCTAACATATGGGGAGAACTCGTGTGCTTCAAGCATACTTTCTCTCCAAAGAACTAAACATCATAATTATATTAGTAACAACCTAATTTATGTACATCATAAGTACAATAGTGATTGTATCCTATATGACACCTATACCATAGTGACTGCAAAACATGTTCTCATTGTCTAACACACAATTATCCTTAGGGTACAACCCAAATAGAAAATGAATGTTGGTGTATTTCACACTACATTGTGGGTCCCATCCTTCCCTTTGGTCTTTATACCATTGGACAATTCAGAAGCTAAGACCATCCATCATTGACTCTAATATTACCTTAAGCATAATAGTACTGCCCTTGACTATTGTGCATCTTGAGCCTAATATTTCCCTTAGACACTTGTCAATCCTGAGCATAATAGTATTGCTTCTTAATTCAAGCTTTGTATCAACAAAGTTTCCCTTGATCATTTCGATCTACTCTTCCATTTATGGCATTTTCGGTCTAAGGTTAATCCCATTTCCTAGCTTATCCTAGCTTTATAGAAATTCAACCCTTCTTCCCATATAAGGTTTCAAATGGATCAAATTTTCAATGATAGAAGTTTATTGTAATAAAAGTATTCCACAAATCCTCCAAGATTTGGTTTATCCCTTTTTCCTAACTAGATGAATCAAAGTAATAAGTTGAGCATTCATTCATTTGAATTTTCAACAAGGTGATCATGGTTTACACAAAACCTTAACGCTTCTTGCTTGTCCCTATCTAGGATAACCTCCTCAGGCACATTAAGCAACTTGCTTTACACAATTTTTTTGTTTAGGACTGGTATCCCATTAATCAAATTTTCCAATTAGAATTGATTACTTTGGTGAGTCTGTCCATCATAACATTATGTCAATTCCATCAACATAGAAAGATCAAAATTATTCTATTGATTTACCACTTCCTCTCTAGAATTTCATGAGTATACAAGTCCTGCTAATGATGACATCCTGTCTTCATCCTCTGACATATTAGACAATGACTTGCTACATGCCTTGTCGCATCTTACTCAGTTTCCTTCCAGATTATAGTGGTTCCACATTTAGACAATTTTTTCATTCCAATGTCTCCTAAATATGACATCAATTTGTGTATGCTAAAAACTGAAAAAGTTGATTTAATCTATAAACCCAAATCAAAATTTCAACATGACATCAATGAAGCCTTTCTTAAATGAAAGCACATGCAAAAATGTAAACTAAACTATGAAAAATTAAAACACATGCATTTAAAAGAAAACTAACTCCATTGTTCTCCTATTCACCAAGATCTTGATTTATGCATTTGGTGCTCTTAGATTTTCACAAGCACAAGTGCAACAAGAGGCTATGATGAATGGAAGAAAGGATTGTATGATCAAAATTCAATGTGATTTTTGGTGAGAAGAGAGGGCTTATATAGATGTCCTCACAGGGTAGATTGAAGTTGCGGGAGAGTGTGGGATTAGAGAATGCAATGGAGAAATTAACAATTATCCCATATTGTTTAATCACATGCAATTGATGGGAATGAGAGAGATAAATGAGATGTTTTATGATAGAGTGTAGGTTTAAGAATTTAGAATAAAGCGAATTTTCAAATTAATGGATGAATTATTTAATGGATTTATGTATTTAAATGATTTAATGAAAATGTAATGGATATTTGAATGATTAATGCAAATGGAGGAATATAAAATGGATAAATTATTGATTATGCAAATGGATAAATGCTTATAAAATGATTTAAATGAATTAATGAAAATAGAGGAAAGTATTAAATGAATTAATTAAACATAAAATTATATCCATTTAATTAATAAATGAAAAAAAATAGGATGATTATGAGGACAAATTTTGAGTATATTTTGCCCCTCTTTGAGACAATGTAGCCTGTCGCATTGTTTCAAAGAAAAATAATTGATTAACTGATGCATGCCCTAGGGATATCTTGGTAAGGATGATGATAAGGATGATATGCCCCCTCGAGAGATTGATTGAACAAGCTATGATAAGATTAATCTCTCGATAGATCATGAGGAGAAAATTTGATAATTGATATTGCATGAGTGATTAAGCGAAGATGCACATTTGATGAAAATGCACAACTAATAAGAGTAACTAAATAATTGAGTAAGTTGATTAAGCCGGATGAGATTGATTCTAGCACAAAACAATTTGATACATTGATTGATTGATTGATTAGGGGGCTATGAGATTTTGAGAAGCAAGTTTATTGATTTGAGATTTGGATTAAAAGGAAAGTATCGGTTAGATAAACCGATTAATTAATCTTATGAGATACTAGAAAAAATGAAATGATGAAGGAAATGGATGATAGAAGGAATGGTAGATGAAAAAAGAGATATGAAGGAAATGAAGCTTCTTTTTCTTTACAAAGTGCTTTATCATCATAAAGTGCTAAAATATGACAAATGGACAACAAACACCAAGGTATGACATAGAGGTCAAGGTGTGAAAGGTCATCCATTTGTAAAATAGACAGTCACATACAAGGAATGTCCTAACTCATACTTAGGGAAAATTTTCCCCACTATGTTTGTCAAGATAAATCGCATAAAACAATCAAACAAAAGAAGAGTCATGAGACATCATCGCTCCTCTAAATCCTTTGTGGGACATCCTCAAGGTGGCTAGTAACATGATCGAAGAAAATCCAAAAGATAAGACAAAATAGACCAACAAGGTCAACAACCATTTAGATTATTTTCCAATAAGTGTTTGCCAGTGTGTTAAGGGACGAAGTGAGTGATAGGTGGACTATTTTGACAAGGCCTGGTTTCAAGAGAAGAAACATGTCGTATAAGACATCAAGTCTGGTTTCGATCATGCAACTACCTATATAAGGCAAATGACAAAGTGTGACAGTGACAAGGTCTAGTTTCAGGAAGGACACATCTTGTATAAGACCATTGGTTGTGATCAATTTGATTGGTTTGATTGATTTGACAAATGACCGATTAGACTTGGAGACTTGTTGGCTTGCTTGCCATGTTGATTAAGGATTTGTGTTTGAAGTTCAGATGATTATGTCACATCTAAGTTGATAGTGTCCGATTTATTTTGACTGACCCGATGAACCCTAAAAGACTAACCTAGGGGGCCTTGGGGGCTCATCAACAGATGACCTTGCCTATGTAGTGATGCATAGAGACCTCATAGTTCGACATGACCCTTGACTTTGTTTCAATGACAAAGGACCGAATCATGATTTTATTTGACAATGACAAAGACTAACATGACTGACTTTGACTTTGTTTTTGGGAATTTTTGAAAGTTATATGAATGTTTTTGGGATTTTTTAAAAGTTATATGAATGTTTTTGGGTTTTGACATTTTTTTTTTTTGGATTTTGAAGTTTTATAATTTTTTTTGTCTTTTTGGAATGTTTTGATTTTTTATTTGTTTTGGAATGTTTTGTTTTTTTTTTGGATTTTGGATGTTATGGGGAAGTGTGGATTATGTTATGGATGATACACTATAAGGACCATGACAAATGCATATGAATGATGCCTACACACAAGAATCCAAGGACAACCATGATCTTGCTCCTAGTTAACTTGGAAACCAATTGACATGTGATAATGATGGTGACGATGTTGTTTGACGTGGCAAGGACACATCTCGAAACAACGTGAGGATGACGATAATGTGACTAAAGGATCAAGGTTTTCATCAAGGGTAGAAACAGAGCCAAGGAGTGTTTCGGATGATGCGCTAGGATGTATAGCAAAATTGTATGGATTAGGCTAGTTTCATTTGGAATGAATTTTTCGTGATTGAATGGGATGATGGAAGGATGTTGGATAAGCGGATTAGAATCCCTAAACCAATGACAAGGGAAAGCCAAGTCCAAAAATAGTTATGGAAGGATAATGGATTGATTTTGGTAAAAGATATGAGACATGAGGATTATGGGCTAGAAAAATTATCATTTGGTCTCCAAGGACAATGTCGCATAGGGATAATGAGGCTATGAAGGTAATGACATGATATTTCATGGATAGTGAATTACCAAAGGATAGACATGTCAAGAGTTTTTCCAAAGCATGATTTATGTTTGTACACTAGTGTTTATTAAGATCAAAGTAAGTGGGAAAATGGATGGAGTGATAGGGCTTAGATGGATAGATGGAAATGTCATAAGAAATGTCATGTGAAGGGTATGGGAGATGAGATAACTTGCCCCCAAGTGTAATGGTCCACATAGACAATTTCTTTTACACATGATGCCCGTTTGCCAAGTTTTCATCATGGTACTTATCCAAAGCGCCATAAAAATGGTTTTCACTATTGGACGAAATTTTTCTCTTTACTTTTTTCTTGAATTTTTTCTTTTGGTGTCACCAAGACGCCAATTTGCTAGGTTTTCATCAAGGCGACAATTTTTTGGTTATTTTGATATTTCTGGATGGCCTTGCTATTTTAGCTGATCACCAAATGTTTTGAATCCATTGATGGTGGTGATGTAGATACTAGTGCCATGATATTCAAATAATGACCTTTATGAAGTAGTTGCCTTGTTAGGATCATAGCACTTGCATACAACTGATTGATGTCATTGTGATCCTTTTTGATACTAGAGTTGGCCTTATCAGAATATGCACATCGTGGTAGAGTGCCATGAGAGTCCTTATGATAAAGAGTTGCTGCCAAGATGTGACGAATTTGTGACATGGGATTTTTGAACTTTAGGAAAGATGTAGGATTATGCCAGATGATGGTAGATGTGGAAGGATTATTTGGACATTTGGATGAATCAATTTTTATTTTCCAAACTTGGGATGTTGGATGGCGGAGTTTGGAATCTTGATTGGAATAACATTTGGAACCAACACTTTTATATGCCTTGTTTGATGACCATTTTGAAGGAGGTGGAAATTTATTATATGTGGGAGTCCTCTTTTCTTTTGGCTCCACATTTTGATTGACTTTTGGATTTGGAATATTTTCTTTGCTTGATCCATTTTTCTTTGGGATCCATTTGAAATTTATTTGTCCACTTGGCTTTTTGTTTGATTCAATGGACTTTGACATTTGATTTTGAACTTTGGATTTGTAATAGTTTTATTTTTTTGGTTCCAAATGGAAGGTTTAAGATATTGGGAATGATGGTTTGTGGTGTGGATGAAAGGATTGTTGGCAGCAATCTTATGACAAGGACTACTCATGTCCCCCATTTTAATGTTTGTATCAAATAAAGTTACCTCCAATATTGAGGAGGTACCACTAACATCATTAGATTTTCTGATTGAAGAATAGCCAAGACCTTGACGTCTAGAATTTTCCTAAAACTGTATTGGTTCTAAAATTCATTGCTCGTGTAGGCCTAGTCCTTTTCCTTAATATTGCATCTCTGAAAGATTCTGTTTGCGATGGGGTATTTGTCATTTTGGAAGCAATACGCAATCCCATCATTGTGTATGTGGATATCATTACTCAGTATTTTCTCATCTGCAAGAAAGCCTGCTCTGACAAAGATAGATGATCCTAGTTGATCAGATGTCGTAGCTTCATTGACATGTTGGATATATTTTTGATTAACATCTTTGGTTTGATTTTGTGACATATCAGATTCAGATGATTCTACTGGTGCTTCCAAGTCGATGTCGAAATCGTCTTTATGGTCATTTTCATAGAGTCCTATGAATTTAGCTATAGCTTGATCATTTACAAATATGTCTAGAGTAAAAAATTCTTGTTCGAGAGGAAGATCATCGATGTGTCCCATGGAGGAAAGTGTCTCATTTTTTGGAAATGGATTTTTTTGGGTACTTGGATAGGATCAACTTCAAATGTTTGATCATGAATGGCATAAAGGTCGATGAGCGGATCATTTTGGATTTCTTGATCAATGGTAGTGTTTTGATCAACGATAGGTTTGTCTTGGGTGTCATGATTGTCTAAAAGGATTTCTTGGATGGAATCAAGGATGGGGTCATGGGATGGACTACTTTGATCTTGACATGAAGGTGAATCTATGTTGTCATGCCTTGGTTTTTCTTCTTGATACATACTCTCAAGTGTAGGCAATGGGATGTGATTTTTGGAGACCATGACCAAATGTATTTTCATGACTAAATGTAGGTTGGGATGGAGTGAATAGGAATGGGTTAGTGGATGATAGACTAGGATAGGATGTGGAGACTTGGAATGGGTTGAGGTATGATGGACTAGGATAGGATGTAATGGCTTGGAATGGACTAGTGGAAGGTTGGTTTCCCTTGTCAAGGTTAGGATAAGGGTGATTAATGGATGTTTGTTGTGGATTAATGGTATGGATTGCGCTAAGGGACTCTTGATAGTGAGGGTAGATGGATGGAGGATTAGAGTATATGGGTTGTTGGTAAGAGGGATAGATGGGTAGTTGACCATGGGTTGAGGTTGATTGGTATTTGGATTTTATGAATTTTCTTTTGAAGTCTATGGCTTGTTGGGCTTGACCATTGTGGATTAATTGGTATTCAACTTGACTAGAAAGCATATCAAGGTGAAGGGAAGACATAGTGGTGGATGGTATGAAGCCTAAGAGATGCCAATGCAATGGAAGGTATGCACCTATGCTATGTTTTTATTTTTTATTTTTGAATATATAGAGATGCCTAATATTGATACCTAGATTAAGAGTCAAGGTGACGATAGTCTATGACTAAGATATGCAAAGTGGGGAATGAAGGGATGGAATAGTATGACCTAAGTATGAAGGCTAAAACCTCTGGAAAACCTAAGATACAATTGCTAATCAAACTAAGATAGGTATAGCAACTAATATGACTATCCATGACCTTGGGTAAAGTAGAGACTGATAAAATGTGTTGACAAGGTGGTCTCAAACTGGACTAATGAGTTGAGGAACCAACCTAAATGATGAGGACTAGGATGACTATTTTCTAAAATATAAGGTAAAGAGAATACAGATTTGAAGCTACATATGGTCTAGTCTAAGTTTGATGAGCTTTCTAACCCAAGATGTACAAGAGGTTAATGCAAGCTAAAAAGATGACCTAAAGTTTGACCTATGGGTAATGTCTAATGCAAGAAGGTAAGGTGATGGATGAATGAATGATGGCAAAAATGAAGTGAACAAGTCCTTGGTCTAAATAGATTTAGATGTGAAGCTTGTTTTGGATGTGTTGGCCTAGTTTGTGTCAAGGTTTGAATGTTGTAAGTTTCGGGTGTGGTGTTTGATTTACTTGTTTGCTTTGAACAGACACACATAAAACATAATGTTTTGTTTGTTTTTTATTATGAATGTTGTTTGAATGTTACAATAAAATAACATTCAAGTACAAATCCTAGGCTGGTAGAGACAATATTTGTTGGATCCCACTATGGATAAATCTGATCCGCACTTATTCAGAGTGGATAGCTTAGAAGTTTGGTGGCATTGGCTCCCCCTTTCATGACACACACTTCTCGAGCACACCAAACTTTGAATTCCCAAAGACCTAAAGATCTCAAGGAACTTGCTATCTCAACTTTGAACTATGAGAACGTGGGACGGCTTCAGAGGTCCGACCTCCTGTGCTAGCAAATAGAAGGATTTTGGCTACTACAATAGTTGGTTCTTAGCAAGGGCATTCATTCAGGTGGCCATACATGTGGCAAGATTAGCTCAAGATTATGGTCAATCAAGAGGCCTCCCAATCCCTTCCTAAGAAAGGATTTTGACGTGCCATGCAGGCAATAGGAGTGGCACTTGTTGGTATGACACATCCACACCTGTTGCTTATGACTTTTGTCACAAACACATTTTTTATATAGCGGTTCAAAAGAGCTTGGCTTTAGCTTGTTACTGCCTGGGTCATTCCCACCTTTCAAAGCAGGGTGGTAGGCCCTCTAAAGGTATACAAAAGCAATGAAGTATGTTGTTTTTGATCTCCCAGATTGCACGAAGTGCAAGGAGAGAGTATACACAATGCCTTTGCCTCACACTCGCATGGGGTTCATTTTAATTCCAAATACAAATGTGTGGGTGGTTATACAAAATGCCAAAGGAATGCTTTTGATTCTCAATATTGCCAAGTGGCATGAGAGAAAAGAATACACATTCAATGACAAAAATGCAAACCACAAGACATGGAAAACACTTGTTAATTTTAACCCTTGCTTATGATGAGACAGACACTTGAGTTCATTTTTAGACGAATGAATCCAAATGTGATCTAATTTATAAACAAAAGACATAATGTTTCAAGATAGATCCTCTAACAATCGAACCTGCAACACACTGATTAGTAGTTTGAGTCATTGGTCTTCGACAAACGAGAGTTTATGTTTTTGATTTTTCTTTGACGTGCGAAAGTTTAAGTTTTTGCTTTGAAGTCTTGAACAAACGAACCTGCAAAAAGCCAAAGATTAGCCACATAATCAAAATTAAACTAAGAAAGAAAAATGACATTAATCTAACTAAATTAATCTAGCAAACCAAAAGTTAATCTAAATTAATTAAACTAAACTAAAATTAATCTAAATTAACAAAGTTAATTACTAAAATTAATCTAAATAAATTTAAATTAAAGTTAATCTAAATTATTTAAACTAAAATTAATCTAAATTAATAAAAAATAGAACTAATCTAAACTAAATTAATTGCTAATATTAATCTAAATTAATAAATTAGTTACTAAAAATTAGCCACTAAAAATTAGCAACTAGAAATTAGCAACTAGAAATTAGCAACTAGAAATTAGTTACTAGAAATTAGTTACCAAAAATTAATGCAAATTGTGGAATTATAAACAATGGTGGTATCATGATATTAACGTTGTGTAAGAGCTCTAGAACATGGGATAATATTCAAATCATTCCAATAGACATGCATGCATGATATCAAACCACATGAAGCTCGATGGTGGACTCAAATGAATGAAAGATCATGCTTCACATTTACCACCAGAAGAAACTATGAGGAAATACCCATCCAGATTTCTTACAACTGTTGCATAGCAATGCATGGCAAAGACGAAAAATTTGATAAAATGTTAGCTCCAAATTCATATTATCATCCAAATATTCAACCATACAATAAAATATTAGTTAAACCATAGTGGGAAAATGTTTAAATATTGTAAAATATTTGGATTCAACAAAATTTTGTCTGCAATATTGTCACAAAATAATTATGAATTAAGCATGCATCCATAGACTAATTTCATGTCGAGTTCACCATTATGTGTATGTTGAAAACTGAAAAAGCTGATTTAATCTATAAACCCAAATCAAAATTTCAACATAACATTAGTGAAGCCTTTCTTAAATGAAAGCACAAGCAAAAATGTAAACTAAACTATGCAAAACCAAAACACATGCATTCAAAAGAAAACTAACTCCATTGTTCTCCTATTCACCAAGATCTTGATTTATGCATTTGGTGCTCTTAGATTTTCACAAGGACAAGTGCAACAATAGGCTATGATGAATGGAAGAAAGGATTGTATGATCAAAATTCAATGTGCTTTTTAGTGAGAAGAGAGGGATTATATAGATGTTCTCACGAGGTAGATTGAAGTTGCGGGAGAGACGTGGGATTAAAGAATGCAATGGAGAAATTAACAATTATCCCATATTCTTTAATCAATTGCAATTGATGGGAATGAGAGAGATAAATTAGATGTTTTATGATAGAGTGCAGGTTTAGGAATTTAGAATAAAGTGCATTTTTAAATTAATGGATGAATGATTTAATGGATTTATGTATTTAAATGATTTAGTGAAAATGTAATGGATATTTTAATGATTAATGCAAATGGAGAAATATAAAATGGATAAATTATTGATTATGCAGATGGATAAATGCTTATGAATGAATAAATGCTTATAAAATGGTTTAAATGAATTAATGAAAATAGAGGAAAGTATTAAATGAATTAATTAAACAAAAAATGATATCCATTTAATTAATAGACAAAAAAAATAGGACGATTGTGAGGACAATTTTTGAGTTTCTACACAATTTACCTCATTTCTTTCCTTAATCTCCCAAAAAATTGGTACATAGGTTCTTTCTGCAATTCATATTAGTCCATCCCGACTAAGTAAAACTTACTCCATGGACTTACACCACATTTGACCCTCGAAATATAATGATTAGATATCATTGTGAAGATATAACTCCTTCATCCTAGGCATCCATACCTTGGCTTTCTTTCGTTCTTTAATAATTTCCAATGTCATAGTTTGATTTCAACTCAATCTATCTCTACTGGTGAGCATTTATATTAGTTCGAGTAAGAATTCTCGTTAAATCATGTTGGTTTGATATTATCTTCCAAAAGACATCCAACATTTAATGCATACCAAGTCATTAGTCGTGAATGTTTCTCGATAACTCAAAATCATGAGTACAAAAATCATAATAGGTCAAATAGTTCAATTAGGTTAATCATTTCCAATCCATCTCTAAGGCTCAAAAGAAGGAGATCCAAGTATGATTGGATCACCTTCATGGTTGATAGTCAATCTATTCACCTTGTTGATCTCCCTCATTAATGAAACTTGGAAAAAGTGGGTCTCCCATTACATCCTAGGTTCTTTGCATTTAGGACCTAGGAAACCCCCTTTTTCCTTTGTTTCATTTTGGCGAACCTAGCCTGTTAACATCATAAACCTTCTAAAAATTTCATTCAATCATCCTTGATCTAGGTTTTGCATTGCATTGTTTTGCATCTTGTATTTAGGGTTTTGTATTGGTATCATACAAAAGTCATAAAAATCCAAAAATATGGCATCATATCTTGCATCGTCACTTGCATTAGGGTTTATTTCAGTCATTTAGATAAGACTTGCATTCAAAATTATTTTCAAAAGTGTGATTTGTTTTTCAAACATTGTCATACACTTGCATTTCACTTACATTAAGAAATTTTGATAAAATAGTCATTGCCAAACTTGTTTGCAAATAGAAACAAAAACCCTAAACAACAACTTAGACATTCAATTTTTCAAATTTCAAACCCCCTACCAAGGACTTAGATGCCCCTGGGTGACCATGTCCTTATACAGGTGCATCAAAAAACTTTTTCACAGTTGTCTGTCTCTATTTGCTAAGTCTGTAGGTACTTGCAAATCTCTATTTTGGAATCAGTAATTGCATGTTTTTAGGAATTTGGCATATAGTTCATAAAAGTGAAAGAAAGAGCATTTTTTTTGTGTTTCAAAATTGTATCAAAATCATCATTTTCAAACCTTTGCATTTTAGATCTAAAATTTGCATTCATAACTTGTTCAAACATCTTCAACATTCTTGCATACTTGTATTTTTCATCAAATTGGCATAAATTAAGCAAATTTTGGAAAATCATTTGTTATAATTTTTTGCGAGTAGAATTAGAATCTTTAAATAGTTTAATGCATAGTCAGATTTTGAATTTTCAAAACCCCTAACTAGGACTCAGACACCCTTGGGTGACTTTGTATTGTTATCTAGGCGTAGGTCAACTTTTTGTGACATAATACTCTTAGGAGCTTCTTTATGAAGTTGTTGTCTAGTTGTTCTTCACCTGTTGATTAACAACCTCTTTCCAAATTTCACTATGGATATGTGTTTTGGTAAAATTTGGATATCTTTGAAATCTTTGGTTGATGTGTCAAGTTGTGTGTTTGGTGATGATCCTAGTTCTAATAATGACATTCATGATACCATCTCCTATTACAAGTCTTTTTGATGTCCTAGGTCAAGACGAAGAGAGAACACATGAGTTCATACAAAATTCCTTATGTAACCTTGAGAATAATGTGACCATTTACCCCTCAATACAATGGCCTATTACCCCATACCAACACAATCCTCCTATGCCACCACTTGAAACATTCACTTTGTTACATCTCAAAATTTAATCACAAGGAATACCCCAAACAACATGCATGGAGATACCTACCAATAACAACCTTACAAAAGCCACATCAACTAATTCCCTGTCATATGAGCATAAGGTCACAAACACACCCATTGAATTGGAGCAGACTTATGGAAAAGGATTTAGGGTCTTGAGAAAGCAAGGATGTGACATTAAGAATGAGCATGAAATCCACCCTCTCTTGGAACAAACACCGTTAGAAGATACCAAAGGAATAGGTTACCAAGATTCTCCACTTTCACAACAAGCATCTAAGCCACCAACTGAGAAATACAAACTTAAAAAGTTACCCTTTCTACATCCTATAACCAAGACTGAAAAGACCTTAGACACACTTCTCAAACTAGGACTTATTACATTACCGTTTATCCGTGAATGAGAAGATAAGAAAGGTAAAATTACAAACATATCTTATTGTGCATATAATAGAACACTTGTACATCTTACAAATGAATGTCATGTTTTAAAGAATAAATTAAGAGAATTTGATCCTTATGGGGATTAACTTGAAGATGTAATAGATTCCATATATTCCACATGCTTTACATTGCTCCCTTAGATCATTAACCTTAGTGATGTAGTCTTGGATGTTGTCAAAGTTCTTAGGATCAAGGCTCATCAGTTCATTATCAATTTGATAGCCTCTTACTTCATCTATAGTACCATACAATGTTTTCAATTCGTCCCAAGATTCATGAGAATTTTTACATGATTCAATTTGAAATAACAAATCCCAAGAAACTAGTCTATGAAGACATCCAAGAGCTTTGGAATGTTCAATCATCCATTTTATCTTTTCATCTGCATCTATAGGTTTAGGTACCTTATTTTAAACATATAGAGAGTGACCTTCAGTCATTAGAATACTCCATGCATTTTGATGACATGTTGAATAATTATATGATGTGAGCAGAGGAACCTGAGAGTGATCCATGAAAACGAGAAAGCACAAGCAAGCAGATCAAAAGAATGTACCAAGAGACCCCCCCAAATCACTCAATTAGGAAAACCCCCCAACAATATATGATTTGGCACTTTATATTTAGTGCATTTATAGTTTCCACTTTCCAAAAATAGTGAAGTGGACTTTGATCTTGGTACATTCAAATGTCAAAAATAGGCCACAAAATCAAGTACAATTCTTGGTATAAAATAAAATCAATATGATCATACCACTGAAAAGTACACAAAAAATTATGCACTTTCAAAAACAACTACACCCAAAAATGTTACCGTAGGAGCAAGATATGAGCCCCTAAAGTTCCAAAAATGAGGACGAAGCAACAACACCTATGAGAATCTTAAATTAATGGAAAAACCAAAGACAATAACCAAAATATGATTGCACCACTATGAAGAGCACGAAAAATTAGCCCAAATAAAAAAATTGCTCTGAAAAAGGAGGTTGTATGACCGAGGTATGAACCTTCGTAGTTTTCCCTTCAAAATCAAAATGCAAATGGTGAGGGGGGAAATTTTTTTTTTAAACTACTGACGTGGCACTGACGTAAACAATTGTGAAGCTTAAAATTGATGATCATTTGGCCATCATTGTCAGCATTGATCCTCATCAAAATATTCTCTAGAATCTTTTGTTTACCGAAATATCCCACCAGAATATTCTTCGGTCATCGGTGGGTGAATTTTTTTTAAACTACGTTGGATTTCTTAAAATGGGTGCTAGATTTTTATGTTTTCGGTCGCTATTTTTAAACTGGCCATTGTGGAGGTAGGGTTCCGTGGTGGTGCCATGTGGAGCCTGCGGAGGGGCACGGGTACCGCCTCAATACCTTGTGTACATGACTACAATAGGTACTGTAGAGTACCTCTGCCTAATTTTTTTTTAAACCTTTTTATTTTTAATACAAGTTTTTTCTGAAAAAAACAATCGGTGAAAAATATATAAAATATTTCAAAAAAATTCAACCGATTGAATTTTTTTAAATTTTTTTTTAAATCGTACCCGACTGTATTAATGACAACTTGGGGGGTCATACGGCTCCTTAGGCAATTTTTTTTGCCTCAGCAGACAAATTTTATGATTTGGACGATTTGACAATTGATCTTAGGGTTTTTGGCCCTTATGGATGCAATGGCAGAGTCAGATTTGACCTGAAATGCTCCAAAAATGCAGCTACCTTTTGTATTTGGCGACCACTCTTCAGCTTCAAACCCTCATAGATTTGGCCTCATATGTCCGATTTGAAAAAAAGGAAGAGACAAAATTGACTTTCTCAAACCCTCTGAACTCAATGGTGAGCTCAAATTTGCACCAATAAGCTCCAATTTGAACCTACAATAAAGATCCATAAAGAGAGAACCCGCCAAAAACTGGTATTTCTATCAAGTTTTTTTCTGATTCTCTAGATCATCATACGATGCAAGAGAAGAGCATACTCAACTTTTAAATATTTACCAAGATCTCTCAAAATATGGCCAACCAATGGCACCCAACCCACTTTGATACCATGTTAGAATTAGCTATTGAGATAGCCTGCCAAGATCTTGAGGCCAAATGGAAAGCACAAAGAAAGAATATGAATATGGCAAGAATAAACTGTATTCTTATCAATTATGCAAATATGTTTCAATGTTATGTGTGTACAATGTATGACAGACCCCCTGGTTAGATAGCCAAGGTGAGACATAAGATAACATAAGATTATGACAATGTCTTAATCTTATGATATGAGACAACTTATCACATCTACCTAGGTCACATGTGTTGCAAGTCAAAAGATAAGATAACAACTAATGACAACTAACACCTTCTAGAAATATTCCTAGGACCTAAGTAAGCTAAACAAGTAAATAATTCCCCTAAGTCCCCTAGTAATGAATTAACCAGGTACAAGACTTTATTTACACCAATAGAATGTACACACCCAATACACTCAAATAATTCTACCATACATTGCAACTCAAGAAACCGATTTCTGAAGAACGAAACCCCAAACAACTTCATTTGAAGAAAGATACAAACACTACCAACATCCTTACAGATCCACAAGACTTGAAACTACTGTGTAGAGAAATGCAGAGCAAAAACATTTCTCCCAAACACCTCTATAATACACAGTTCACACACTGGTGAGCACAACTTCCTCTGCATAATGATGCAACACCTTTGAACACCTCTAATCAACATATCAAAATTGCATAGGTAGATCTTCAACATGGAAGAAATACTAAGCCAAACTAGAATGCTACTCTCCAACACAAAATACCATTGCAACACACTATTTTTGCTTTTTATTCAAATTTTCTCAAAATCACTTGGAAACTAAGAACCAGAGAGACATCTTCAACACTTCCTCATCACCACCAAGTCAACTGTAACATAGCAACTCAACCATACATCCATAGGTAGAAGCTTATCAAAGAAACTCTAGAGGTTGACACCAGTAGCTTACTAATGACAACATGATGAAACTAATCAAAGCATCATCAGAGACAACATCAACACAATACCAACTACTCAGAATCTTGCAACAATCTCCTGCTCATACAATTGACACCAATGACAATACCAAAGCTTGTTGACATCAATGACAATACCAACTGCATATGCTTGCATCAATCTCCCCCTTTTTTATTGATGGCAACACATAATGTGAAAAACCATCAATGACAAACATAAAAACTTTGATTATCAATATTTCTTTTCATACCAACTCTTCTTCTCTTTTCTTATTTTCTCCCCCTTACACAACTAACTCATTACTCTCTCTCCCTTTGATAGCCGACACTTTTCTTTTTCATATTGTTCTCTCCCCATTTGTAGCTTATCTTTTTCACATGACTCTCTCTCCCTTTGACATCAATGGCAAAGGGAAAAATATTTGCATCACTCATTCTCCCCCTTTCACCACTGCTCTGCAACTTCCTTTCTTTACTACTTTGCATACCCCCCTTAGGAGCACACACCAAACTGCATCAATCAACAACCACTGCATAATGACAACACTCACTCATCTTGACTACAACAACCAATAATGCCACTACCTACTCCCCTTGAGAGGTAGCCACCAACATCAGCCCAGACCAAAGAATGAACCTTGAGATCCACTGGACTGATGCATGTTGGGATATGGTATTGTACACCATTGCATAAAAATTATTTATTATAATGTTGTAATTAAACCATTATTTAGTTGTGATGCACCTAGGTGGTGTGGTTAATTACACTAGGTAATTATTTGGGGACCACTTGATGTTGTATTGTAACATTGTATTATTATTTAATGTGTGGGAGACATGTGATAATAATTTAATATTGGAGAAAATATTAAATAAAGTGAAGTCTTAGTACCTAATATTAAATAAGGGGTTAGTGGTTTTGTATTCACATGGTTTTGTGGTACATGGTTTTACCTTACCACTAGTTGTATTTTGTGTGAGCTTGTGTCTATAAAAGCAAACACATGTGTAGTGCTTTAGGTTGGTTGAGTGGGTTGGCTCTCATTATCGAGTCTTTCTAAGGAGTGCATATGTGAAACATGGCATGAGATGTGTGGATTCATGCTTGGACACATGAGGATGAATTGAGAAGCTTGATGCTTCAGAGGTATTCATTGTAACTTTTGTATTGTTTTATTGTTGATTAATATGATGGAGTATGGATGCTTTTGGAGGTTGGGTTTTTCCCTCTTGAGGGTTTTCCTAGGTTATATCTTTTGTTATCTTGTGGCTTGTCTATTTTATCTATGCATTGTGGTTACTAGTATGCATGTTTATCTCTCATGGGTTATATAGGAAATGGATTAAGATCATGGGTTAAATGCAATATTTCCTAACAAGTAGTATCAGAGCTTTCATGGTTGAAGATTTTTTTTTATAATCCTAGTTTGAGAGTTTTTTCAAAGTTGAAGCCATGGACATGCATGCAGGGTTTGAGACATTGCAAGATATGAATCACATGTTGCAGGTGTTTGTATGAAGATTTAGGCTTTTGGGTTGTCAAGATTTGTTGGTTTTATTGCAGATCTGATGTTTTCAAAATTTGGGTGAAAGAGGGTTTCTTGGTTTGAGTTTTCATATGAGGGTTTTGTAGGGGAAATTTCATAGATGACCTCTTGAGACAAAATGGACCTCATGGTTGGATTCAAGTTGGCCAAGAGACGAATATTGACATAAAATTCAACCTATTTTGGAAAAGTTGAAAAAATGTAATTTTTTTAGTTGTATGACCTTTTTGACCGCCCAATTTGCCTTGTCACAGAAAAATATTAAAGAAATAATAAAATGAAAATCTTAGTCGAAATTTATTATTACCTGCAAAATCCAAAAAAAATCAAATGTTAAATTACATTGAAAATGTTAAAAAAAATAAAAAAAAAGTGGGGGGGATGGGAGGGGTTGAACCCCCCCACTCGCCCACCTAACCTGCAATACATAGGCAACTAGCCGCTGACAGGGGTACCTATGGTACTCGTTTCCAGCGGTACCAATAGGTACCATTGTCGGCACCGGTCGGCGAGGCCTTAAGCCGTCGGTCCGACGACCCAAATTAACTGCTTATTAATTTTTTTAAAAAAATTTAAAACTTTTCAAAAGTCCACTGAATATTGTAATATATTGGATCTCAAATGATTTAAACCATATTTGATATGGTGTCGGGTCCATTGGGGGGGGCTTTAAAATTTTTAAAAAGGGAAAATTAAATTAAATTTAATAGTTTTTGGAGTTTGCTGCCCCAGGCCCCCTAGAGCGCCACTCAAGCACCACCAATCGGCCACCGCCGCCGGCAAGCCACCGGTGGAGCCACCAGAGCACCACCCCTATATGCCCCTATAGCTAGATTGGATAGTTTTTATTTCGGGAGGCATAACATTTGCACAGTATGTCTATTTTTTGACTTTTTGTAGTCGTTAGAAGGCTCTTTCTGTGCTCTTCACTATGGAGTTGGTTTGGTTCCCTGATTTTTCCATTTTTAGATGCTTTTGGAGCCTGAAAAATTAGATGTTCTTTTTTTCACTATTTTGAGCATAACTTTTGCATATGAAGTCAGATTTTTGATTTTGAAGAGGCATTGGAGAGAGTTTGCAGTGTACTGCGCAGTGGTTCAGATTGTTTATCAGTTTGGGGAGCAATATGAGTTTGGTACTTTTTTGATCACTTGTAGGAGCCTCAAATTTAGGGTGTGATTATGTGTGCATTTGGATGATTCAAGAGGAAACACCTTAAGAGAGTTCATGTTTTTATATGATATTTATGATGCTACAACTAATTATCAGATTGGTGCTTCTTGGTATAGGTTTACAGGTGTTTTTTTAGAGTTGGACTTTGATGTTGACAGGTACACAGGTTGTCTTCAGTTTTGAGGACATGGTTGGACATGGTTTGATACTTGGAGTCTTGTATGGGTGATAGTTGAGTGCAAGTACAATGATCGCTATGGTTATGGTGTCATGGGTATACAGGTACATTTATGCATTGGCACGATATGATCATGTATGTGGTTGTTTGGTGGTGATATGGTTTGATATTAGGAGATCACTCTTATCTTCTTGATTGCTTGTTTGGTTCCTTGACTATGATTACTAATTTTTGGAGATGGTTGGAAAATCAAATCTATGCTTGATTTGATGTTTGAGTCTTTATTTATACAAGATTGTCTTCTTTGATATCTCAGTTTGCATGTTTCAGTGGTTGGATCTACAAGTTATGCAGTTGTATGGATTGATCACCCATTTAGTTGCAGTGGGATGACTCAGATGTGGATTGTCTATATCCACTTGGTTTGATTTATTGTTGTTGCAGATTTCATTAGTTGGCCTTGTTTGTGGTCATTTGTACATTGGTATGTTGCTTTGGGATTGAGAGGATTGATGGTTAGAGTATTTGATTAGTCAGGTGATGGGACTTGTAGCATGTGGTTTGATCACGATGTCATGATAGCTTGGCACATTCATTGGTTATACACTTTCAGTGGGAGATTTTGACATTGATGACTTGGCGGTGTTGGATTAGTTTGTGATGTTTTGTTGGTGGTTGTATGTATCTTCTTGGCTTGGAGATCTTGGTTTACTTGTATGTTATTAACATTGTAGTTGATTGTGTATAGACCTAGATGATCTTCATGGAGGAGATGGTTGTCTTGATGCCATGTGTAGCTCATATCACGGTTCAGTGGGAGTTGTTGGCAGTGACGTGGATGCATCATTGGTAATGGTTATCTTCATGTGATTAGAGATATGATTCCTTGGTTTAGAGTGAGTTTATTATTATTTCATTGTTTACTCTTGATTTTAGATTAGAGTTTGGCATGGTACATGTGTTCTTTTGATACCAAAATGTATGCTTTGGTGCATGTGATCTCCTAGGAGGAGATGGTTAGATCATGTTGTCATGATAGGTTCTTGATTTTGTGGTTGGAGCTTTGACATTGATTGTGGTGGTTCTCTTTTTATCAAGTACATTGATCATTTGCTTGATTACTTCATGATGGTGCTATGTTGCATTTGGAGTTTGGCATGTATTGATTAGTTACAGGTGCTCGTATATACTTGGAGACATAGGTGATGGTTGAAGTTCTCTTGCAATTAGAGACATTTGCTTGAGACGGTTACTCTTTGGAGGTTTCTTCAAGAAGACCGAGGAGATTTCACCTGGATATGGACATGATTTCATGTTGGATAGATAGAGGGGATTGTTCTTAGAGTGATTCATGATGACTTGGTTATCCTGGAGGAGCATTCACATTCCCCACTTTTGGTCTACTTGATAATTGATCATTTGAGAGGTATTGCCCATTATATCTTTCATATGTGTTATGTTTTGTGCTTTGATTTCTCATGGGATTGAGTTGATTCATGGTGATTGATTATGGAGACTCATTTGAGGATTGTTTAGCATGAGTTTATTTGCTTTATCTTTCATTGATATGGATCTTGAGCTATGGATAGTTAGTTTTGAAGGACTCATTTTGAGAGATGTTATGGCATGGTTATCTCCTTGTGCATTTGAGTTTATGATATCACTCTTTGATGAGGGATTTAGGAGATGGTTTATGGGCTGATTTCTAGTTTTGGGGATGGTTACTTTGAGTTTGATCTTCTTGATTAGAGAGGCTTACATCCTTGTTGGCATTATTACATTGATTCATATATTGTACATGATCTATGAGATTGGGTGTTATGGATGTTGTTGAGGCTTTTCATTTGGGGTTGTTAGGAGATCATACTTGACATAACATTACACTTTTGAGGTGTTGGTAGGACACATTATGGTTTATAGGTTTTCTCTCTTCATGGTTCCTTCTTGGATGATTTCATGTTCATGTGATTTGGGTAGGATGGTGGCAACATGTTGTGAGAGATTGTGCAGCTACTTGGGTTGCATGTGTGGATCATTGTTATTGTTCTTGGTACTTCATGATTTGATTTACTTATCACACCTTGATATAGTGTTGATTGGTAGACTTGATATGCTTTGACATTACCTATGCAATGGGAGTTCCTGGATATGTATGTTCTTCATTGACAGGTTTGATACAAGAAGCTTGGTTACAATTTATGATTGCATATGTTCTTGGCATGAGTTTATTGATGTATTGATACCTTTGAGGTATGGATGGCTAGATGTATTAGCATGTGTTGTGGATGCTATTTCTGATCATGTGGGTTTTTTACAATTGACAAAAGCTTGGTTAGATCCTTTGTTATCACTTGGATTTGATGCTTGTGCTCGTGGATTGGTGCACTTTCACAGGTGGCACATTGGAGGATGAGAGGAGTTCTTGCTTGAGATGGTGGTCACTTTGTTCTTATTGCAGGTATCTTGATGAAGCACAAGAGCATGGTGGAGATTCATGTGGTTTCATGTATGGCTATGATGATGTATTTCATGTATTGATCCCTTATTCAATGTGTATAACAAGTGGGAGAATGTTGGAATATGGTGTTGTACACCATTGCATAAAAATGATTTTATTATAATGTTGTAATTACATAATTATTTAGTTGTGATGCATCTAGGTGGTGTGGTTAATCACACTAGGTAATTATTTGGGGACCACTTGATGTTTTATTGTAACATTGTATTATTATTTAATGTGTGGGAGAAATGTGATAATAATTTAATATTGGGGAAATATTAAATAAAGTGAAGTCTTAGTACCCAATATTAAATAAGGGGTTAGTGGTTTTGTATTCACATGGTTTTGTGGTACGTGGTTTTACCTTATCACTAGTTATATTTTGTGTGAGTTTGTGTCTATAAAAGCAAACACATGTGTAATGGTTTAGGCTGGCTGAGTGGGTTGGTTGTCATTATTGAGTCTTTCTGAGGAGTGTATATGTGAAGCATGGAATGAGATGTGTGGATTGATGCTTGGACACATGAGGATGCATTGAGAGGCTTGATGCTTTAGAGATATTCATTGTAACTCTTTTATTGCTTTATTGTTGATTAATATGATGGAGTATGGATGCTTTTGGAGGTTGGGTTTTTCCCTCTTGAGGGTTTTCCTAGGGTATATCTTGTGTTATCTTGCAACTTTTCTATTTTATCTATGCATTGTGGTTACTTGTATGCATGTTTATTTCTCATGGGTTATGTAGGAAATGGATTAAGATCATGGGTTAAATGCAATATTTCCTAACAGTGCATCTCCTTATGCATCTAGTTCAAAGGAGGGGAAATAAACTCCAAATTCTCTCGGAGATACTCAAAATTATCCTTAGGAAGAGCCTTATTGAATATGTTAGCAGCTCGATCCTTTGTAGGCACACATTCAAGCTTCTCTCTCAAAAAGTGATATCGGATTGAGATATGCTTTGTCTTTGAATGCATTATTGGATTCTTTGATGTATTGATAGGACTTGTATTATCACATGAGATAGAAATTGGTTCATTATATACCACTCTGATATCCTTTAACGTTTTCCTCATCCACAACACTTATGTGTAGCAAGATGATGTTGCAATGTATTGCTTCTATAGTAGATAAAGACACTAATTCTTATTTCTTGCTTAGCCATGACACCAATGTGCATCCAAGAAAGAATGCACCACCACTTTGTACTTTTCCTGTCATCCACATAACAAGCCCAATTTTCATATGGTTAGGTACTTAGAGTAAAGTCAATATCCTTTGGATACCACAAGCCATGATCTGGAGTGCTCTTCAAGTATCTAAATATCCTCTTCACTGTTGCAACATGTGACTCTCTAGGATCTTCTTGAAATCTAGCCATAAGAAAAAATACATGCATTATATCTAGTCTAGTAGTAGTTAGATATAGTAGTCCTCCAATCATTGATCTATACTTACTTTGATCAACCTTAGGAGATTCATCTATCTTGCTTAGCTTGCAACCAATAACCATAGGAGTACATATCGGTTTAGAATCTTCCATTCCAAACTTCTTCAACATTTCCTTGAATACTTTGATTGTGAAATGAAAAATTCCTCTACATGTTTGATTGATTTGTAGCTTGAGGAATAAATTCATCTCCCCAAACATTGACATTTCAAATTATTTCTGCATCTCTTCAACAAATTTCTTATGCATGGCTTCATTTCCTCCAAAAGTTACGTTATCAACATATGCAACCATAATCAAGATTTGATCTTTTCAACTTTGAAGTAAAGATTGCTATCTGCGACACCTTTATTGAATCCTTGCTGTAACAAGTACCTAACTAACCTTCCATACCAAGCTCTAGGAGATTGCTTCAATCTGCAAACCTTATCTGGTTTATTTAATAATTGAAATCCTTCTAGTTGTTCTATGTATACTTCTTCCAATTCACCATTCAAGAAAGAAGACTTCACATCCATTTGATATACTTTGAAATCCTTATGAGCTATAAAAGACAAAAACATCCTGATAGCTTCCATTCTTGCCACTGGAGAAAATGTTTCCTCAAATTCTATTCCTTCTACTTGTGACTAGCCTTTACACACAAGCCTTGCCTTGTTTCTTACCACTTCTCCACTCTCATTCAATTTGTTTTGGAATACCCACTTAGTTCCAATCACATTCTTGTTTGTTGGTCTTGGGACAAGTTCCCAAGTTTAATTCTTCTCAATATGCATTAGTTCTTCCTTCGTAGCCTTGATCCAATACTCATCCTTGCATGCTTCAATCACTGTTTTAGGTTCAACTTCAAAAAGTAAACATAGATTTACTTGTTCTTCAACAACTGTCCTTTTTGTTAGTACACATTTTTTGTTATCACCAATGATCTGTTATTCAAAATGATTCTTCTGCACATACTTCTAGGAGTTTTAGGAATCTTTTTTGGAGCTTCTTCCTCTTCAATTTGCGCTTCTTTTTCCTTATCTTTTTCTTCTTCTCTACAAGAAGACTCATCTGATTCATATCCATCTATCACCACTGAATTCTTCTATAGGTATTCATCAACCTTGAAACTTGCACTCTCAACAATATTTCTTAGCCTCTTTTTGTAGCACTAGTAAGCTTTGCTTTTAGTAGAATATCCAAGGAAGACACCTTCATTAGACCTTGCATCAAAATTTCCTAATTTTTCTTCATCTCTTCTGATATAGCATTTGCTTCCAAACACTCTGAAGTATTTGATAGTAGGAATCCTTCCATACTGTTTGGACAAAATTGTGGACTAATATTGAAGGTAAACTATTCTTTTAATTCTATTAAATTGGAAAATATAATTAGATCAATCCTCAAGAATTTCATAGTGGTTTCCTTAGTTTGTTCCTTAAATGTCAATCCAAGGATCGTAGAATTGTGAAAGGTGTTGCAGAAGTATACCTAAGGGCTGAAAATAGTGAATTAAGTGGGGATGAATGCAATTAATGCACATAATGATTATCTAATAAAAAATATGGTTTATTTTTCCTTGTTCCTGTTTGTGATAGGAACTGTGCCAAAAAGTGGGATAGGAACTCTGCAGTAACAAAATTGTGTAGTGACTAAAATAAAGAAGCTTTATAGATTATGCACCAATAGTAATGAATTAGATCAAAATATTAATTCCCGCGCAATGCGTTAGAAAACATACAATTCTTTAGAAACACACTAGCAAATAGCTAATAGGAAATCAACTTAAAAATGAATTGCAATCAGATTTAAATAATCAAACTTATGAAAGGAAAATGCTTAAAATCAAATCACACACATTACCGCACTGAAACTAAACTGGAAAAGATCATTGGACAATGCAAGAAGTGGGACTTGCCTTCTTGGTATTTCTAAGAATCACTCAGGGGAGAGAGCATTTTTAGGGCATGGATTATTAACAACCTGATTAAACCATGGTGGGATAATGAATTATTTTTCCCTTTCTGAACTTCCCTATTCATATGATACATAGAACAATGAAGGAAATAAGGTACATTCACTAATTGATCCCTTCACAAATGCAACATTAACCTAAAGTGTTGAGCATGAACATACACATACCAACCTTTGCAAGTAATGTATTGAATTATAGACTTAGACACACCCCTCCAAATTTTGGGCAGAGAATCCAATTTCGTGCCTTGACTGTGAACCATCTCCATAGAATTGCCTCTTCTAAAAAATTCTTTGCGCATGGGCTTGAGGTCGACAACCTTCTTTTTGTTATTTGGGAAGTAATCTTCTCCAGAAAATGGTAACCCTATTAAATCTAATATAATCTCAACAATGATAGTAATTGGACACCCCTCACAAAGACCTGCATACCATAAAAAATCATTGCAAATTCTTGAGTGACCCTTTTATCAAACTCTCACAACTTCTTGAAATAAACGTCCCATTGGGCCTGTTTGAACACTTCATAAATTTCTTTATTCTTATGAGCCCTTAACTCCTCCATTGAAGTAGGTTCATAATGGGGTATTCGATCATTAGCCATGGAAAATCAAGAAGTGGTAACAGTGAGAAAGCCAAAGAACTTGCAACAGTAATAGGAAATGTCAAAAAAGTTACTTGATGGTAAAATTTTATGACTATGGTAAAATGTTATGAATAGTAGCAATGATGGTTATGAGTTGAAATGACTATGGGGTATAAGCAAATTTACTGCAGAGTATACGGTGAGGTAAGATTTGAATTTTCCATGATGTCATGAAGTGACAGTTGGAATGATTTTGTAATAAGGCGATAACATCCCCCCAGCTTAATGAGGAGCCGTCCACGGGTCCTGTCACAATTTAATAATAATAATAAAATATTATAAATACAAAAGGAAAATTAAAACCTTCAAATATACCAATATAGATAGAAGTATGGAAGACAACGTGGAGTTGAGCTGGTTGCATGGATGAAGGCCAATGATGAGTAATGAACAATTGGCAAGAAATCTTAGAAAAGATAGTGCATCTCAAAGAGGATAGTAGAGAAGACCACCACCACGTGAGGAGGTACTGTTGATGTCGAAAATGATGCTACCAAAGAGGAGGAAGGATGGAAAATGGGGAAAGAGGGATGAAGAAATGACAGCTGGTAGGTGTACAAAAGAAGCAATCTGGTAAATGATGGTGACAGATATAGGAAATGACAGCTGGCAGAGAACGACAAAAATAAATTTCATGTCTGTAGGATGACAGTAATCAGCAGAAGGGAGCTCATGAAAAAGCATAAAAGCTGGACTGGTCAAGCAAAAGTTCCTATCCAGAGCATGACATGAAATAATTCCTAGTAGAACTAAAAAGCTTACATGAATAGGAAACTGAAATGACGTGATGATGAAGGGCGGAGGCCGACAAAAGTAGCAAGGAGACAAAAGATACCTCTTGATGCAATGAGCATTAAACAATCCTGTCACACCATAGAATGGGTAGCGAGAAGAATATCGAACCCTTGAGAATTCCTGGCACAAAAGTGATAGGAAGTTATTTTACCATTTTCCTTTTATTTTTGTTTTTTTTTTACGACGATAGATCGTTGGTATCTTGATTTTCACCCTATCACTGCTTAGAGGTGTCAGGAAACCGTTTTCACCTCTAAGTTTATTTAGCATTTAACACCTGCCATAATTTGATTTTCAAGTGTTAATTGGCCAACAACACTCGAATGTTTTCATTATTAGATCTTTTATTGCATTTTTTTATATCAGTTTATTCTAGAGAGGTGATAAGAATGAGAGTGAGTTCCTTCATCATAGTACAAGTAAAAGTTTATTTTGAAAGGGGTCGTTTGTATAGCTTCAAATGATGCCTGTTGACAAGAAAAGCCATGCGCTTTGAATCCACAGTGCACAACTTAACAACACCATTATCATAAATAGTTTCAATCTCATAGGGACCAAGCCATCGAGTGTGAAATTTCCCTTTGAATTATTGGAACTAAGAGTCATAGAGCAATGCCCAGTCCCCAAGTTGGAATGTTTGTGGTTGAATGAAGCGGTCATGCCATTGTGATCTATATTTTTGCACTACCTCTGCATGAAAAAGGGCTTCCTAGAGCATTTCATCTAAGAAATGGAGTTGAGTGATTCATTCCTTTTGGGCTTCTCTAAGACTCATCCCTAGTTGAAGAGTAGTGCAAAGAGTTTTTACTTCAAATTTAATGGGAAAAACAACCTTTTTGCGATAAACAAGTTCATATTGTGTCAAGCCAGTGGTTGTCTTCCAAGTTATTCTGTAGGCCCAAACTGCCCCAAGAAGTCTATCTGCCCAATCCTTCTTGTGTAGTGCCACAATTTTCATGAGGATATTCTCCAACTCCCGATTGGTCACCTCCACTTGCCCATTGGCTTGTGAATGGTACGAAGAATATTATTAGTATTTGATTTCATATTCTCGCACCAGAGTTGTAACCAAATCAGAGGTGAATTGTGGTACCTAGTCTGTAACAATCTCTCTTGATACGCCATACTTGGTCAAAATCTTAGAGTATAAGAATTTAGTAACTTTTGTATCTCAAGCATGTTTCAAAGCTACTACTTCTACCCATTTAGTTACATAATCAATACAAACCAGAATATACTCTTTATCCCTAGAAGGAGGATTAATGGGTCTTATAAAATCAAAACCCCATTTTTCAAAGGGTTCAATTGATAATTGTGGGTGTAAGGGAATTTCATCGGAGTGTGTAGGTCAGCCCATATATTGACACTTATCACAATGCTGAACAAACCTTTTACAATCCATATAGATTGTTGGCCAATAATATCCTGTAGTCAAAACTTTGTTAGTAATTCATTGTGCTGCAAAGTGGCCTCCATAAGGCTCAAAATGACATATGTGGAGTATGTCAAAGATATCCTCCTCTGCGACACATCAAACCATGATATTATCAATTCCAGTACGGAAGAGTAAACCATTAATCCAACTATATTTCTCACTAAGTCCTATAAGCTTTCATCATTCTCTAGGAGAAAAGTGGGGTGGAAACTTGAATGTGACAAGATAATTAGCAATATCGGCAAACCATGGGCTTTTTATAGAAATGGAAAAAAGGTGTTCATCGGGAAAGGAATCATCCATAAGAACTGGTTCATTATTATATTGTAGCCTGGATAGAAAATCAACAACAACGTTTTCATGTCCTTGCTTGTCAAGAATAGTGAAATAACTAGCAACAAAAGCAACAAAAGCGACCACCAAATCACTCATCCTATAATAACTAGCTTATTCATGAAAAATATAATAGCAAAATGATTTGCATGTACAAATAATTTATACCCAGTTATATAATGGTGGAATTTGTTTATCGCATAGACTACAACCAAAATTTTCTTTTCAATGATAGTGTAATTTACCTTTGCACCAGTAAAATTCTTATTGATATAATAAATAGAGTAAAAGGGGAATCTTCCTTTTGTCCAAGTACCACTCTCACAGAATTGTCTGAAGCATCGGTATGGATGTGAAATAACAGTTCCCAATTGGGTCCTCATGTAAGGCAAGCTTGAAAAGCCATTTATTTTTAAATACATTATTTTGAAATAATTATTTAAATGATTAAATATTGTTTAAAAAATAATTTGTGTGCTTTCTTATTTTTCTTTAAATTCTAAATTAGGGCCAAGAAGTGGCCGTTATTTGGTTTATGAAAAGTCATGATTCAATTTTAAAAAATTAAGAATTAAAAGAAATGGAAGAGGAAAAAAAATGATGGAATCATTATAAAAGGGATTTCTCTTCTTCCTCTGGGGATAGAGTCACTACGATTAATAAAAAGGTTTTGAAATGTGAAAAAATGGCGAGGCAGACTGAGCGCTTACAACAAAAATTTGCAAACATAATTAATTTTTTACTTCCTTTTGATGAGACTTGAGATATATAATTTTTTTAGTTTAATTCGTATGGGAAGGCTTGAGAAAACAAAGAAGAATTTGAAGGAAAAATACAACAAAGAAAGAAAAGACTTGGGGAAAATGGATGCAAGTTGGAAAATTTTGGTGAGGATTGAATAACAGTAATATTCCGAGTATGTAATTGATTTATGTTATATGCAAGCTTTATGAATTCTCTTCTGCATATTCTGTTCATTTTATTTATTTATATTTTTCCTTAGGGATCACTTTTTAAAAACCAATCTCCAATCACTTATCAGGATGTTAATATAACCGGTCTGGAGATTCTAAACCCTAGTTTTTTTGCGTCGGCCATAAATTTATTTCTACAAACTGGGTTTCTCTAAACTTTTTTATATAAGGTTCATCACTTAAGTATTTCAATATATCCAAAAATCAACTATACCCAGTTTGTTGTTATGGAGATATGTAATATTTAGTGACCGTCTATTTCCTACCATTTCGTCTCTAATAAAACAGTTTGTTGCGTCAGTAATAACTTTATTTCTACAAACTGGATTTTTTTATAAATTTTTTATATAAGGGGCACCACTTAGTTATGAAAAACATATCCAAAAATTAGCACAACCTAGTTTGTTAATTTAGAGATGTGTATTAATTAGTGACGTGCATTCCTACGTCCTCTTTGCTGTTGCTATTTATTCTACAAATCCTTGACTTTTTCTCTCTAAACTTAACATATCTCTGATGCTTGACAATAGTTGTTTAGATTAAAACATTCATTTTTGGAACCTTATTTTGTTTGAAGAGAAATATAAAATCTAATCTCTATGGTATTGTCTAAATTGTATGAAATTGCATCTGAGATAAACTTTATCTATTTTATCATTGGTTGAGATGGGTTTTCATTGTATATATGTGATTACACATTAGATGATGTATGGGCATATATGTCATTGAATGATGTGTCTTTGATTGTTGCATGTATGATGCCATTGTATTTTGCTTCTCTACTAATTATTTTTCTGTATCCTTCATTCATTTTCTTTTGAAAACTATTTAGTACTTGAATTTTGATTAACCAACACCTTAGAAGAAAATCTATCTGGGCATAAACTAATGGAGCAGAGTTTAGGTCTTTCATGTTTCTACTCTTCTATTCTTTTGATAAATGTGATAATTATCTTTATACCAAATAATTATCATTGATAGTTTTATCATATTGAATAGCTAAATTGTTATAATAAAAATTGAAGAATGTGACCATATTGTTTGGTTTAGACTAAGTTAGTATTTCATATGGGATTCTATTGTTTGAAATGATTGATTTGTCATGTTCTTAGTAGTTGATTTAATGCTTGCAATACATTTTATATGGGATCAAACTCTAAGTTGTAAATAAATGATGAGTGAGTGAATACTTCTTGAAATGAAATATGTTTTATTTCACATATTGCATCCTTCTTGTGATCTCACATGTATCTTTAGAAGTTGAGTAAAAATATTGTCTATTTTTTGCATTATGTTTGATGTGTTGAGATAGAGAATGAATGGAATGTTTTTGTTGTTGTTGTTGTTATAACTTCCTTATTTCCCCCTTGTAGGGATTACTCATAAATATAAATATTGCACATACTCTCTAGAACTTTAATGATACTCTAGAAAATATTATGGAATGAACTAGACTCCTTATAAGTTATTGAATCTAAGTCAACCTTGTGGTTGCAAGACTAGTTTCTCGAACTACGAAGTCTCCGCGCTATGCGTACGTAGGCAAGGCCATCAAGGATGAGCCCCCGAGACTTTAGGTCGGCCCTTAGGGCCTTAGGCTAGTATATTATGATTTGATATGTATTTGATGGATTTTTGTGGAACTAATATTTGCATTTAATTTTGCAGAAACATGATTGTAGACCAAGCGAGATTATGGAGCTAAGGAAGAAATTTCCATCCTATTAAAAGATGTTTATGACTCTCTTTGTGAATGTGAAAAATTGTATAAAAATGTTATATCTTATATTTGTAGATGCATTGATTTGTGTAAAAGTACTTTCCAAATTTGAAGTTTATAAGTTAATATTTTGGAAAAATTCCCTCCTACTTATTATTATTTTTCATTATTTTTGACTAATTCAATATTAAATTGAGTGGGAATTACACCTCGCAAAACTAGTGTAGTTATAATCTTCCCTTTGATTTCCCTGAAAGCTTGCTGGCATTCTGGTGTCCATGAAAAATCAACATCTTTACCTAGCAAAAGAAAAAGAGGTGAGACAATTTTGCTGAAGTTTTGAATAAACCATCTATAGTATCCAGCATGACCCAAAAAACTACGTACATCCTTTCGAGAAGTAGGACAAGAAAGTCTTGAATTATATTTACCTTTTTTCTATCTACCTCAATTCCTTTTGCAAAAAATATAATGTTATAGGACAATACCTTCAGTCATTAAGATGTGGCAATTCTCACGACTCAAAGAAAGATTAGTATCAATGCATCTTTTAAGAATTTTTTCTAGATTTTCCTTTGCTTCTTCATATGTGTCACCATAAACAATAAAATCATCCATGTACACTTCCCCATAATCATGAATTAAATCTACAAAAATACTTAGGACAACCCACTGAAAGGTAGCATGTGTATTACACAACCCAAAAAGTAAGACATTATAGGAAAACGTACCCCATGGGCAAGTAAAGGTAGTTGTCTTGGTCCTTCGAGGCTATACAGATTTGGTTGAACCACTGAATCCATCAAGGAAGGAAAATAACTTATTTCCAGCAAGGGTATCTAAGACCTAATCAATAAAGGGGAATGGAAAATGGTCTTTCTTGGTAGCCTTATTAAGGGCTCTATAGTATACACATATTCACCACTTCCCATTCTTCTTGGGAACTACCACAAGAGGTGACACCCATTGGCTATTAGAGATAGGATAGATAAATCCTACATTGAGTAACTTTTGAAGTTCATCTTTAATGATTTCCCGTAGGACAAGGTTCAGTCTTCTCTGTAATTGTCTTATAGGTCTACTTCCTTCCTCTCTATATATATGATGTGTACAAGTAGCAAGATGTATGCCTCTCATATCTTGGTAATCCCAAGCAAAGGCATTATTATCACCTGAAGTTGCACCCTGTTGAACCTAATGTCCAACGCCTCAGTGTAACATTGGAAGACCTCCAAAGATGTGGGTTTCTTTTAAGTAGAGGTCAACCTCCGGAGAAGACCGGATTCCTTTGGTGTCACCTAAAACTACTGATTTTTTGAAGGAAAAGGGAGAGGGATAATGCAAAAAAAATGAAAATTAAACTCTAAGGTGATGCACCGAAATGACAGGAACAATGAGATACTCGAGCTACACTTGAATACTGGTGACAGCCATGGGACTACACAACAAGATCCTGTAGATCACACATTCAAACAGGTTTGACATGCACATACCTTCAAGAAGGAAAGGCAAATTTTCACAAACTAGAAGATCATGTGCATGATTAAGTAAACACAGTTTGTAACCTACATGATACTACTTCTACAAAGAAAGGAACGACATGAAACAAAAGCTATAAGGAAAGAGAATATTTCACTAAGTAGCCCAATGAATCACTTAAAAGAATGCACTATACTTGACAAGAATCAGAAGGTAGAATGATGGACCATCAATAGTAACCAAGGTAGATTTTGTATATTATGTTCCAAATTGAGTCACAGAATCCTGCTAGTCTGAGAGGGGATTGCAAAAAGGGTCACAAACTTTAGAAGACCATACCTCAAAACTCTTTTACAAGAAGGCAAAAATGCCTTATATACAGAAAAGATCTCGGCCCCTTAGGGCTCACAAAATATCAGTCTTAGAAAAAACTATCCTAAGATCTTTTGATTGAATTAAATGCTGCACCCCTGCGTGTCCTATTGTTCATGTCGGTGTGAAGAATCGCCCTTGGAGAAGCCCTCAGATCTTTAGCAGCAACCACCGCATTCATTTATGATCCTCGTGTCCACCTTTGAATTCCCCCCGGTCGAGCTGCTTTGAATGTTCCTGACTTCAGAGCAGAAACACGCTATCTTGTTTTGTTGATCTTCCTTGCCGAGGTGTTAATCAATTAAAACGTCAATGGTTCATCTAGTTGAGATTACCACGGCTCGCTTTTAGCTCCCTCTGATTGGCTGGGCGCACTACACGTAGATTCTCCAGGTGGTCAAGAGCTCGTTTGACTAGAATCGCATCTTGGCGAGACACCGAAAGTGTCTCACCGAGGCGATTATGCTTCTCTAAAGCCATCGGCACAATATGCGATAGTTGATGAGAGTCTTGGCGAACTTAGATGTCATGTTGATATTGCCAAAACATCGGCAAGTCAAACGGCATCGGGGAGAAGTCATAGCGAGCACCACTGGGTTATACCGATGCCGCTTTATTGGGTGATTCCATCGCTCTCGGTGAGAGATCCTACATTCGGGAAGACATTATGGCGAGGTTCTTTGTCATATTGATCTCTCCTCTGTTGCTGAGACCACTTGATGCTGATAAGACATCACTCTGACGGTCGGGTGCTTTATCGATGAAATTCATGTCGGGGAGACCTTCGCCGATGTCTCCAGAAGTCATACCACTGAGCTCCTTTCCCTTTGTCGGCCAGGAATCCTTGTATCAGCAAGACCTTATGCCGAATGCTTTGCCTTTCGGCTAGTTCCTTTTTTTGTCGGGGAGACAACCTTACTTCGGCAAGACCTCTTGCTGAAGTCCTTTTCTCAGCGAGGTCTCTTTGTTGTCGGCGAGACTTTCGCCGAAGGAAAACATATCGAGGCCCCCCACTCAGTCGGTGAGACTAAATGTCTTCGCCAAGACATTACGGCGAAGGAATTAACCTTGGCCGAGACCACGAGTAAGTCAGGGAGACCTACGGTGCTACCTCATTCTGCTCAAGCTCTTTATTTCCTTCGGCAAGACCATGGTAAGTCGGGAAGACATCATGGCGCAGTCCATCGGTCATACCGATTCCCATTCCGTCGTTGAGACCACCTGATTCGCCGAGGCATCTTGTAGACTTCCCTTTGCCTCTCGTGTTACATCGAAGATCTTTCCCCATTCGCCAAGACTCCACTCCGTCGGCTAGACCTCACATCGATATGACTTTATTGGCAGGACCGCTGGCTTTCAGTAAGAATTTAATCGTCGTTGGGACTTCATGGCGAAGGCATCTCCTCTTGGCGATCTCATCTTGTTGTCGGTGAGACATTGGAGTCAGGGATACCTTTCTCTAACTTGAATGCTACGTTGAAGGCTCCCTGTTTCGGCGAGACACCACCAGTTCGCCGAGACCATATGCCGAAATACATCTCCTGCCGAAACCTTATTGTTGGTCCGGAAGACTTCACTGGTCGCTGAAACCTTCTGCCGAAAGCAAACTGTTTCCTCAAGATCAACTTTGTGGGATACTGTCGGTGAGACATCCACATCGGAGAGACACACAAGACTTATGGCGACCTGAATGTCTTGGCGACTGGTATTTCAGACAAATGGAATGCATTACTAGTCGGTAAGACACCAGAGGGGTCTTGCCGACTTTCTTCTCTGATGGATTTTATGCCGAAACTGACTGAGGCATACTTTCAAATGAGCTCCTTATGACCTAGCATCAGATGCATGATTTAATCTTGCACAAAAATCCCCCATCTAGCCTTTTGATCCTATGAAACACAACTTTGCCTTGCCTGATTGAGCCTATAGGTGAAAATTGGGTAACATTTCTGGCGACCTTTGCTGGATGTTTGCCTGCTAAACATGAAGACCAGTAGCCTAGGCCTATCCATTGGGCATGGAGTCATTGGGAAAATTCAGGAATAGACTTGGAATGACTTTGTACATTGTAACTTGAGACACAAATCACCTGGAAACTTATTAAAAACAAGAAAAACTACAGAAGGGAAACTATTTAACTGTGCTGAAAACAACACTTAGGGAATATAAACTGCATCTAAACCTACCCTACACTAACCAATAAGAAATTGGTCAAACAAACCCATTGAAAGGTTGGGTAAAATAACTGCCCTTTCTAAAAAATTTACAATGTTTGCCATGCTGGAGAACAACTAAAGAGAAATGAAGCATGCATGACAATTCAACAGATGGCTGCAAGATCTCTGGAAGAACATACTCAGGCTTACTAACCTTTTCGTATGGAATGTAAACATTCACATTCTGAGGTTGAAAGGTGACTTGAGTGCACTCCTCCTGAGCAGTATCCTCATGCTTGTGTGTAAGATTCGTCCTTGGTGTTGCATTGGATTCCATCTGAGCTAGGTACCTGATTGGACAGCCTCCGGTAAAGGCAAAGATTAAGCTTCCTTTGATCTCTTGCTCATGAATTGCCATTTTATCACCTTGCTGGCTGGGAAGATCTAATCTCTGTGACTGAATTGGTGAAAGAATAGAAACCTCTTCAGTATGTTCATGCTTTCCTGAATGAACACTCATTTCTTCAATGGAGAACAAAGAGATAGCTTCCTCCATCACATCTTTAATCAATTCATCAACCTCAGGCTCTTTTATAGACCAGAATGGAAGCTGCTCATAATTCTCATCATCACTGGAAGAGTTACATTTTGATTCAGGCTTGTCTTTTTCAATGCGAGAAGACAACAATTCAAGTGGTGATGAAGTCTCAGGTCCCTCTGTACAATGAAATGGAAGTTCCTCCAACCAGTTATGACTTTGCAAATTAGGCTCATTAGGCTCCTCCTGATGTTTCAACATTTGTTCAAGTTCATGAACCTGTTGTCCTAGTTCATCATGACTATCAACTACTTCTGAGTCTTCACAAGGATCAAAGTTAGCTTCCTCCTCCAAAAACTCAACAGTAGCTTTTCCAATCCCAACATGTTCAAAAACATCAAAGTTCCCACCTTGGTGGATAATATCAGGTTCAATCTCTGGCTATTCTCCCTGAATTGAGGGCCTATTGTCTTGCTTATTATCATCAACAAGCAACCCACCCATGCTTTCTTGTTGTTCAATCATTTGCTGCTGTTGTCTTCTATATTCCTCCATAGCTAGATGTAACAGATTTGGGATTCTATCCTCCCCCATAATGACTGAACCAACCTGATCATTAGGCTGCTCTTGAGGGATGATGGACTGAGTTTCCTCAACTGCAGGCTTTTGCACTAGATGATAACTCCTAAAATTTGGAATTTCAAACTTAGGGAGCTTAATTGAAGAATTAGAAGACTTACTTTGTTGATCTTGCTGATCGGTTAGAACAGTCAAGGATTATTTGGAACAAGTGTCCTCTTGCTGCTCAATCCTTTGCTGCTGCAATTGATAACACTTAATGGCTAAATGAAAAGGATTCACATTCTTAATCTTCTCCCAGAGGATTAAATCATCTTGATCAATAAGTTTCTCCTCCTATGCTTTCTTTTCGACATAAGTTTCATTCTATTCAAAGCCTGGAACATTGAATCTCGTGTAGTAAAGTCCTTCCTCAAAGAAAGGATTTGAAAAGGAAGCAGCTGATTGGGGCATTTGAGAAAGTTGTTCTTCAGGAGAGTTAGACTGACTTTGCTGAAATTCTTGTACTAAATGGGATCCTCTTTGTGTCTCAACTTCCTGCTGATGAATATAAGCTTGATAAGCAAGCTCCTCTTGCTGCCTATTATACTCATTTTCCCTTTCTATGTCTAACATTCACCTTGAAATTGCAGCAACATCTCCCTGATGCTACCCAACTCGATATTCGCATTGTTAGAATTTTGGGACTGACTCAGGAGGCTACAAGGCTGGCTCAAAGTGGAATTAATATGCTGTGAGGGGAATTGAGCAGGGGTGGGAGGGTGGAAAGCATGGTAGGATTGCTGATAATGCTAGTTGCAATGAGAAGGACCGTTTGGAGACCCAAAACTTAAATTTTCATAAAATGGAGGAGAATAACCACTATATTGCTGACAACTAGACATTGCAAGGTAAAATATGAAGCATAAGCAAGTCTAGATAGCAAACCTCCTTAACTGTAGGTACCTGGGTTGTAGAAACCAGCTGATATTAAATCGGAGTCGCCATGGTGCTATTTGCGCTGCCTTCAAAGGCTGATATTATTGAGAAAAACACTAGATCTCTCAATATTTGAATTCCTCAATGATGCATTGGTACATGGAGTCACCATGATATGCTAATGTTAACCTCTAAAAGGCCTGAATCTTATTGGTTGCATATCAAAAACCAATAATAGACATGTAATTTTTAAATTGTCTGTTCGACTATCCCACCGGGCGTGCCAAAACTGTTATCACTTGAAGTTGCACCCTATTGAACTTGATGTCCAACGCCTCAGTGTAACATTGGAAGACCTCCAAAGATGTGGGTTTCTTGTAAGCAGAGTTCAACCTCCGAGAAGGCCGGCTTCCTTTGGTGTCACCTAAAACTACTAATTTTTTGAAGGAAAAGGGAGAGGGATAATGCAAAAAAAATGAAAATTAAACTCTAAGGTGATGCACCGAAATGACAGGAACAATGAGATACTCAAGCTACACTTGAATACTGGTGACAACCATGGGACTGCATAATAAGATCCTGTAGATCACACATTCAAACAGGTTTGACATGCACATACCTTCAAGAAGGAAAGGCAAATTTTCACAAACTAGAAGATCATGTGCATGATTAAGTAAACATAGTTTGTAACCTACATGATACTACTTCTGCAAAGAAAGGAACGACATGAAAAAAAAGCTATAAGGAAAGAGAATATTTCACTAAGTAGCCCAATGAATCACTTAAAAGAATGCACTATACTTGACAAGAATCAGAAGGCAGAATGATGGACCATCAATAGTAACCAAGGTAGATTTTGTATATTATGTTCCAAGTTGAGTCACAGAATCCTGCTAGTTTGAGAGAGGATTGCAAAAAGGGTCATAGACTTCAGAAAAGCATACCTCAAAACTCTTTTACAAGAAGGAAAAAATGCCTTATATACAAAAAAGATCTCGGCCCCTTAGGGCTCACAAAATATCGATCTTAGAAAAAACTATCCTAAGATCTTTTGATTGAATTAAATGCTGCACCCCTGCGTGTCCCGTTGTTCATGTCGGTGTGAAGAATCGCCCTTGGAGAAGCCCTCAAATCTTTAGCAGCAACCACCGCATTCATTTATGATCCTCGTGTCCACCTTTGAATTCCCCCCGGTCGAGCTACTTTGAATGTTCCTGACTTCAGAGCAGAAACGCGTAATCTTGTTTTGTTGATCTTCCTTGCCGAGGTGTTAATCAGTTAAAATGTCAATGGTTCATTTGGTTGAGATTGCCACGACTCACTTTTAGCTCTCTTTGATTGGCTGGGCACACTACACGTAGATTTTCCAGGTGGTCAAGAGCTCGTTTGACTAGAATCGCATCTCGGCGAGACACCGAAAGTGTCTCACCGATGCGATTATGCTTCTCTGAAGCCATCAACACAATATGCGACAGTCGATGAGAGTCTTGGAAAACTTAGAAGTAACGTTGATATCACCAAAACATCGGCAAGTCAAACGACATCGGGGAGAAGTCATAGTGAGCACCACTGGGTTATACCGATGCCGCTTTATTGGGCGATTCCATCGCTTTCGACGAGAGATCCTACGTTTGGGAAGACATTATGGTGAGGTTCTTTGTCATATTGATCTCTCCTCTGTCGTTGAGACCACCTGATGTCGGTAAGACATCACTTCGACGATTGGACGCTTTATCGATGAAATTCATGTCGGGGAGACCTTCGCCGATGTCTCCAGAAGTCATACCGCTGAGCTCCTTTCCCTCTGTCGGCCAGACATCCTTGTATCGGCAAGACCTTATGCCGAACGCTTTGCCTTTCAGCGAGTTCCTTTTCTTGTTGGGGAGACAACCTTACTTCGGCAAGACCTCTTGCCGAAGTCCTTTTCTCAGCGAGGTTTCTTTGTTGTCGGCGAGACTTCCACTGAAGGTAAATGATAGGGACAGGGTTGGATTGAGAAAATCACAATCTCAATGCTCTGAGTGCTTGTCTTGAGAACTCCTAAGGTGTCACTTCATCCACAATTCAACCTATAGGTCCCCTGCTAGCTTAGGTACCCCTGGTTCATTGCCAACCTGCTATCATCACTAATTTGTTGCTACCAATCAGTTCTTGGTGCTTTTCCACATATGCTCCATCTAGCCCTTAATCCTTATAAAGACTAGTCAACTTCTAATGTCTCCCAACTTGCATTCAGGGGTGTGCATAGGTTTTCAAAGTTTTAAAATAGTCTAGGAATGGCTCCTGCCCAAGCACAAAACTCCATTCTTCTATCGCTTTCCTTAAACCCTAGTTTAGGGTTTGGAAAGGCTACTAGAATTATGTCTCCTCAAATAAAACAAATGCTTAATACTCCTCCCTGCTCAATGAACACCATAACCACAAAGAAAGAACCCTGGCTCAATTTTGGAGCACTTCAAGATTTTAGTGGTTTCAGCCCTTCTTAGGTCGTACACAGGGCTATTCCTGATTTTGAGAATTTTAGGGCTTTTTAAGCCTTTTCTAGATACAAGGAGGGCTGTCTTCTTCCTTCTGCCTCCAGATGACTTGGTGATGATTCCTGCCACCTGTCAGACCTTTTTGAGGTCTCCAACTATCTTTTCACACCCTGGGTTTCCAGTGGTCAAACACCCCTGCAACGTTGGAAGAAATTTTTACACTGTCTTTCCTAACTGGGCATCACAAGCTCGCCTAGGAAAAGATCATCATCCTGCTTGCATGACTCAAAAAGACTCCTATATTTACACTATATACAAAGAGGGAGTTTTTCCTTGTTTCCACAACATCCATACTTCCTGGTACGGACATGAAACAAAACTAAAACTCCATTTTATGGAATTTAGCAGTCAAACAAAACTAAAGCAAAAACACAGAATTTAGAAAATGAAAGACAGTGATAGAAAATTTGTTTGAAAATGCAAATACAAAGCTTTAAAAGGATTCTCTACATGCTAAAAACTCAAAAAAATTCCTTGTCTAATCCATTTAACAGCAGGCACGCGGCCAAGAGCAGAAAATCAATACTTTCTACACACAAAAATCACTGTTTCTTCTTGCTCTCATGAAACTGCCACGCTCAAATCCTCCAACCACCTTCATAGGTCGAGAAATCACTTTTACAATACTTTGGAAATGGTTAGGTTTCCTTCTCCAAGCAAAAGATTGGTCAAAAACCTCCTGTTGTAAAACATAGTGTGTTTTGCAATCTTTTACAAAAACTTAGGAAATGACCACAAAAAGATTTCCCACTTTATTCAACTTTTACCTAATGAACCAAAAGGTCCTCAAACACAATCTAAATAGTTTTAAATACCTTACACAACAAAATGAAATTGATTTTTAACACAAGACTTCAAAATATGCTTGAACTTTGGCACCTTGACAGGTGCTCCTGCACCAGCAACCATATTGAGGCCCCCCACTCAGTCGGCGAGACTAAATGTCTTCGCTGAGACATTACGGCGAAGGAATTAACCTTTTCTAAGACCATGAGCAAGTTGGGGAGACCTACGGCACTACCTCATTTTGCTCGAGCTCTTTATTTCCTTCGGCAAGACCGTGGTAAGTTGGGAAGACATCATGGCACAGTCCATCGGTCATACCGATTCCCGTTTCATCGCTGAGACCACCTAATTCACCGAGACATCTTGTAGACTTCCCTTTTCCTCTCGTGTTACACCAAAGATCTTTCCCCGTTTGCCAAGACTCCACTCTGTCGGCCAGACCTCACATCGATATGACTTTATTGGTAGGACTGCTGGCTTTCAATAAGACTTTAATCATCGTCAGGACTTCATGGCGAAGGCATCTCCTCTTGTAAATCTCATCTTGTTGTTGGTGAGACATTGGAGTCAGGGAGACCTTTCTCTGACTTGAATGCTATGCCGAAGGCTCCCTGTTTTGGTGAGACACCACCGGTTCGCTGAGACCATATGCCGAAATACATCTCCTGCTGAAACCTTATTGTTGGTCCGAAAGACTTCACTGGTCGCTGAGACCTTCTGCCGAAAGCAAACCGTTTCCCTGAGATCAACTTTGTGGGCTATTGTCGGTGAGACATCCACATCGGAGAGACACACAAGACTTATGGCGACCCGAATGTCTTGGTGACTGGTATTTCAAACAAATGGAATGCATTACTAGTCGGCAAGACACCAGAGGGGTCTTGCCGACTTTCTTCTCTGATGGATTTTATGCCGAAACTGACTGAGGCATACTTACAAATGAGCTCCTTGTGACCTAGCATCAGATGCATGATTTAATCTTGCACAAAAATCCCCCATCTGGCCTTTTGATCATATGAAACACAACTTTGCCTTGCCTGATTGAGCCTGTAGGTCAAAATTGGGTAACAAGCATCTTTATGGGAACACAACATAGTAATAAGGCCTTCTAACTGTGAAGCACTCAAGTTGTGATTTATCTTAAGTATTTTTCTAGGTAAAACTTCCATAGCCTGAGACTGGACAAGAGTATTTACAACAAGCAATTGGGAAGTGGACAAGGATGGAACAAAATTCCCAGATACTAAAAATGGACTATATATACAAGTGTGTGGTAATAATTGATGCAAAGTAATGAAATGCTGAATAGATTGTGCATTATTAACTAATGGAAATTTCTTAAATGGGAAATTATTACTTATACCCGAAGGAAAAATCATTGTCTCTAAAACATTATCAACCAAATAATAATTTTCCAAGAAATTATTAAGAATATTGTCTTTTGATATTTCTTCAAACTCCATATTTTGATCAAATGTCAAAATAGGTAAAGATTATTCTAAATCACTATCGATCCATAATAGATCCTCTGTTTCCAATAATGGTTGTGTTGGAGGGTACAATGTTAGTTGTTTCATTTTTTCTCCATTTGAAATCACCATATTGTCAGACCCACAATTAATAAAAGCATTAGTTGTGGCTAACCAAGGTTTTCCTAAAATTAAGGGGTACCCCCCAGCTTAATCTTTGGTTGTAAAATCATAAAATATGTGGGATATTCTCAAGAATCAATAAAAATAATAATGTCTTCAATCATACCTTCTGGTTTTATAAGGGAATGGTCTACCATTTGCAAGACAGTTGGAGTAGGTCTTAGTCCTTGCAAGGCTAGTTTCTCCTTAGTCTCATTTGTCATTACTTTTATGGCTGCTCCTAAATTCACAAGTGTATTTGGAATAACTATATCACCAATACATACCTTTATCATTGGGCTCCTAGGATCTGCATACTTAGGAACATAAATCTTCCCTAACATTAAATCTACAAGTTGTCCAATGACTTGGACTATCTTGGGGCCTGTTTCTTTTGTTGTTTTCTCCCACATAGTTCCTTAATTACTTTTGTATACACTAGAACATCTTGAATGGCCTACAAGAAAGGAATTTTAATGATAAAATTGTGTAACTCATTCATAAAATCAAAACCTGATTGAGATGTTTCTTGTTTTTTTGGTTGTTCTTGCAACCTATCAGGAAATGGGTGCCTTGGTTCTTCTTCTTCTAGTTTTGCTAGAGAATTCTCTACCTCTATGATAGTTGGCCCTTGAAGATTCTTTCCTGATCTTAGTTGTACACCATCAATTTCTAATGCATTGAGAGGATAAGTTGGGTATCCTGCCACCTAATTATTATAGACTGGTTGAGCCACCTTATTATTCGGATTAGGTGATGGTTTTGTGGGCATAGGCATTGCTTTCAGTGGTTGATTTGAACTAGATGGTTGATTAGATGATGATGGAACAGGTGGTAAGAGTTGAGGGGATTTTTGATAGGGATTTATTGTTGAAGGTGGTGGATATGGAGGAAATGATTGATATTGTGGGTATGATGGTGGTGGTGCTCGCCATGCTTTCCATGATTATGGAGCATGTGGATATTGTTGTGTCCACTAGGGGTAGTATGGAAATTGTTTCCAACTTGAAAACCATCCAGGTTGGTTTGGGAAAGGATTTTGTTGAAAAGGACTTGGAGGTGATGCTTGATAATCAGTTGGGGGCATTCCATGTGGTTGCCAAGGTCTCCTTTGGGCCATAAAGTAAATAGGCTCATCTATATATTCTACTTCTGTTATTCCTATAGGAAGAGGTTTTAGAATGGTGTCTCTACTAGTATCTTCCAAAGAAGATATTTTTATTCTATTGTATGGACATTCTCCACCATTATGCCTTTTACGACAAATAGGGAAAAAGACAACAAGGGCATTTTCAGCCTCCTCCTACTTCCTTCGTGTATACAATGTATCTATTTGCTTACCCATGTGACTCGATAGGTCATTCTTGAGGTCCTCGAGCAATCTACCTAATTCTCATTTTATAACTCTTGTTGTCCCTCTGGGAGAGACATGCTTCCCAACGTACCCCCTAGCTGAATGGGTGGACCTTGAATAGTTCTTGTACACATCACATATATCATCAAAAATCATCTTATAAATATATCCTCCACCCATAAGATTCAAAGTATCCAAACATTCATCCCTAATCCCCCTAAGAAAGAGCATTTTTACAGTGTCATGGGGTAACCCTGTGTGCCTAGTTCTTTATAGACTAAATAGGAAACACTCTAGATAATCTTCTAAGGTTTCTTCCTCACGTTGCGTGATGTGGAATATCTCATCTTGTGTTTCCTTGGTCTTGCAGTAGTCTTGGTATTTTTCCAAGAACTTTGTCTTCATATCGTCCCAACTATGGATGATTTCTCATCCTAGTCCCATAAACCATCTCAATGCTGCATCCTTTAGAGTGGCTGAAAACAATTTTAATTTTTGTGCATCATTATGATAATCGTAACTGTGACATAAAATGTCAAATTTAAAAAGGAACATATTAGGGTCTTCCATAGAAAGACCTCAAAAGATAGGCAAAGCTGAGTGTAGTATGTTCTTCATAGGGGCATCCTCTTCTGGATGTGCAATGGGAAACTCAAAAGTAATAGGGTTGTTGTTGGCCAATGCTCTCTCATTGTTATTGTTGTTGTTGTTGTTGTTGTTGATAGTTCCAAATGCCCAAGGAGTGTAGAAAGTTGCGAATGGCTCAAGGTCTCTTGGGTTCTGACCACTTCAGAGCTCGTAAGATTCTTGAAATATCTTAGCAACCCTTTTAAATGAATCTTCAAACAACTCATGTTAGACACTAGAAGGAGACTCAAAGGTGGAATCAATGACACATTTTTTGATATTAGGTTCAACTAGTTTCTTCTTGGATGGGATGTTCACAACTAATGTTTTTAATTCATTTTGTGGTTTTTCCTATTGTGAACTACTTCCTATGTCCTTAACAAATCTCCCTTTACTATCTCTACTATGATTCATGCATCCATATGATTTATAATAGAGCAAACTAAGGTTAATTACCCGGGTGAGGTCAACGGTCATGAAAAATTTCACCTTAGCACACTGGTCCTAACTTAATTAACTAGACTAACAAGCCTTTAACACCATTCCCCAACAATGATGCCAAAATGCTTGGACAAAACTGTGGACTAATATTGAAGATAAACTATTCTTTTAGTTTTATTAAATTGGAAAATATAATTAGATCAATCCTCGGGAATTTCATAGTGGTTTCCTCAGTTTGTTCCTTAAATGTCAATCCAGGGATCGTAGACTTGTGAAAGTTGTTGTGACAGTATACCTAAGGGCTAAAAACAATGAATTAAGTGGGGATGAATATAACTAATACACACAAATATTATCAATAAAAAAATTGGTTTATTTCTCCCTGTTCTTGTTTGTGATAGGAAGTGCGACAGGAACTCTACAGTAACATAATTGTGTAGTAACAAAAATATGTAGTGACAAAAATAAAGAATATTTATAGATTATGCATCAACATTAATGAATTAGATCAAAATCTTGATTCCTACGCAATGCTTTAGAAACACACTAGCAAATAACTGATAAGAAATCAACTTAAAATTGAATTGCAATTAGATTTAAATAACCAAACTTATGAAAGGAAATTTTTTAAAATTAAATCACACACATTACCACACTAAAACTAAATTGGAAAAGATCACTAGACAATGCAACCAATGGGACCTGCCTCCTTGGTTGTTTGGTGATGAAATACAAATGCTGCTCTATGCCACGCTAATCATGCATGCACATCAACAACTCAAAGATACGATTTAAAACAGTAGTATGTTCTTATATTACAATATCTGTTCATATCAAGTTTTGATGAATACACATATTTATACTAGCAAGCACCAACAAGGTTTGTTTTGACCTATGGCCAACAAACCAAATATGTTTGATATACAAAAAAAGATGGCCGCTAGCCATATAAAAAATTAACTAACATTCTATCACAAATAGTCTATAGATTATTTAAACTTTATCTCCTCACTTCTCATCCATCCATGTCCCTAACAATTTTAAAACGTTCCTTTAATAATTTCCTGCCATTTCAGCCACAAGATAATTAGTACTTCCATAGATATCAATATTTTCTAATACTTTTAATTTGCTTCACAATATATCAAATATCAATACTTCCTGTGACAAAAAGTGACAAGAAGGTGGTAAAGGTGTTGGCATTTAAATTCGCACCTCTGGAATGCATATTTGAAATGGACAGCTATGCACAAATAAACTGCTCTTCAAATTAGGAGGGGAAGCTCCCTCTTGCTGATGGTGTTTGAAAGAAAGTAAACTAAAACTAAGTTGCCTATCTTTTTGATCAACTTAGAGCACAAGGTTTATTAAACACAAACGCCGTAGCTGAGATTTTCTATTTTGAGAACTTCAACTATGACTAACTTAAACTAAAGACATTTCTAACTTCTCAAGTAATAGCAGAGCAAGAGAAACTAGAAATGAACAAAGGTAGATTTTCTGACAAAATACTTTAATAACCTCTCTCTCAACAAACACCTACACACTTCACTGTAAGTTGAAATCAAGATCATAAAAGCAGAACATAAATAACATAAATATGAGATTTTGGACCAAGGAAAAGGAGGCTCATGATTTTATTACTCAAATCTCTGGAACATAACTCACTTCTAACATGCCTGGAACAAGAAATTGCAGCTAAAGAGGCTTGCAATCTTGCTCTTACACACTAGAAACAACAATCACACTAACTCCTTGTTGGCTAAAGAGGCTCAACAATTTTCTTATCACAACACAATTGAACAATACTTGAGTAACAAATAGAAGGCACAATAGGCTCAGTGTTTTGTTCTCACTAGCACGGTTAAAGAAACTAAATGAGCAAAGGCTCTTATTTATAGAGAAGCAGAGGAGTAGGGAACCCTAAAATCTCCTTGCTTTCACAATCTAGGGCTTGCTTAACAAGCAAGCTTTATTACTAAATCTAGAAATAAGATAACATCAAAAACCCTAGAAAGCAGAAAAAGCGGGAAACACCAACTATTACATTTTATCTTCTTTCTATCCTCAAAGAATGGATAAGGATTATTCCAAGAATAGAAAGAAAGCAGGAAAGAAAGCTTCTGGAAGAAAGCTGCTTTAAAGCTCAATCACATCCGCTAGGAAGTTAGAGATTGTGTCCCGGTTCGGTGCATCTATACCATCAACATCAAAGCACCGCTTTTCAAGAATATCTTCAGCATATGCAATAGACCTTAGGAAATCTTCGACCTCATTGACCGCTTTCTCGAACTTTGCTGACATCTTCAAAATATGACCTATCCTTCCACCAACTAGACTGCAACTGTGAAAAACACTCTGAAACTGATCTTGCACTTCCTCAAGCCTAATGTAAGAACCATCTTCAAGACTGTACTAAGAAGGGATCTCTATGGCGAATTCGCTGATGAAAAGAAGAGCTTCAACCACCCTTTGTCTGTAGGAAATGAATTCTTCGGATATCCTCTCATAGGTTTTAACTTTGAAAACATGACGCTCTCTCCAGGCAAGGATTTGTCTCTTGTGTTCTCTTGAAACTGCTGAACCGTAAGCCGTGTCTAAATCAGCAATGATGATCTCATGTCTCGGTTTTACTTCAGCTAGTGTCTGTTCAAACCCTTGGATGCCTTGACATAGCTCATGAGTGTTTTCTCTTAACTGGAACATCCATGCCAAAATATCCTTTCCTCTGACAATGAAGCTCTTGATCCACTCCTGAGTCTCTTTCCCACATATGACCAACTGTCTTAACTGATGGTGATCAGCTGGTGTCTCCAAGACCTGGGGCAGCAACTGGGTTGCTTGTGAAGAACCATGGACAAGGTTAGAAATAAAAAGCCTGAGCTGCTGATTTTCAGCCTTGAGGGCTGCCTTGTCTTCTCCATCTCTGAGCACTCTTTCCTGAAGGTTTTCAGATGCAACTCTGAAGAGACTCAAATCTGCATGTCTGGTATTTCTACCGAGATTGGCCTTGACCATGATGAAGTCATCCATGTTCACCTCATCCCTGTTCTTGTCTTCTGGGGGCAATGCAGTCTCCATGACTATCTCGTTATCAGGATTCCTATCAAAGTGAACTTGTTTCTTTGCCTTCTTCTTTGGAGGTTCCTGATAGATGTTATCAAGATCATCAACACTCATCTGATATGAAGGCCTTCTTCTAACCCTTCCTAAGGAGTTCTCAAGCCAAGACACGGTAGTATCTTTACTAACTTCCTCAGGAGGTGCAACTGTAATCTCTTCATCATCTTCAATATCAAGATCAATATGAACTGGTGAAGAACCTGTCAAAGGTACAAAAACATGTGTTGAAGGCAGCTCCTCTGCATCTTTATGAGGTATGGGCTCGTTAGGAGGAACTTCTGAATCAGCTGTAGGCTGCTCCTGTATGACTATGCCTGAGAAATCCAACCTTCTTTTTACATTTTTTTTTGATCTACTACCTTTGACACCATCTTGAGACTGACTTTTTCCTTTCCCTTTTGACTGCGCTCTGGAAGAAGAGGGAATTGTCCTTGGCGGCTCTGCTACTGGAATGGAGTTCTTCCTTTTAAGGATTAGGAAAACCTTACTATGCTCAAGGACTTGTCTTGTTCTGTTTTCAACTGAAAGAGATTCCTTGTTAGCCCAATTAACTTGTGGAAGGGGCTGATCCTCGATTCGCTTCTGAGCATACATCGGGAGAAGCACGTCCTCATCATCATCTGATAACCCTTCTATGTCTTCATTTAAGCAATCCTTCATCTGATGGAGAGTGAGCCTGCTATAACTACATCTCCACACCTCAAACTCATCTGTACAATTAGCCCAAAAATCTTCAAGTGCGACTATATGATCATAGTTTTTCTCCAATCAGCCAGCATAGACACCATGAGGATCAAATGATCATCTCTCACTGTAAGATTTGAGGCCGAATTTATCTAACTCTTCTCCTATTGTCTTGGCATCTGCAACAGTCCTGCATGTATAAATTCCCAACCCTAATGGAAACTGGAGGGAGGGTTTCCTTTTGTTCCTCAAGACCGTGTGAACACCGTGGGCCTGCCTCAAGAACTCCATGAAGATGACCTCATCTGACGGGTACCTTGGCAACATGAGCAGGGCACCTGAATAGCCATAGACCCTGAGATAGGTGAAAGTGGGAAACTGTATAAACCAATCAGCCCACTCCGCCATCGCTGCCCTGGCAACTGAAGATATACAGACATGCAACTCATTGTCTAGGTCCTGCACTGTGTACATCAGAAAAGCCTCATTCACCCTTTTGTAGTGGTGCAACGACTTCGTGAACTCCAATTGGGGATAGTAGTTATATATGTGTTGTACACTCAATGATCCCTTGGTGTTTAACCCTCTGAATTGACCTTGATAGGCCACCAGGTAGACTAGGTATGAAACCATGTGGAATACATGAAACTGGAAGTATTCTATTATTTGCTGATGTAGGAAGTCACTAATCAAAGTAGGCCAATCATAGAACTCGGTTTTCTTCATGATGCAGGGTATGACGTAAAACATCCAAGGTTGAAACTTGGTGGCATCTTCTGAGCCAGTGACCCTGTTGAGCAAAGTGATAATGATGGCAATCTCGTCCTTAAACTCTCCTCGCCCAACGTTCTTTGGCAAGGTCTTGTGTTTTTCTTTCATCCACCTCTGTGCAATATTCTTACTATATTTATCTTTATGCATATTCCACATCCTTTCACATTCACCCTTTGAGAGAGTAACGCTTTCAGGCCACGGGGGAATGGAAAAACACTTCTCGATCATATCAGGCTTTACACTACAAATCAATCTGCCATCTGCTGACTGGATCTCCCTAGTAGCCGGGTTGTAATGCTTAATGCAAGCGATTACAAACTTAAGACTCTAAACTGATATAGGAATTGACGCTGCTGCGAGGAGTCCAGAATGTCCCAGGTTCTTGATTGAAGTGTTGCCTGCTCTCTCCAAGGTAGGTAGATCAAACACCGGCTTGATATGATGCAAGTCTGTCTCAGCTGTTTTGATGTAATTGTGATAGAGAGCTGATCCAGTCTTGAAAACATTGGGAGTGTACTCCATTTCAGAAAACTCGAAGAATGACTGTAAAATCACCTTGATTCTGACAAGTTTTGAGCAACTTCTATTTTTAGAATGCTGATTTTTGTGCTCCAACGGACAAATTTTTGAGAAATTTTTCTGAGATATGGGTTTTGTTCATAATTCCGATGCAAGACAACCCAGATCGTCCGTTTTTGAAAATTTTGAATTTTGCCTAAAAAAGCAGCAAACCCTAATTTCTTCAATTTTTCTCGAAAAAAGCTGGCACCTGGGTTTTGTTCAGAACAAGATTAGAAATGGACCCAGTTGATTAGATTTGCAAAACCCTGACGGTTGATCGAAAAAGCAGCCAACCCTAGGTTTTGAAATTTTCTTGAAAAAGCTGTGATATGGGTTTTCTTCAGAAGACTAATTGGAAAGGACCCAGATGGTTGAAATTTGAATGCACTGAGGTTTTCACTGACATGCAAAATAAAAGCACTTGCTGCAACTTGATGAAGTTCTTGAAAAATTCTTCAGAAGATTGAGACAAAAAGACCTAGATGACTGAAAAATGGAATGCCTTGGCCTTCTCCTTGAAAAATTTGATCTTCTGGATGACAAAGCTTGAAAAAGCAAGGGTTTATGCTTGCTGATTTGAAAAATCTGATGTAAAACCAGCAACTATGTATTCTTGAATCACAAAAATTCTTCAAACTTGCTGCTCCAACTTTCTCTTCTGGATGCTACCTACAAAAATAATGAAAAATACATGAAAGAATGATGTTAAATAGACTTTAGGGCTTTGGATTAGGTTTTGCTTTCTTTTCTTTTATTTCCAAAACCCCAAAACTCAGCTTCATTGAACTTGGATGCCATCCTTCACTTGGTAATTTTGAAACTTTTTGAAAATCTCAAAAATTTCTCTAAGGCATGAAAATTTGGGCGCCCTTCTTCACCTGGGGCGCCCACTTCCTCCAGTGTTAGTTTATTTTTTGATATTTTCAACTTTTCACCATTTTGACATGCTACTTCGCCTTTGATTTCCCGTTGGCAGATTTATCCGACAGGTGAGCTGAAGGTTTCACGACAGAGCTTGACTGATTCTGAGAAATAAGTTCTGGAGTCACCTCTGGCTAAAAACTTGATCTTGACCTTCAAATTCATGGGAGCCTTTTCCTTCGAGGGGCTCCAAACTTTCATAGTGTTAGCCATTTTTTTGATCTTCAATTTCTTTATAAACTCTTCTCTTATAGACGATCTCATCGAATTTGGAGCTCTGGGCATCAGATCGATTGAAGACTATGCTCATCGCGAAGCTGACGAAATATGAAGAGGGGTCTTCTGGAACGATCTTCGCCAAAAAGTGGGTTTTAACCCCTCAAAAGTTTGGGCGCCCATCTTGGCTGGGGGTGCCCATTTCACCCAGACTTGATTATTTTTGTCTTTCTGTTGCTTACTTCTGAAACTTTGTTCTCAGCCTTCGTCGGACCCTCTGTTTGGTGCTTCATATCCGGCGATTGCGACCTTTGATCAACGTGCTGAGTGTCTCATTGGAAAGCCGAATCATTTGTGATAAGATCGTGTTAGAGCCTTATTTGCAAATTCATCTGATAGACCCCTTGAAAACTTGGGTGCCCTTCTTTACCAGGGGAGCCCACTTTTACCAGACTTAGCCATTTTTTCATGATTTTCAACTTCCAGTTTGAAACCTTTATTCTGAACCTTCGTCTTCGATCTGAATTTATTGGAGATTGGGCAGTCAGATGATTTGACGGAGACAGGCGTGTCGAAGCCAGCTGAACACTGAAGAGATCGAGCATACTTTTGAACCCTGACTGCTGGAGAAGGTGCCTCAAAAAGTTGGGTGCCCTTCTTCACCTGGGGCACCCAAACTTACCAGACTTAGTCAATTTTTGATCTTTTTTTTAAAATTCTTCGCATTGACTTTAGTTTGGATACCCCTGTTTGACGCTGAATTCTGGATGACTGAGTGATCTGATAACCGCACCGCTAAATCCATCACGAAGCTGGCAGAGAACTGAACAAGTTTGATTGGAGGTGAAAACCCTAATTCTGATATTTGATGCCCTAAAAAGATGGGCGCCCTTCTTCAACAGGGGCGCCCAAACTTGCCATTGTTAGAAAATTTTCATGAATTTTCAATTTTCTTTCTCATTCTTCGTGCATGTTCATCATTTCATCTTCTATCGAATGCTTCGAACGTTGAATCTGACGCCTGGCAGCCGGCTGACCTCCATTGATGACCTTGGAGCTCCAGATATGCTTCTGAAAAAGCAGAATAGACCCACTAGGGCAAAACTGACCATAATGTGATTCTGATTGCACCAGTCTGATGTGGACGTATTTTGAGCCAATCAAAATCAGTTTGGACCCTGGCGGACCAATTTTCTATTTTTAGAAAGTTTTGCCAGTGTCCATTTCTTAAGAAACCCATAAAAACCCAAAAAATGTTACTATTTTTAGAAAATTTCTAAAAATAGCAGTTTTCCTAAAATTTAGGGATGAAAAACTAAGATCTGGGTTTTGTAGGTTAAGTTGTTCTTAGCAGACCCAGATCGTCAGAAATTGAAAATTTTGTGTTTTGACCCCTCATGCAAGACATGTACACCCAAATTTTGACCTTTTTGACTGATTTAACAAGACTTCTACTCATTTCTTCAAAATATCTAAGTGTAACAAAAATTTTAATTTTGGGGTACAACAAAAGGTAAAAGAAAAAGGAAAACATAGGGTAGAAATATTGAGACTATTCAACCCCCATCACATACCATAGCTCATAGGGAGTCTTTGTGTTTTTTGTTCTTGCTTGCACTCTGTTAAGTATGTAAACAATAATATGAATTGCTTCTCTCCAACAAACTTCAAGTTGATTTTCTTCTTTCATCATTATCCTTGTAGCTTCTTGAATAGTCCTATTCTTTCTTTCAACCACTCCATTCTACTGAGGAGTCCTAGGAGCAGATAAATGCCTCTTTATTCCATGATTCTCCCCAAAGATATTGAATTCATTAGAGGTGAACTCTCCACTTTTTTCACACCTGAAGAACTTGATTTTCATATCCATTTCATTCTCAACCATTGCTTTGAATGCTTTAAACTTATCTACAGATTTTGATTTTTCTTTGAGAAAAGTAACCCATGTCATTCTAGACTAATCATCAATCAATAGCATGAAATAACTATCACCTTGAAGACTTCTTACTCTGGTAGGGCCAAAAATATATGTATGCACCAATTCCAACAATCTTGTAGAAGATTGTTCTTTGACTTTGAAACTTCTTCTTGCTTGCTTTCCAACTTGACATTCCTTATAGACATCATTGATAGGCTTTGTAATATTTGGCAGATATCTCATAGCTTGAATTGAACTTATTCTCACTAGGCTATCAAAATGGATGTGATGTTGCAAGTATGAAGGTGTTATCATTGATGTCAATAGGAAGTCTACTGACTGGTGTTGTCATTGATGTCAACTATGGGATGAAGATGTTAAGAATATTGAGAAAGTTGTGAAAAAGAGGAAAATAGGTTGTGCATGTGTAGTTGAGACCTTGAGGAAGTGTTGTGAGTACATGGAGATATATTTTTGTTGCAGTGTCTGAAGATGAGTTGGAATGAAGAAATGAGCTGAGATGTTGTCTTTGGTACTTGGTTTCCAAGTTCTTTTGAGGAAATTTGATAAATAGAGTAAACTGTGTTGTGCAAGTGTTCATAGTGTGCCCTGATATTGTGCTCCGTGTTTCTTTTGTGTTGATGCTATGCCTGTGCAAATCTTATAGGTTATTCAAGGTTGTCAGAGGTCGCTATATTCAAAATTTGGGTTTTTGGATCGTTGCATAGTGTGAGATATTTTCACCAGTGTGTGAACCAATTGTTCAGTGATGTTTTTTGTGGCCTGGGAGAAATTTATTTGCTCAACGTTCTCCATTGTTTGGCTTCAGGTTGTGCAGATTTGGGAAGTTTCTTATAGTGCTTGTATCTTTCTGTATTCAAGGTTTTACTTGATTTGATGTAGTACAGAGTGAGTTTCATTCATCAGTTTGCAAGGGTTACCAGATGTTTTGAGTTGAAGTATCTGAATGGTGTGAGGTTGATGAAGTGTTTGATGAATCTCAATTAGTTCATGAATTAATCTAAATTGTGTTCAAGTGAATTATGTTGTCCAAAAGTTTTAGATTGATTTGAGGAAGTGTGTACTTAATGTTTATGGTGTTTTGTACGAGTCTTGGCTGACCTTGTGTTTAACACTATATGCGAACTTACGAAAGTGTGTTGCGGTGAGTTTGGATATATTTGGGTCCTAATTAAGGATTTTTTTAGGTCATCTTCATTCCTATCCACTAGGGAAATGTTTAGGTTCCGACCTATTTTGAATTTGGATGTATAACGGATACTTGCAGACCTTCTTTGATGGTTTTCAAGATTTTTGAGGTTGAGGTTGATATAAATAAGTGTGGTGTTGTTGTAAGTTATAGGATGAATGAAATAATAAAATAGAGGTAAGATCAATGCAAGTGAAGTGTGTGATGCGAATTTGAGCAGAGCAATGTGAATTTTAGTGTTACGGTTCCTGAAGGCATCTGAAATTATTCAAGCAAGGTTGCAAGATTGTTGGAGCATTGTGGTGGATTTCCTTGTTGCATTGAGAAGTTTTCTCTGTGTAACTTTCTTCTTCTATCTTCTTGTATTTCTTTCTGTGGCTGGCTGTGAGACGTTTTGGATAGTGTGTCCTATTCTGGCAATGGGCCCTTGTACTAGTTTTGCAATTACCTATATTATGAGCTAATCCTCACCGTGGTTTTTTTTGGAAGAATGAAGAAGGAGACCTTTGATTTGTTGTCTTTGTTTTCATAATGATTTAGATGCTTTCAGGGATTTCGGTCATCCTCCCGCCACAACTGACATTGAGGGAGTTATTCATCTTCTTGCACAACTACTATTTCATTGTGAAGTAGGGGCCTTAGGTTAGACTTTATTTCATTATATTTGTTTCCTTTTCCCTTTTCAAAACCCCATTATAGAAGAAGATGACTTCTCTAAAAACCCGGAGGTCACTCAGTTTAGCGCAAAAGGTCCCCCATAAATTGAGTTTCCCATAAGACACTATTACCCTGTCAAATTTTGGCATCAATAGACCCCAACTTTAATCCTACTAGCACCATAAAATTTGGGTCATCTTCAAATCAACCACAAACACCACAACCCCAAATTACAAATCCATTTTCCAATCTTACACTACATGAGGTTGAACAAGGTCTAACCCTAGAAGAAATTGAAAATGCTTCCCAAGATCCTATGATATTGGGCATCATAGAGGAGCTTATCAAAGCAGATCTTGGTAGATACTTCCTAGCACTTTCTCAAATGGGGCCAAACTTCCCATTGGTTTTGACACTTCCACAATTGTAGAAGGGAAAACACAAACTCAAGGTCAAGGTCATAACGCATTTTCACCGAGTCATTCCACCTCACAAAAAATGCACACTAGTATGCCTCTTGAGGGAACTACACAATATGCAACAACTACAAACATACCCCGTACTCCAACATTTGGGACCAAGAGAACAAATCCAAAATCTCATGGACCAAGTCCCTCATTTGTCAACCCATTTGCTACATCATCTAATACCATGAGTACCTCGTTTGTAAATCCATTTACGACCTCATCCACTCAAAATACAACACCATCAACCAATACCATGGGTCAAAACATCAAAAATCGAAATTCACAAAATAAGACACGAAGGGATTCACATTGCCACACGAATAACACAACCCCAAATGACCAACACTACACCAAACATGAACATGTCTTTTGGGTAAAATCTAAACACTTATCCACCTCCATCGCGACAAAATGTCAATCCAAACCCCACTTCCACACCAAAATACCAAAACATGAATAAAAAACCACCCCAACATCATACCAATACCAATACCATGTTCACATCTCATTTCCAACAAGGAAATCAAAATCCTTCCCAAAAAAACATCAATTGAAGTCCAACATTCACATCCAACTTTCAAAAACAAAATCCATCCTCATCATACAACCATCTCAACACATTTAACACCAACACCAATCCTCTCATGTAAAGTCAACTTAAAATGCAACCATCACACATGGATACCTTAGTATAGCAAATGCAAGCATTGCAACAAAAAAATCTAATATGAAAGTGAGTGGGACAAAGAAAGCTTATTCTACGGAGGAACTATGTCTTTATCCCTTTGATCAAAGAATATACATGCCACCTTTTCCCCAACATTTCAATGTACCAAACTTTAACAAATAAAAGGAAAAGGGAGATCTAGTAGATCATGTGCACGAGTTTCATACTGATTGCATGGACATCACTTTTGAGCATACACACTTGATGAGATTCTTCCCATGGAGCCTTTCGAGGCAAGATCTACAGTGGTTTGCACATCTACCTCTTGGGATAAGAACATGGAATGAACTAGCGAATAATTTTTTCAATCACTTCTCCTATAACATTGAAAGTGACATTACTCTTGAAAAATTATGTACAACCAAACAAAAAGAGGGAGAATCATTTGCCTCTTTCTTCTAGAGATGGATAAGTATGGCTAGTAAATTTCCATGTGATATCCCTGAGAAACAATTGGTACACATGTTTGTGAAGAATCCAAATAAGGAACAAATGTATCAACTTCAAATCCATTGTTACAATACCTTTGAATAGGTTGTTGAGAAAGGTGTTTCCATTGAGAGAGCACTCGTTTCCCAATGATTGGTCAAAATATTCAAAGAAAACCAAAATAATCCCAATGACAAAAATAAATTTTGGTCTAGAAACAAGAATGTCACTAATGATGGCATAGTTGATGTTAAAGTGGTTAATAAAGTCCACCCCACCATTCATCTAAAAGGTCCCTCTACATCAAAAAATAAACCATCAATTCATGACCAAACTATGAACATAGTCCAAAACAATTTGCAACGTCGAGGTCCTCCATGAACAAACACACAAAGACAAACATATACATTGATAGGTTGTCGTTAGGTCCCATTACTTTAGAATATAATATTCAATTTGTCGACCAGGTAGTGTTCAAGGCAATCTGCAATAGAAGAGGTCCGAAGTATCTCCCTCAGGTTTCCTAAATTTTAAGAACAACTTAAGATTAATTCTAACTTCAAAATGTCTAACTATAAAACTGCAAAGCAATTTATTCCTAAGAGAACAGAAAAATGCTTGATCTGGAAGCGTAAGAAAACTAATTTAGAAAACATAATAGCTAAATTGAAAAGTACAAAAATGAATAAACTAAGAAGCTAGAAAATTATAAAAGCAGAAAAACTTATAGCAATCCATAAAACATTTTCTTAACAATAAAGATTCTAACAGTTAATAAAAGAAACTACGGAAGTGAAAAGATGACAAATACTTCAGAACTAAAATTTCATAACAGTAAACTTAATGATTCTCTACAAAACAACATTATAATAAAAGAGAACACTTATCTACTCCCGTCGAGTGGCCAACTCGTGGGTTAACACATTCATTCTCAGCTCACATTCACAACTATTTCAGAAACACTTCTATCAATCATAGTTATCATCCATGACTCATAACTCAGAATTTTAGATAAAAATATCTTTATTCATAACCCTCAGAAACATTTTGACAGTATAACATTACTTTTCACTGTATATCTTACTTCTAGAGATCATATCTTTTATAGAGTAACTGTAACTACATGCTATATTTCAGATGGTATGGATAACCATTGAAAATATCTAAACAGATCTACGGATAACTCATATATCTTTAAACCCATTACACAGTATTTAAGAGGCTCAAGTCAAGCCATAAAGTCTTTAATTCAAAGGATAACAAAAATAACAACTTTAAGAACAACTACATCTTCGGTCCATCACCCTGAAGTTCCAGAGCATATTTCCAGCATATATCTTCAGCCTGTTCTGGAGCACGTGCCAGCTGGATGCTTCAATCTGCAACTTTGATTGACCGATTATTATCTACAAAACACTTAAAACAACCCATTAAATCTGTATTGGAAAATTACTTCAAGAAATCAAAAGAAATAAAGTTTATACAAGTTCTCACTAAAATTAAGCAATTATTTCTCCTAAAATTTAATTAATTGGCAGAGGATAGAGATTTTGCATGTATGAACCAGGTCTTTATGGTATTATCATGATGAGGTTATTTTTACCTCATCATTTCCTCCCCTTCCTAATTCTTGGCAGGTCCTCCTGTCCCCTGATTATAGCTCTGCCCTCTACTCCCTTCTTCATATTTTGCACTGATATCATACAAATCTTTTGCTGTGACATCAAAGTTTACAGGGGAATTGTGGAAGCCTCCATGAAACAAAACTCCTTGTTTCCATTAATTGAAAATTCTATCATCCTGATATGTATTAATATGAAAAGCAGGGGCTGGATATAGCAATAAAGAAGGTATGTACCTCATTCCTATCCATTTTGTTCTGAGATCTCCTAAATTTTTTGCCAAGGCATCTGCTCTTCTGAAGAACCATCTGATACTAAGAGGAGAGATCACTTCTCTTTTCTTTAGATATATAGGCAGTGGAGTGTATCTCTCTTCACATGTGTGCCAAGCCCTGCCAACCAATTTTTGCACCTGTTCTATGAAATGATTATAACAAACTCGAAGGCTATCATCATACCTTTCCTTCATTTTCTCATCTAGCAAAAGAGCTACAAATGTCTTTTTAAAAGCTGCTGGTCTACTATTTGGAGATCTCATTTGAAGTCCTATACTTTTCTCTACTTGAACATATTCTTTATTACGTTCTTGCCAATGGATTTGATTCTGCATAGTAGACAATATAGATCTTAATTGCACTTCTCCCACAAAAAGATTAACAAAGAAATCAATATGCTTTTCTAACAAAAGATCATGGGTAAAGAATTCACAAAGCATATCTTGCTCTTCAGGCTTTGAGTCTGCAAATGTTTTAACAAATTCTTTGTCATTAGGTTCATAAGGCTGATCATTGTAAATTCTAAGCAATTTCCATCTAAAACATTGTTCATTCAAAAACATTGAATACAATCTGGATGGTCTTCTACAGGAGAAAAGAAATTCAGCTATTTGACATGCATCTTGTTTCCCCTTATAAGCTTTATGAAATTCTTCTCTTAATAACACCATTTCCATTTTCAGTCTGTTATTCTCAACTTGCGCATTCCTTAGGAAATAGCACCATTCCATCCATTTCATTAATAATGGAGGAATCTGAATTTGGAACCATTTAGTTACCGTTGGCTTGGTTTGAACTTCTCTGGATTCCATCATTGGTTTACTTGTGCTTTCCTACAAGTCCTACTCTAATTCTACAATCTTACTAAGAGAAGCATTTAATTCTTCTTTCTGTCTTTTCTTTTCCTCTTCAAAGGCTAAAAACATGAGCATAAAATTTCCTTTTAAATTCTGAATTTCTTTATTTAATCCATCCCTGTGTATCCTATTTTCCTTATCACAATTCCAAATTTGTATTTGCAGCTCACTAATAGATGTATCTTTTCCCTACATTTCCAACTTTAAATTCTGAATTTCTTGATTCCTTTTATTTATTACAGTCTTATACACCATTATTTCCTCTTGTTGTAATTCCATCTTTTCCTTATTTTCATGCAACTGACTTCCTAACTCTTCTATCTCTAATTTCAATTTTTCCAATTCTATGTTAATATTTTCAGTTTCAACAATTTTTCAACAACTTTATTAATAATTGGAGACAAATTTCCTAACATACTGTCGTCAACCTCCATAGAAAGTGGAGATTGTCCCCTTTCTATTTCCTGTTTTTCTTGTTCTACAGCTTCTTCTTCAGACACCAAGTGAAAATGTACTTCTTCAACAAACATTTCTTTTTCTGAGGATTGATGAATTGACTCAGTTTCCAAGTTTTTCTTTTGCTTTTTAGATTTTGACCTATTTTCTTTACTCTGTGCTGGGGTTTCTGCAGATCCAGAGGATAATCTTTTACTCTGCCTTAAAGGAGGAGTATCCTGATAATTTAAAATATTTGGATCATTTAGAAGAATAGTTCTTTTCCTCTTCTTAACAGGATGAGTATCCACATTTGGATTCGTTATCTCTACATCTTCTATCTGGGCCACAGTTTCAAACTCATCATTTCTAAATTCTGGCACTTCCTCACCAACTATGGTAGGAATTTGGGGTTTAGGAGCCTTATGGTCTTTGGGGGAAGTTGCTTTGGAAGGTGAAGCAACTTGTTTTGAAGATTCTCCTAATTCTAACTTCCTTCCTGATGTAGGCATATCAAACTTCCCCAAATTTTTTGCCATTTTCTCTTAGGTTTCTTATGGAAATGATATTTACAAATAAATTGAATTAACCCATGATGTTTTAATGGCCCTGAACTAGTTTTGTATCTTTCTATTGAAGAATTAATAGAATCATTCAAGAAATGAGGAAAATTAACCCTTAGAGCAAGGTTTTCCTTCCCATGCCGCAAATGTGTTAACATGAGGAATGCTGGTCCTACCACAATAGTGAGTTGACCTTCACAGGTAAAATATCTAATAATCCATGCAACAACAGTAGCCCAGGGTTCTACGATAGAAGCTCGCTGAAACCCCTTATTTTGTCCCCTAGTACTGACAACTATCATGGGTTGAGGATCTCCCTGTCTAAGAAACAATTTTGATAATTTCTAACATGTGGTTTGTGTTGTTTCAGATATTTTAATGCCATAATCTTCTAACCCTGAAATAGAAGAGATAATTTTTGAACTCACCTTGAAATGCTTCCCATGCAGAATCACTTGACCATTAGAGTAATTTTCCGCAAATGCATTCACCAACTTTTCATTATACCCTTCAAACTTCCTGACAAAATCCAACCAGCCCACTTCTTCAAATAGCCGAGAGATGTTACTTAACCCCAACAACTTTTTTGCAGAAGTTGGCTCAGATTTCTTCTTTGTACCGCCCATTTTTTTTTCTCTTGCTTACCACCCTACTGAAAAATTCAATAATGCCAAAGAATTGTGCACTGATATTTTTAAAAATATGATCGGACTGTAATCATTTACTCTACTCTTGCTCGAAGCTTGCTATGTAATAATTTCAATTTGCATGAAGGGCCACAAAAAGAGTAGCGTACTTAACAATTAATCACCAAGTGGCTCAATTTACTAAATTGGGAAAGGAAACTCTTGCCAATCAATCATATTTTATTCAAAAATAACTACTTATTTAAAACAAAAATTGGTACTTACTTCCATTCCATGATCGCTTGAAGATCTTATACCTCTACTGATTTGATAGGATGATGCAAGGGTATTGGCTGAGGTGACAGTATAATTATTATGACATGAATGAGGAAGCTAATGGATGACGAAGTCATTAATGAAGACATAGTGGCTCTTATTTATAATGGCAAAAGAAGGCGCGTGTACCAATGTACGATAATCAAAGCATCGAGGAAGATTTGAATTTTTTTTTTAGAAAGGAGTTGGCGAAATGAAAAATGAATAAGTTTCGGAGCACACGTAAAGCATGCATTCAGACAAAGAAAGTGGTTAAAGTTTCAGAGCACGCGTAAGGCATGCATTGGGAGCTTATAAAATGGATAAGTTCCAGAGCATCACTGAAAGATGCAGCTGAAATGATAACCGAATGAAAGTTCCAAAGCATTGTCGAAAGATGCAGCCAGAGCAGCAACTAGATGAAAGTTTCGGAGCATCGTTGAAAGATGCAGCCGGAGCAGTGACTAGATGAAAGTTCCAGAGCATCATTGAAAGATGCAGCCGAAGCAGCAACTGGAGAGAAGAAAATGACAAATACCACTTAACTCAAACTTTAGGAGTTATATCATTCCACAAGAACATCCTTCCAACATGGTAGGCTGAAGAGCGGGTTCCAGAGCATCGAGCGTTCAGACCGTCAAGTTCCGGAGCATCTTGGAACGGTGCTCTGGAAGTTGTTATTCCTTTATGAGAGGTCCTACAAAATGAAAACACGTGTTAAGTTCAAAAATTTATGAAAAATTCTTTGAAAACAAATTGGGTACACATGTCTTTTTATTACAATTTTTCATCAAAATTATATATATATATTTTTAAGATAACATATAAACATTAAATCAAATAGACTCTGCCTTGGTAGAGTCAATGCATTGGATCTCTCCTTGCATTTCTACCAACTTTGTAAATTCTTCTTTATTAACTGGTTTATGGTAGATACGTAGGCAATGACCATTAACTAAGAGAGTTTGTGAATCACCATCAATAGGTTTTAACTGAATTGTGCCATTCGAGAAAACTTCAAAAAATTTCATATGGCCCCAGCCAATGAGTTCTGAGTTTTCCTTTATGGTCTTTATATCTTGAATCGAATAGCAAGGCCCAGTCACCATTATGAAATTCTCTCTTTAATATATTTGTCATGCCAAACTTTCCATTGATGTTGAACTAGTTTAGTTTGATGAACAACATGCAAACGAAGCTCATCCAACTCATTTAACTGTAAAACTCATTCTATTTGAGCTCGTTTCAAATCTAGACCCAACTCCATAGCTGTATGTAGGGTATGAAGTTCAAATTCAATGGGAAGAAGAGGTTTCTTTCCAAAAACAAGCTCATAGGGATTGAATCCAATTGTAGATTTCCATGTTGTATCGTACGCCCAAACGGCTTCAGGCAATTTCCTGGCCCAATCTCTTCTTCCTGAAGAGATAGTTTTCATCAGTATGTTTTCTAACTCCCTATTAGTCACCTCTAATTGACCAGTTGCTTGAGGGTGATAAGGGGATGACTTCTTATGTCTCACCTGAAAATGGTCCGTAAATGCTAGGAGAAATTTAGACATAAATTGGGGTCCGTGATCTGTAACAATAGTTCGGGGGCCTCCAAATCGAAGAAAATTTTTGTTATAGAGAAAATCAGCAACTTGCTCTTCTCTAGCAACTCGTAAAGCTTGAACTTCTGCCCATTTCGTCAGATAATCGGTACAAAATAATATATATTCTTTCCCTTGAGAGGAAGGATCTATGGGGCCGATAAAATCTAATCCCCATTTTTTGAATGGTTCCAAAGTTACCTAAGGCTGCAAAGGCATTTCTGTAGAAGTATTGGTCTTCGTACTCTTTGACTTTCATCACAATGATGAACATAATTTTTAACTTCTTTATGCATTGAAGGCCAATAATATCCAGCACCTAAATTTTTATGAGAAGTTCTTTTTGCAAAATAATGATCCCCCTGAAGAATCATCGTGACAGGCCCTCAGAATACTATAAGTTTCATTAGCCCTGACACATCTTCTCAAAACCATATCAGGTCCACAACGAAATAAAATCCCATTAATCCATTTAAATGGTGCACACTCTCGAATAAGTCGCTTCCTTTGTTTTGATGTAAATTCAGGAGGTACTTCAGAAGTAGCTAAATAGTTGGCAATATCAGCAAACCAAGGAACCTTTATACAGATAGAAAACAAATTTTCATCTGGGAACTCATCTTGTACAGGTGCTCGGTCACCCTCTTCTTGTTTGATTCGAGATAAAAAGTCTGCCACCTCGTTAAATTTCCCTGGCTTGTCAAGTATTTTCACATTGAACTCCTGAAGAAGTAGTAACCATCTCATTATTCGACCATTAACTACAGGTTTATTCATTAAATATTTTACAACTGAATGATCTGTATAAACTATAACTTTATATCCTATAATATAATGACAGAACTTTTTGATGGCATGAACCATAGCTAAGAATTCTTTTTCTGTTGTCGTGTAGTTTCAATTTGGTCCACATAGTACATGAGCAGAGACAAGCTTTTCTTTTATCATTTCAAATGATTGTCTTAATGATTGTTGAGGTACAGTCAATTGTTGAATGAATTCAATTTTTTTAGGATCAACTTTTATTCCTTCCAAGGAAATGTGATGGCCTAAGACTATTCCTTGTTCCACCATTATTAAACACTTTTTGTGGCTAAGGGACAGTCGATTTTCCTCACAAACCTCCAAAAACCTATCCAGGTTTTGAAGAGCTTCATCATAGGTTGACCCATATACTGTGAAATCATCCATATAAACCTCTACACAATCATTGACAAGTGCTGCAAATATAGCCAAAATGGCCCTCTAAAAAGTCGTTGGAGCATTACAAAGTCCAAAAGGAAGAACTCAGTATGCATATGTACCCCAAGGAAAAGTAAAAATTGTCTTATCTTGGTCTTCTGGTGCTACCTGAATTTGGCTATAACCACTAAATCCATCTAAGAAAGAAAAATATTTCCTCCCAGCCAAATTTTCCAAAACCTGGTCAACGAATGGTAAGGGAAAATAATCTCTAAAGGTGGCTTTATTGAGTTCTCTATAATCCACACAAATTCTCCACTTGCCATTTTTATTTGGTACAACTACCATAGGTGACACCCACTTACTATCTAAGATAGGATAAATGAATCCTGCATGGAGGAGTTTCTCAATCTCTATTTTGACAAGATCCTTTAATGCGGGGTTGAGTCTCCTCTGTGGTTGATGAACATGTCTCATATTAGGATCAATATAAATGTGATGAGTACAAACACTCGGGTGAATCCCCCTCATGTATGTATAGTCCCAAGCAAAAGCTTTAGACGTTTTTACCAACACATTAAATAATTTATCCTGTTGTATTTCTGTCAACCAACTATTGACATTCACAGTTTTTCCTGGTAGTAACATAATTGTTTTTGTTCCTGGATAGGCCGAAGTGACAATATGTATTGGTCGTAACAAAGTGTTGAGAGGAAAACTATGAGGTATAATTTGGTGAAATCTTGTAATATCATCAAAGAAATAACTCGTTCTAGGAATCATATTAGCCAAGGGACAAGGCATCGCCATGGTAACATAATTCTGTTCCATCCCACTTATATCAATCGGTTGTCCCAAAATTTCTAGTACATCCTCTATCACTTCTTCACTCGAAACTATAGCCAAGTGCGCAACCTAATTTACGAACTCATCCTCTAATTCATCTCCATGTTGTTTAATCACTACCATGGCCAAGGAGGCCAAGCTGTCTTTCCCACTAAATTCTTCTGGTTCATCAACCCAAACTTTATTATATTCGGTAGGCTTAGCAGGAGGATATAAAAATAAGTGTTTACTATCTAGACCATGTGAAATGGTCATTCCTCCTTCTCAACAATCAATTTTAGTAGCGACAATAGCCAACCATGGTCTTCCCAAAATTATTGGATAACTATCTTTAGGTGTAAGCGATTGGATTATTTGAAAGTCAACTAGATATTCCCATCCATCAACTTTAACAAGATATTTTTTTATAACACCTTTTGGAATGGCTATAGACTGATTTGCCATCTGTAAGATTGTAGTTGTAGGACTTAAATCAGTAAGACTTAATTTTTCCATTACATCCACCAATGCATTAGGTATTGCTACCTCATTAATTGTAATAGTAATTAGTGGACTCCCAGGATCATCATATTTTGGAGCAACAGTCTTCCTAGACAAAAATTCAGCTAAATAACCATCAATATGCATAGTGTTTATTTTCTTTGGTTTCCTTCCTGGAGTTCTAATACATAGTTGTTTGATCAACTAATTTAACTTAGGGATTTCCTTTATTTCCTGCAACAAAGGAACCTCTATTTGCAATTGTTTAATTTTTTGAATTAATCCAGTTTTAGAAGCTAATGTCATTTCCAGAGTATCTTTCAGAATTGTTGATTTCAGATGCTCCGAAAATGGTGCTTGAGTTTTCTCCTTTGAAGGGATATCTTTACTAAACTCAGTCAAAGACTGACCTTCCTCCTCCCGAGGTAAATCAATAGCTCCTACTGCTGAAGACTCAGTAATATTCGCGGGTAGGGTAGTATCTTTCTCAAATTTTTGAGAAATAGGTTTTTCCACTAGTTCCTCAATAGTGGGTGATTGAAGTGTCCTTCTAGAATGTAACTGAACATTTCCACAATGAATTGCATTAAGTCCAGTGACATTATATTGCTCAGTAGTATATACGGGAGTATTCTGTCGATTGTTCTTAGGATTAGGAAGTGGTTGTGCTGGAAGTTGAGGTTGATTTACCTGGTCAGTTTGAGGAAGATTCTGAGGTGGTGGTAACAAATTCTGTTGTTGATTCCTCCTAGGATCAGTATAAAATTGATTTTGTCCTTGATTCCATTGGGGAGCAATGTGTTGTGGGTACCATTGTTGTTGTGACTGGTTTGGCCACCGCTGAGTTCCCCATGATTGACTTGCCCATTCAGGAGATCCCTAATAAGGAGTTCCCCAAGTAGGTTGTGGAAGATAGGGCTAATTCCAAGATGGAGGCCATTGATTACCAGCCTAGTTATTCTGGGGTCTCCATGCAGGGTTGGAATTCTACCCATAAGAAAAATTACCTCCCTAGCATTGATTTAGCACATTTATTTCTTCGTCAACCTGAGCAGTTTTTTTCTTAGTATTCTTAAGATCAGTAAGAAGCTCACATTGATTGGTAGGGTGGCTTTGCTCACAAAGTTGACAAACATTAACCTTGTCTAAAGGGCACTCACGTAAAAGATGTTTATTTCGACACCTAGGACAATAGATTGACAAAGTCTCAGGGTTACGTGTCTTTGCTTGTATACCATCTAACATAGTATTCAATTGGACAAGTATGTCTATCTTAAGATTTGCTATTTCTTCTCAGAGTTTACCTATCTCGTTATTCCCTTTGAAAAGATTTGTTTTTCGGATTCCTCCACGAGTACGTGAAAAATTGTGACACAAATCACATATGTCTTCAAGGTTTAACTAAGACACATCACCTTTTCCCATTAAATCAAGACTTCTTCTTGCATCATCATCGAGTCCTTTAAGAAATATAGTCTTGAGAATCTCAACACTAATGGCAGTTTCTCCACATCGTTTAGATAAGAAAATAAACCTATCCAAATAGTCCTCTAGACTCTCATCCTCATTCTGCCTAAGTTTAAACAACTCTTCCTTATGATCACTCACCCTACAATAAACCTGATATTTATTCAAGAACACAGTCTCCATTTCTTCCCAAGTTGTAATACTTCCAGACGGTAGTCCCATAAACCAACACATGGCTGAATCCTTCAAAGTAGAAGGAAACAACTTCAGTTTCTGGTTGTCATTTTTATAGTCATAATTTTGACAAAGGACCTTAAATTCAAAGAGAAATTGGTCTAGGTCTTTCGAAGATAAACCACGAAAGGTTGGAAGGAAAGTTGGAGAGATGTTTTTCATCATTGTATCATCATCTACATCCAGAGCAATAGGATAAGTGAACGTTCTAGGTAGTGGAGGATCATTGTTATTACGATTAGCTTCTGCCCTTCGATCTCCCATGATGTTTAGAGGAATATGCTCCTCAAAAATTATTTCGTCGACAATGGGTTGCACTACAAGATGATCTTCTGGGAGATAGTGGAAAGCCTCGGGTGGGTTAGGCTCAAGTAATTCGTCAACAAAATGGTCTTCTGAGCCTTGGGCCTCCCTATGTATAACTAGGATGTATTTTGGGGGGGTCTTTGGTATAAATCGTCCATGAGGGCCTCTTTTCCTGACCATGCAGAAAAGGAAGCCACATGTAGTATTTTTGGCCTAAAAGAGGTATTCTAGGCATCTTCTATTAACACTCAAGCAAAAAAAGCTAAGGGGTCCCCGACAATGGCGCCAAAAAGTGATAGGATGTCATTAGGTCCCATTACTTTAGAATATAATATTCAATTTGTCGACCGGGTAGTGTTCAAGGAAATCTGCAATAGAGGAGGTCCAGAGTATCTCCCTCAAGTTTCCTAACTTTTAAGAACAACTTAAGATTAATTCTAACTTCAAACTGTCTAACTATAAAACTGCAAAGTAATTTATTCCTAAGAGAACAGAAAAATGCTTGATCTGGAAGGGCAAGAAAACTAATTTAGAAAACATAATAGCTAAATTGAAAAGCACAAAAATGACTAAACTAAGAAGTTGGGAAATTATAAAAGCAGAAAAACTTATAGCAATCCATAAAACATTTTCTTAACAATAAAGATTCTAACAGTTAATAACAAAAACTATAGAAGTGAAAAGATAACAAATACTTTATAACTAAAATTTCATAATAGTAAACTTAATGATTCTCTACATAACAACATTATAATAAAAGAGAACACTTATCTACTCCCGTCGAGTGGCCAACTCATGGGTTAACACATTCATTCTCAGCTCACATTCACAACTATTTTAGAAACACTTCTATCAATCATAGTTATCATCCATGACTCATAACTCAGAATTTTAGATAACAATCTCTTTATTCATAACCCTCAAAAACATTTTGACAGTATAACATTACTTTTCACTGTATATCTTACTTCTAGAGATCATATCTTTTATAGAGAAACTGTAACTACATGCTATATTTCAGATGGTATGGATAACCTTTGAAAATATCTAAATAGATCTACGGATAACTTGTATATCTTTAAACCCATTACACAGTATTTAAGAGGCTCAAGTCAAGCCATAAAGTCTTTAATTCAAAGGATAATAGAAATAACAACTTTAAGAACAACTACATCTTCGGTCCATCACCCTGAAGTTCCGGAGCATATTTCCAGCGTATATCTTCAACCTGTTTTGGAGCACGTGCCAGCTGGATGCTTCAATCTGCAACTTTGATTGACTGATTATTATCTACAAAACACTTAAAACAACCCATTAAATCTGTATTGGTAAATTACTTCAAGAAATCAACAGAAATAAAGTTTATACAAGTTCTCACTAAAATTAAGCAATTATTTCTCCTAAAATTTAATTAATTGGCAGAGGATAGAGATTTTGCATGTATGAACCAAGTCTTTATGGTATTATCATGATGAGGTTATTTTTACCTCATCATTCATCCTTAGGGGAACCATTTGAATTGGTTTTTAAAGAAACTATTACAATCAAATGTCATTCAAATCCCAGAAATTAGACACTATGAACCAAGAATTTTTAAACTAGTTTGGTGGAATGATAATGATTTTTGTGAGTACCATCACACAAAGGGACATAAGACATCTTCATGTTACAAACTGAAGGACATCATCCAAGGTCTCATTGAACAAGGTGACATATCTATATACAATTCACAAAGGAAGACGAATTCCAATCATACCATTTTCAAAAATCCGTTACAAGACCATGGGTCAAGAAAATCCTCTAGTTCAAGGAATAATACAAATAATAATGCCAATTATACCAGTGTTGTATATAAGTATACTATTAATAGCATTCAAGCCTTTGACAATAATGTATCTACCATTACCATTAAGAAAAATACAAAATGTGTCATTACAACTTGGAGATCTAAAGTGGTCTTGCAAGGGGTCACTTCTAATCTGTAACCAAAAACTCAATATAACCTCCTAGATCATCTAGGGAAAACTCCCGCATAGATATCTATTCTTGAGTTTCTTCATATATCTCTTGAACATAAAGTCATTTTGGACAAAGCTTTACAAGAGACTTTTGTCCCCACAGACCTAAATGTTAGTCAATTTCAGGCCATGGTAAGGTACTTGGCTACCACTCATCTTGTTACATTTTCCAAACAAGATCTCCCTATGCAAAGACCAAATTATAATGATCCATTACAACTTGAGGTATACATTAACAAACACAAAATAAAATGAGTGTTGGTAGAGGATGGAGCAGATCTAAACATATGCACTCTTGAACTGGTTACAACATTGGGATTCTTTGAATTTTGTATAGATATACCTAAGAAAAATATTATAAGGGCTTATAATGACGCTGAACGTTCCTTCAAAGGTGTAATTACAATTTTTGTAAGTGTTGGACCAACCATTCAAAATATAATATTTCAAGTCTTGGATCTGGACCTACCATATAACCTTCTCCTTGGTCACCCATGGATTCATGCCATGAAGTTTATTCCATCCACTTACCATCAATGCCTCAATTTTCCCTATAACATCAAAATCACAATAACATGTGACTTTGATCTCTTCCGATATTGCAATAATCTGAAGGAAACCTCTAAACATCAAGTGCTTATTAATTAGGAAGCCCCTCCCTTTGCCTCATCACATTACATTGATCCCTCCTCATTATCCACATCTTCCACTCCGTCCACTTCCATCCCCAAATGTGAAGTCCATATCCGTGACCAAGGACATGGAGAGTATAACATTGAGAGTTCATTTTGTATTGGACAGTTACCTATATCATCAAAATCTCATGGGAAACCTCACCCTATCTAGAAGGAACCTAAGGTTGTCATCCATAACCCTCCCACAAATTTCACTAAGTGGGGTGAGCTAAGCGAAGAGACCATAGGCAAGGATATTTCTACATGGATATACAAGGATGAAGAAGATACTGAGCCCATATAGATATTGATTGAGCAATATGGAAAAGGATTTAAGATCATGAAACAAAAGGATTATGATGAACATAGTGGACTTGGTTTACTTAAGAAGGCAATGGTAGGACCTCTATTACCTCCTAAGTTATCAAAGAACAAAGGGTTAGGGTATACACCATTAAAAGTGAGTCCTCTTCATACTAAGTTACCTTTGGATAAAAATGTTAACACTTCTAATGATGCTGAGACATCTAAGGATAATACCAATACTGAACCTCTTAAACCCAAACATACTGATGGTCGAGCCTGGATTGAAACCTTTTGGGATCCCGACGATACATCCATATTTACCATATCCTCTTTATCCTTGAGCTATAAAGATATCGATGGTTACTTACCCTTAATTTTCTTGTAATTAATAGATTGGGATCAATAAGGACCTTCAAGCTTAGGCATATTCGAAAATGATGAAGCAATAGTTGAGTTTATGGGACTTTGAGAAGGAATACCAAGTGGGGATGACAAAGTTGAATTTGTTATAGAACTTGATAACACAACTTAATTTGGGGAGTTTACTCCACCCTCTAGTCACAAAAATGAGAAAAATAAAATGCCATAACCCAATTTTTCTACATATTTATTTAAATACGTAAAATTCTATTGTTGATGAAATTCAATTAAATATTAAATGGAGATTCTGGAATATTCACATTTTGAATATGAGGAGTTGACTAATGTTGACTTTATGAAATTCTAAAAACTATTTTTTATATATGTCATCAAGGATTGAACGTTACTGATCAATTTGCAAGTATGTGCAGTAGCAGGGTGATAGGATGAAGGACGAGAACACGGTTGAAGTAGGATTGTTTAGCCAGATCGAATGGTAAGCCAGTTGGAATCTGGGTGCACACACCATAGAAGGGCATGATGACTTGCATTTAAATCAAATTGCATTATGTATGATAATGATAATTTCTTGACTTGAACTAATTCCGTGTTTGAAAATATATGGCTTGTACATATGAAAATTGTCCATTTAAAACTCTATGTTTGATGAAACAAAAATAAAATTTCTATACATATATAGAGATGATCGAATTTGAATTTAAGTTATCCATTGAAAGTAATATTGTATGGAACTTGTAAGCCATAACAAATGATTACACATAGAAGAAAATATGTATATATAAATATATATGTATACATATATGTTGGAAATTAGTGTTCACATAGGTACAATAGGATGCATAAATAATTAAGCATAAAATATTTAGGGGGTGTAAATAAGTATCAAAATAATATTAAATTGTTGAGAAACAACTTAATATTATTATTAGTCATATAGTTTGTTTAAAAGATTATTTGTTGTACATGTGTGTTTGAGTTGTTAAAACAACTCATATAATTATAGAGATTGTTTAGGAAGTTTCCTACAAAATAGGATTTGAGAATCCTATATATATGTAAATATATTGAATGAAAATGAGGAGTGGAAGCACGTATTATTTTGTTTTTGATTATTCTGGCTTCTCTGTCTCTGCCCATATTTCTAATATGGTATCAGAGCTTAGGCTGTCTAGATTGTTAGTAGATTTGTGAGGAGAATTTTTGAACGTGCGATTCTTTAGATATTATTGCAATCAGAGCCTACTTCTATGCCCACTCCCACTACGCAAATCTCAACTCTCCTGCCCATCCACATCAGTAAACATTAAATGATTCGCAACCTTATTTGGAAGGGATCAACATTTTCCTATTGTGGACACATCATATGTTTGGCTATAGATTAGGCACTTTGATCTGATTGGCTGTGATTATGGCCCGTATTCCCTTGATCAGGTGCATCATTTCATTTATTTGGATAGGCATTTTTCTTTGCATCGCAAGGATTTTTTTGTTGACCGTGACTAGTTGGAGATTGGGTGCCTTATTTGTGATTCCCTCTCACATGGAATCCATTGCAATTGAGGTCGGTGTTTTGTTTTCTTGTTCATGAAATTGTGAGTTGTTATGCGCACTCACCCCTTGACCAACACACTCTCATCTAAGACCCGTATCTCAAAGAAAGAAGCTTGTAGTTTGCAGAGTCACAAATTGATCAGTGATTCAAGGCTTCTCTATATTGGTGTTTGCACAAGAAATAATGTCACGTGCATCATATTTGGAATGAACTGATCCTTTGGCACGTTGAGGATGAGATTGTACAGATTTCAGAGGCTCTTCCATGACCTTAGCTGCTCTGCTAGGTGTAGTCGATCTTCATCCCTGGATTGGTTTGTGTTCTCTCATTGCACACAACAATCCATCTTGTCTTGAAATGGAGAATGCAACAAAGCTACACATGTTATTAAGCATTGTTAAAAACTCTTCCTATCGAGAATGAGAAGGGACACTTCTATGCGCTATCTCGCTGGCACAAATTTTTGGGTCTTGCATTGACAAGTGGGTATTATATTAGTCAAGAGTGTAGTAGTCAAACTTTTATAATAGATATTGTGTTATATTCCAAAAGTTTAATTAAAATATTATATAGGGTCTATTTAGGAGTCATCACTTGTTATAAAGAAAAAAAAAGGGGTGACATTATTTATCTATTTTTTTGAGGGGGCATTCTAAAATTGAGCTCCAAAGTCAATTTTTTTAAGTAGAAAATCAATTGGAGGAAGGAGGCAATGGAGGAAGGAGGTCAATTAGTGACCTCTTGTCAGTCACCAATGACGAGGCCGCTTATCAGCTTTGGTGGCATTTTATTTTCTATTGTGTGGCAGTATGTGTTTTCTATTCAACTTTTTAGTGTGGTGTGTGAATGCTGGCAAAATGATCATATTGGAGAGCATATGAATGCTGAGGTCTTCTGATTGCCGTGATCCTTTGAGTACCGTAATTTGTTGGAAGATGGTCGACTGGTGAATATGTTCACTAGCAATAATGACCATGTGCTACAAGATCCAGACAATAGTATGTAGTATGGTATGATTTTCTTTTCAGTATTCTTGGTTGTGTGAATAAATGGAATTTCACATTGTGGGGGGGAATAATAACCAATTTTCAATTCCCATTTCATGCCAAAATAGTTAAAGTCAAGGGCAGCTTCCAGTGGCAGTGGTGGTTGTTTATGCTGTTTGAGATTGAGTGGCGACAATTAATAATAGTGACTACAATTAAGAACATAGTGTTCTTATGGAATGTAATGAGAAACCTTTTCTAGTATGGGTTTTTTCAGATTTGTGATATGTATGTTGATTTCTATATAACTTCCCTGATGTACAAGCATTGTGGCGAACAAAAGCACCAAAGTAAGTCAGTTCATGGATCTTGAAAGGGTTTGTGGGAGGATCCAAAAAACCACACGAGGTGGACAAATGGTGGAGGTTCCTGTTCACATCAAGGTTTGTGGTAAGCCTATTCAAAACTATGGGAGGAGAGATCCTTTCTTTGGATCAAGGTCATGAGTTAGTTGGACATACCATAGGGATGAGCATACTGCAGATCAAGGGTGTGAGTTCGTACCATGTTAACACTAAGGGGGGGAATGTTGGAAATTAGTGTTCACATAGGTACAATAGGATGCATAAATAATTAAGCATAAAATATTTAGGGGGTGTAAATAAGTATCAAAATAATATTAAGTTGTTGAGAAACAACTTCATATTATTATTAGTCATATAGTTTGTTTAAAAGATTATTTGTTGTACATGTGTGTTTGAGTTGTTAAAACAACTCATATAATTATAGAGGTTGTTTAGGAAGTTTCCTCCAAAATAGGATTTGAGAATCCTATATATATGTAAATATATTGAATGAAAATGAGGAGTGGAAGCACATATTATTTTGTTTTTGATTATTCTGGCTTCTCTGTCTCTGACATATTTCTAATAATATACATATACATATACATATATACATGTATGCACGTAATATTCAAATACACACACACACACACACACACACACATATATATATATATATAAATGTATATATGTGTGTGTATATGCAAATGTAGTAAGTATGGTAAATAAGAATGGGAATCATCTAAATAAACATAGAAATACGAATAAATATATCTATATATATTACGCATATATATACATACATATATATAAATACATGTATATTTGAATGCTTGTTCAAATGTATATGTGTTGAATTCAAATGATAACCAATAGCATACTAATATTGGTCTATAATTAAAAAAAATACGATGATGGCAGTAAGTCCCACCACAAATTTAATGGCTATATTTGAATTGTGTAGCACGTCCAACGGCCAGGCCATAATGCCTCCGCCTTGGGCATGCAAAATATAGACTGTCGTTTCCATTTTTGAATAACACACAGGCAATGAGGTGAAGAAAATCATAGGAAAAGGTGAGTTGTGGGAAGGAAAAAGCAAAGGAGTTCAAAGGAAAAAGCAAGGGATAGCTTAATCAATTTGATATTGAGGTAATCCAAACCATGCAAGAAATATAAACTCATTTTTATTTCCATTCTTTCCTTCTTTATTATCAAACGATAGCAATTTTATTCTGTATATCATTTTCTTTCATTTTTCTTTGTGTACATTTGATAGAGGCCATGGCCTTAGGCCGAATGGCATAGTGTCGACCTTTGTGGCTCACTTGTTTGCATTATATGTATGAGATATTTCTTTTAGGAATCCATGCAGATAGCTCTATGAGCTAAGTTGAGCCTTTCAGTGTTAAACTCAGGCATTTCTTCCTTGAGGCCGCTCACATGAGCATGCCATACGATGACATTCATATACTTTGCACCATTTTATTATAACTCACTGTGAATAAATAGTGATGGATATCGATTAAGGATTCCCTTAGAAGAGGGTTTTTAACCATGTAAATTTCTTTCGTATGATTGTTCACCACCCTAGCAGCTATCGAGGATTGTGATGCTTCAAAAGCCGATCATAAACTCATATTATTCTAAATGTTAAGCCCGCAGGGCTATCAAAATTAATTTTGATGACAATATAAGTGATTCCTCCTATACATATTTGGAATCGATTATGATCCAGGGGAAATAAAAGACCCCTCTAAATATTGTATTTTCTTGTATTTCATATCGAACCTTGATATTAAAATGGGATGATAACATAAAATAGGAAGGGCTATGTTTACTGTTTTTAAGCCTTGAATGAATGTAGGATGTCTTTCTATGAAGCTAGCCCTATTTGACTAGGACGGTGGATAGAAAAACCATGTTGAAATGAAATTAAGGTCAACATGTAGAATATCCTTGCATGCATGGTAATAGATAGTAAAGTACATAGGAATTTTTTTTGAATATAATTATGATGAGCTTGACCATTAGGAGATGGTTAATAGCTTGATGCTATAGTCTATTGGGTAACAATATTTTCTTTTGAATATTGTCATACCGTCTTTATGCTTGATACAGGGTATATTTTTACTTCAATATTTTTTGTACAATGTGAAAGAATCATATTGTTTCTTCTAATTGATAGTGAATCATATGCTTGTAAAAGTGATCATTTCTTATAAGAATAGCTAGATATCTATAACAGAGCAGTGATATTATTGATTTTTCTTAAAATTGAATCATGGCAAAGAGAATATGAATGTTCTATTGCATTACAACACTGTTCAATTTTTAAGTGTTTAAATGATAAATGTGCATATGTGAGCAACTTTCTTATAACTGTATAGTAGGAATGATACTTTTTCTATTTAAGCCAAGAATGTACTTAAGAAAATAACTAGTTTTGTAACTGTTTAGAAGGAAATAGTAAATGTATGCTTAAACAATATGCATGAAACTGTCAGGCCTGTACTATTCACTTGACAATGAGGTCAAATAGAATACTATCTAAGTTCACAATATGAATTAATGTATTTTTTTTCAGAATGTATGCACAAACTCAAACATAAGTAGGTGCATATATGTGTATGCACATAGACTTCATCTATGTACATATGTTGGCGTTTAAATTAACACCTCTGGAGTGCTGATTATAAACGTTCAACTATTTCAAATGTTTTGCAACACTTCTTCGTTATTTAAAGAGGAGAAGTCCCTCTCTGCTGGGAGCAATGCGTAGGGAAGGGAAATGTTAACTAAAGTTCCTATCTTTTTATGCTTCAGCGGGACACAAGGGTGCATAAACACAATGCGCCGTAGCTAAGCTTTTCTCTGGTTTCTGCAGATCTTAACTACGACTAACTAGCTTCTATCTATCCAATACCTTCAAGATGAACAGAGCATGAGGGTAAAGGGCGGGAATGGGATGGTTGGATCACTTGAATTCACCGTCTCCAGAGGATATGACCGAGGCTCTGAACTCTCGGGTATACACCGGGATAAGGTTGGTACAAGCAAACACTCTACACGGTAAACTAGATCTGAGATCTGCCAAGGAGGAGGGACTCCTATCCGAGGTATGAGCTTAAGAAATAGTTTACTAGAAACAACAAAATCACGATGCCTTGGCCAACGAGCTTGCTAAGGAGGAGGGACTCCTATCCGAAGTATAGCTTGGAAGTCAATACATTAAACAACATCAAACGATAACCGTCAACAACAAATATCCAAGGAGGAGGGACTCCTATCTGAGGAGGGAAATGAGACGACAAGCTATTAAATACAAGACGTAGACATAACTCAAATAAGATGATCAAAACGCAAGCGCCTTCTGATATTCCTCTTCAATGCTTCATCAACGAATTACAAAAGTTGGGAGAGAAAAGGCATGAAATCATGCACAATTACAATCAACCAACAAACTCTCATCCAAGAGTGAACAAATATTCGCTTTCAAAGTGTTGGCAACAATGGCGCAGCAATTTTGCATAGCAAGTAAAGGTTAAACAAATAATGAGCCCAAGGCTCTTATTTATAGAACTCAAAGGAGTGGGTAACCCCAAAATCTCCTTGAGTTAACAATGAGTTCTTGCCAATCAATTAGCAAGATTTATTCCTAAAAAGGGGGAACAAGCAGTTAACTGGAAAACTACTTCAGTTAACTGAAAGTAAACAAAGAGTCAACTGGAAACTACTTCAGTTGACTGAAAGCAAACTAAAGGTGAACTTAAATGTAAAGTATCCCTCCAAAATAGACATCCACATTTAGTGGAGATCTAAGATCCACGAATCATGGAAGCCAATTAGACATCCTTAATTAGTGGGATCTGACAATGCATGATTTAAGGAAAGTGGAGTTAAACTTGGAAAGAAGCATCAAGTTAACTCCAACTACATTTAATAGCATCTTGAGTTGACTTGGAAAGAAGCATCAAGTCAACCTCAAGTCTCATAAATGCCACTTGGAGGGGGTATGGCGTCCTTCTTTGGTGTATTTATAATTCGCCACTAATCAGCAGTGTCTCTATCCATTGATTGACTTCATCAGCTTCTGGGGAATTAATGCTTTGTAGAATGATGACGTGGCGTCGTAGCATGACCTCACCCATTGTGAGCTGATTTCCGAAGTCCATACACTGAGATGCTGCCTCTTCAAACTTGGTTGATAAAGCTGCTACCTTAGCCAGCTTGCAACCATCTGGATCATCAAGAAAGGTATTACGGATGACATCCCTGAACTGGTTCTGTACAGTCACCAACTCGACGTATTCTCCTCCCTCACGCTGATATTCCATGCAAGGGAAAGATATCACCAACATTCTTGCGAAGTTGATAATAGTGGCAACTACCCGTCTGTAATCAATCAACTCTACTAAATGAGCGTCATAGGCTTTCACCTTGTACGCCAATTGTTCCTTCCAAGCAAAAAGATGTTGCTTGTTTTCCTCAGAGTATACTGATTGATATGCCAATTGCAAATCTGCAATTGTGCTTTCGTCTTCAAGCCTCCTTTCTGCAATCCTTTGTTCTGACTGCTGGATCTCTGCACGAAGTCCATGTGCTCTATCCCGTAACTGGTATAGGTTTCCCAGTACGCATCTACCCTTGAGAACAAACTCTTCCACCTGATTTCTCAAGTGTTTGCCGAATGTTAACAATTGCCGATGATTCTGTTCGGCGGGGAGATCTAGTAGTCCTGCTGGTAGGCTGAGACGTTTGGTGTGCCATGTATCAAGCTGGTTATGTAAGACCTCAGTTTCTGATTTTCAGCCTTTAAGGCTGCCTTTTCTTTACCATCCTTGGCCATTCTTTCTTGTGCGCTCACCGAAGCTATTCCGAGAAGATCCGCCTCCACCTGTCGTGTAGTCTTCCCGAGGTTAAGTTGAGACAAAGTGTAGTCCTCTACTTGAACCTCGTGTATGCTTTTCTCTACTGGTGGAGCGGCAGTCTCTATGATGATCTCACACTCTGCATTCCTTTCTATGTGAACTTGTTTCTTCAACTTCTTCGCCGACGTGTCTTGTGGGACGTGGTCGAATTCGGTAAAGTCAAGTTCATATGAGGGTTTTTCCCTCTTCCTTCCTAGGAAGCCTTCGAGCCAAATAGAATCTCGGCGAACTTCACTAGGAGGGACGTGAGGCCCTCGAACGCTAGATGTGTGAGACTGTGCTGGGGCAATGTCTCTCGGTGGCGAATCCAAGTCAATGAGGACTTGTGTATGCTGTGACACTGGTGATGTAGGCGGCTCTGTTTCCATAACAGGCACCGTTTCTGCTGCTGCTTCTACTGTTGTTGCTTCCGCCATTGGCTCAGCCACTGGTTCTTCAACAACTACTGCTGCTGGTTCCTCTGTGATAACTTCTGCTAAATCAGGGGTAGCAGTCTCTACTCTTTGTTCTGGGGCAGCAATACCTGTGATTATTTCAGGACTATGTGTGGCTTTCTCCACTGGTGTCCTCTGTGTTCTAGGCTTTGACATCCTCATCCCTCGGGGAGGATTGCACCATTGCTTCTGCCTGGGCTTCCTTCTTGAAGTGGAAGGTGGTGTAGACTGAACCTGTGGCGGCTCTGTTCTGTGAGGTATCACCTTCCTAGACTTCTTGCTGTCGAGATAGAGTTGGCTATTTCTAACCACTCTACTCGTTCTTTCTTCTATAGATGTATCTTCTTTGGCATACCAATCCACTCTCGGGAGTGGTTGGGAGTCAACTGAATCTGCGAAGAATGAGGGGAGAATGACTTCTCCTTCATCATCTGACAGGCCCTCAATGTCTGCTGACATGAAATCAGCAATTTGTGGGAGTCTGAATCTGCTGTAGTTCCTTCTTCGCACTTCATACTCGTCTTTACAATTCACCCAATAATCTTCCATAGAAGACTTATGTGACGAGTGTTGCTCAAGGTGTGCTGCATAGAGTCCTCTGGGATCATAGGATCTTCTATCAATGAGATACTTGAGGTTAAACCTCGCTGTTTCTTGACTCATCATCTTAGCATCTGCCGCGAATCCACATCTATACAGTCCCATTTCAACGGGAAAGTTAACAGCTGTCTTCCTCTTCAAGCGCAAGTGGATATGAACCTCGGACAACTGTCTCAGGAATTCCATGAAGACTACCCTATCTGAAGGGTATCTTGGTAGCATGGCAGGGTGGCCAATGTAGCCATACACGCGTATGTAGGAGAACGTAGGAAATTGGATGAACCAATCTGCCCAATCCGCCATTGCCTCTCTGGCTGTCTGTGAAATACGCACGTGCATCTCATGGTTAAGCTCACGTATTGTGTGCATAGTGAAGTGATCACTTGTTTTCTTGAAGTGCCTTTCCGCTTGAGTAAACTCAAGACGTGTGAAATGTTCATGAACCTTCTGCACACCTAAGGTTCCCACATTGTTCAATAACCTGAATTCACCTTGGAAGGCGATCAAGTATACCAGGTAAGAGCACATGTGGAACCTATGAGCTTCCAGATACCTAGTGATTTGTCGGTGGAGTGTGTCACTGATCAAAGTGGCCCAGTCATAGTATTCCCTTCTGCCAATGATTTTAGCGATGACATAGTACATCCATGGCTGAAATTGACGACCATCTTCTTCTCCAGTGATTCTATTGAGTAGAGTGATTAACACTGCGTACTCATCTTTGCATTCTCCTCGTCCCAACGGCTTAGGCAAGTTTGCCTTTGTCACTTTTAGCCATTTTTCGGCCATAATCCTTTGACATTTGTCCTTAGCTGTCTCAAATGCTTTTTCACATTCCGTCAATGATATGACTTTGCTATTAGGATGTGATGGAATATCAAAACATCTTTCGATATCCTGAGGCTTTAAACTGCAAACAATTCTTCCATCTGCTGCTCTGATTTCTCTGGTGGTAGGGTTGTAATGCTTGATACAAGCAATTACAAGCTCTACGCTTTGTAGTGTGATGGGAATTGATGCGGCCTGTAGCAACCCGGATTCTTCGATATTCTGCAATGTTATTTGATTCATGCCTTCTAGCTGCTCCAAATCGACCACCGGATTTACTTGGTGCAGATTTGTGTCAACTGTTTTCAGGTAATCATGGAGTAAGACCGTCTTGGTCTCGTATTGCACCTGGGAGTACTGCATCCTGAAAAACTTGAAGATTGACTGTAAGCTTGACCTAGTTCAGATGATTTTCGGAAACCCTTAAAAATAGCGCCCTGCCGAGAAGTATTTTTCCGGAAAAAATCTGGCACATGGGTTTTGTTCGTGCTTCAATGCTGAACAAACCCAGTTCCTAGAATTTGGATTTGAAACTTTTTCGGAAAAACCCCCAAAAATAGGGGCAACAAGTTTGCTGATTTTGGAAAATTTGTCGAGATGGGTTTCTCCGGAAAATGATGCTGAATCTACCCAGTTGATTTGATCTGATGTAGCCTGTTGCTTTTTCTGTCAGATGCAAGAAAACCTAAGACAAGAAGAGAGGAAAAAGACAGAAGGTGGATTGGAAGTTTTATCTGATCTTCAAAAAAAAACTATCTCTGACCCAATCCTCAAAATGGCAATCTTTTCCTGCTTCAGATCTGCAAATAAAAATGAAGAACGGATGAAAACCTCCTTCAGGTCTTCAATGGCGTCCTTTGAGAGCTTTGTGGCTGTTTTTGTCTTTCAACCTGCAATGAAAAAATGAAATGGACGCCTTCACCTTGAATATATATGTTTGGGCTTCAGATCCACAAATTTGGGGACTTAACACAAGCTCAAAAGGTGATTTGAGTTTGATCTGAAGTTAAAAAGGTGATTTCCACCAATCGTGGAGTGTTTTAGCCAACTTTAACTCAAAAAGGTTTTGACTTTAGTCAACAAATGACCTTTGACTTCTTTTGGGCGTCCCTTTTCATCTTTTGCAAGTTTTTAAGTATTTTTCTTCCTGAAAACCCCCTGTTTGATCCTGAATCTAGCGTTGTCTGTTGATCTTGAGCCGTCACGGACACATTCACTGCGGAGCTGAATCCATACTAGAAAGAAGTGCCTGGGAGACTGCATGATAAAAAGCTGAGTTTAGGGCTCCAAAAGAATGGGCGCCTTTCCCAAGAAAGGGCGCTTTTGCCAATGCCTTAGTGATTTTTCAATCTTCGTTCTTCAGCTTATTTGAAATGACCTCTCGTGCCTTGAACTGGATTTCTCGTTGATCGGAGAGTCAGATGTTTTCACATGACGTTTCATCAGGTACCTAGCTCTGTTCCGCTAAGAATGGCTGTCTTCGGGAAATCTGGATCTCAAATTAGGGTTCCTTTATTCAAGGGCGCCCCTCCTTGAAAAGGGCGCTTTTGCCTTTTAGCTTGGTTATTTTCATCTGACAAGTTGCCTACTTTGATCCAAATCATTCGTTGATTGCTCTGACAGGTATTGATGCTTGCAGTTGCGTTTCCGAGATCTATTTGGGCTGAGAAGGTTATCCTGGGAGGCCATTTGTCATTGGTCAGCATCTGGAGGTCAAGAAAGAAGGGCGCCTTTGCTTTGAAAAGGCTCTTTTTCTAGAACTTCATCGTTTATCTGTGGTTTCCTGATATTTCCTTGAACTGCCTCTTTTTGCTTCATCAGCAATTGCTAGTGATCTGTTCATCGGATGATCTGGATGTTTGTTTCACTGTTGAGCCAGCAGTCAAACGTCAAGAATGACTGCTTCGGATGATCTTACTGACTTCATTTGACCTTCAAAGATCATGGGCGCCCCTGCTTGAAAAAGGCGCCTTTTCAACATGTGAGCAATCTCCCCTTCGTAACATCTCCAGAGTTAGTCAAATTTTGATCTTTTTCAATTTCGGGATTCTCCTTCATCAAACGGCATCTTTTTCGACCTTTTCCGCCATGGTTGTGTCGTTGAAGCTTTTGAAGCTTAGCTTTCAGCACCTGGTACTGGCCAATCTGCCATTAATGGCTGTGGAGCTCCTAACTTTGTTCCTGAAAAAGAGAAATAGACCCACCAGAGTAAAACATGTCTTTTGATGATTCTGACTTGACCAATGTGATCGTGAAGCCTTTTAAGCCTATCAAAATCATTTTTGATCATTTCTGGGAAAGTCCTATTTTCGAGGGTTTCCCTGAAAATAGGGGCGAAAAACCCTAATTTTCAAATTTTCAGAATTTTGCACATGTGTTCCTTGACAGAAACCCACCAAGATTCTATGATTGGTTTGACCTAAAACTGACTCAACATGGCATTTTATCATGATTTAGCTCAATTTATACAGAATGCCAAAAAATTTATTTTGGGTACAACAACATACACATACTTGTGACGTACCTTCTTTTGTTTTTCTTTTAGTACTTTCATTTTAATTGAAGAATGCTTGAGATGATAAGTAGAAAATAGTCATAAGAATGAAGTGACTGAATGATGAATTACTCTATGAATCTGAACCATGGATTTTTGGCTCTCTAGGACTTCTCTAACTCTTCTAGGGTTTTTCACCTAAAAGGAGAGGTAGGGCCAAAAATGCTAACTAGTTCATTTAAATTATGTTATGTGTGATGTTGTCTAAGCTAAATGAATTAAAATAAATGCAAATGAGTGATCTATATGAGTGAATTTGAATGCAAAGCTAAGATTTAAACTATATTTGAAAACACACTGTGATATGCAAACAATGAACTAAATGAAGAAATAATGCAAAACAAAAAGAAATAGGTAGAAACAAAGTGCACCTGGGTAATAGATGATGAATCTGGAATGTTGTGGATGCTAACTAAAATCACTAAATTTTCATAGTGGGATTCATTCGCCCAGGGTGGTGAATTAGTCCTCGTGAAAAAGTGTCAGAAACTAGTTTCTGTCTGTCGGGATCCGAAATCTGACAAAATTTAGATTTTCAGTCCTAAGGTGGGACTCATTCGCCACTAGTGGCGAATCAGTCCTCTCCCAAATTTCTAAAAAATCAAGAGACAACTCTGCAACACCAGATCTGGAAATCACTGATTGTCGGGTTGTCAAAGTCAATTCTATAGGAAACGAAAAGAAAACCTTCTCTAAACTTGAAATAGACTTGAGTTGACTTGAAGCACCTAGTTGACTTTTTAACCAATCTTCAACACCAAAAAGCTTGTCAAATTTGCACACAAAAAGGCTGCAAACAAACATGCAATAGGGGAAAAATGGTTGAGTGTTAGCAAATAGGGGTTTGCCTTGGTCAAACCCCACTTTTTGTAATCAAACCCTTAATGAAATAATGAAAGGAAAGAGAATGATAAACTAATAACATGCAATAGCTATCAACTTACCAAACTCTTGATAATGCAAATCTGAAGTAATGTCAATGGATGCTCCAAAGTGCTTGAATATTGCTTGAATTGATGTTGTGGAATGCTTGAATGCTTGAATGAATGAGGAGATTGTAGGAGATGTAAAATGAGGTGAAAATCACATATTTATACACACTTTTTCCTTAGTTAACCATTCATACCTCATCACAGGATGACATCAAGTGATTTTGAATAAAAATCCGAAAGGAAATTTTAAATTTTTTGAATTTGGAGCCAAGGGGAACTCATTTGCCACCCATGGTGAATGGGTCCAACCTAGGACTTGAAAATATGTGTCGGGAATTAAGTTGTATTTAATGTTGTTTGTCGGGTTAATATTAAAAAATACACTTAATTAAGACATATGAGGGCATAAAGGGACCAAATAAAGCATGAGAAAGGGATAAATAGTGAAATTGTGCCTAGAAAAGCATGAAATCTTGTTACAAGACTTTACAACACTTCAAAATAGGACTTAATAATGAATAAAAGGGTGATTTTTAGGTTAATTATAATAAATAGAGTCTAGAAGAATGTAGAAATGTCTTACAACACTTCACAACACCTTCACAAGACATCGTTATTTGAATTTTAGTACCTAAATATGCATGTTCAACCCATGTCACAACATAAAATTAGAGAAAAATATATCAAATACCATGAAGCAAGACCTAAAAGGCCATGAAAATGACAAGGGGCCATTTTTTTACAACACAGAATCATAATTCTATTTTTCAGATTAAGCTTACTTTACATTTTGATAGACATTTATGAAGAAGAAATTCAAATATTGAAACAAAATAGTGATACCTTAGTTGACTAGAGCATCTATGGGTAGTTGTTGCTAGAGGATAGATAATTTTTAGTAGAAATTTACCTTCCAGGACGAGTGCCGAAATGGGTCAGAGAGTATAGGTTTACTTTACCAGAACCTATCGTTTGCTATTGTTGCAACACACTTTTATGCTTGGCCAAGCAATATTGTTCAGTATGTATGCATGAATGAACTCTGTGACTTCACTCTTTTCCATTCCTAGCATAAATCTTGCACTTTATTTTTCTAGCATACAAGATAGAATTTGCATGTTGATGTTGGGCATGCACCAGATTCCACCTTACAGGTTGTTCTCTTGCTAAACTCTCCATGTAGGGTGGGGAATTCTTGAAGTCGAAAGAATATTGGGGAAGTGTAAGATTCATGGTTGGGTGGTAAAGTGCTTCAACCATGTTCTCATTCACCGGTGGAGGCGAGCGATGAAGAAGAACCTTAATGTTCACCAGACTAATACAGTCTATGTTGTAACTTGATGTATCTATCATTTAATTACTTGATGAGAAATGGACCTTGAAATGATATTATGGCCTTTGGTTCCAAGTGAACATGATATGTAATTTGACTTTGAAGAGAATATAAGAATCTTTGACTCTTTTTAAATGGACATGTGTAGCTATAATTTACTTTATCCACTAGTTATGTCTCTTTAATTTGGAGTATATTGATGTGTCAATTACAATGATATTAAATAAGTAATAATTAGGAATAGGTTATTACATTTTGTATCAGAGCTTATGGTTCAACTCTAGGCCTTTTGAGTCTACCATAGTTGACTAGGGTAGTTGACCCTTGACCTCAAACTGGAAAGCCTTAGAATTGAATGAACCTAAATTGAATGCAGGAATGAGAAGGTCAAAGGTAGGATGAAGGAAAGGGAAAACTGTCAGAACACCACGCAAGAATGACGTAAAGGAAGGAAACACCAAGGCGGAGGTTCCATCAAAAATTCCCAATGACGATGAAACTCTAGCACAAGCTCTTACATGACTCAAGCTAGAGAGAGGCTTGAAGATTGAGGAGAAGTGAACACCTAAAATCAAAAATCCTTCCGCAATCCGAGACTAGCCTTTAGGGTGTGGACCCAATGCACCCTTGTTGACTAAAGAGGAAAAGGAGGGCCTACATGCTCAACCATCCTCATTTGTAAAATATGATGTAAACTTAGATGATAATCCAAAGGAATGTCCTCTAACCGACATTGAGAAATCAAAATGATGTAACCTAAAGCATATTGTAAATAAGGGTCTATTGACTCACCCTAAATATAAATAAAATTTAATGATATTTTGGTGTGTTCAATGGAAGACTCTAGAATGCATGTATCTTGCATGAATGCATATGTATGCTATGTTAAGGATGTATGAATATGAAAATTTTAAGATGTAACATAAGAATGTTTACTCGTAGAACCTTGTGTTGAGATGCGATGAGCATGAATGTGTTGTAGGGTAAGTGTGGGAAATCATGGTGACCACTAGGAAAGATGGGGGTGGTAGTGGTTCCGATAATGGACTAAACAAGAGGTTGTAATGAATTATGGAGGTTCTAAACTGACAAGAGTCTCACATGGATCTTATTGAGAAAGAAGCTCGAGTGGCACACAAGGACTGGGATCGCAAGAATGCAAAAGGAAATCAAGGAGACGGTGGTCCAGGGGTAGGTCCGCGAGGGCGAATTGAGGAAGAGCTTAGGAAGACCTCAAAAGAGTAGCACTACCCAAGTTTGATGGAAAGGCCATCAGAACAGGAGTTGAGGCTTGGATTATAGAAATGGAAAAATACTTCTGTAACCTTTTTGAGTAGACAAAGGTGGCTTGGGCTACGTATCAGCTCTTAGGTGAAGTAGTGACTTGGTGGGATAATGAGGAGCTAGAACGAAACCTACAACCAGCTGAGATCAGTTGGGAACTCTTCCTCTAGTATTTTAGGAAGAGATGGCTATCACAACTTTTCTTTGACAAGAAAATGATAGAATTTTAGAACTTAATCTAGGGAAATATGACTGTGATTCAGTATTGGGAAAAGTTCATAAATTTGTTGAAGTATGTGCCTCACTATCAGGGGGATGAACGGTTCCGTATCTAAAAATTTATAATGGGAATCATAACTCACATAGGAGCTGAGGTGGATATACACAAACCTCAAACCATGTATGAAGTCTTTCAAAAAGTGACCAAACAGGAACAAAAGCTGCAACAGTTGTCCAATCTTCGCAGCGATTCAGGTTCTAAGTCTTGGTATGGAAAGAAAAGATTTCATATGGGGGACAAGAGCCATTGGATTTGTAACCTCAAGAAGGGAAGCAAATCATAGGATAAGGGAGACAATGGTAACAATGGAAGGAACAAGAAATCCAATAAAGGCAAAGGGAAGGACAACCAAAAGCATAAGAGTTTTAAGGAGGACAAGCCTCGAGGGCGTAAAGGACCTCATGATGGATGTTATACTTGTGGGGGAAATCATTATGCATCGAATTGTCCTCAATGGTCAAAGAACCAAAGGGAAAGAAGCTATCAGTAGACTCACTAGATCCACACCGCAGTGGACAACAGGTAGGCAGAATATCAAGCTTCGCCAATTTAGCTAATAGGTAAGCTCTATGGCCAAACTGTCTCTATCTTAATTGATACTAGAGCTACTGAATGTTTTGTAGATCCTAGAATAATACCTAAGATACCCATTAGACTGGGGTACATGGAAAACTCATGGACATTCTAGTATGGAAATCAAGTAGAGCAGAGGGTAGATACCTGTCTCTTTTGTAGTGAGTTAGAACTTCCAACCTTACAAACTCAGGTCAACTTGTATGTGGCACCCTTAGGCTCATACAATGTGATTTTGGGGATAAATTTGTTATTTGAGCATAAAGATTTAGTGAATTGTGAGGATAAGGTGGCCAATTGTCTGGATGATCTTGGAAACCCAGCTGTGGTTTGTGGAATGCAAAGACCCTTAGAGCTTAGGAAGATTTTTGTAATGCAACTCAAGAAGGCTTGTCGAAATCTATGTGCAATTTATGCAATGCATGTTAGTAATCTTGACAACAAGGAGCCATATTTAGATGACTATCCTATTCTCAAGGAGTTCTGGGACATATTCCCTGAGGAACTTACAAAATTTCCTCTGAAGCGGGAATTTGATTTTTCATCGACTTATTTCTAGGAGCCGAACCTCAATCCAAGGAACCTTATCGAATGAACACTATAGAACTATATGAGTTGAAGGCCCAAGTAATGGAATTATTGGACAAGGGACTCATAAGACCTAGTGTGTCTCCTTGGGGAGCATCAGCAATTTTTGTGAAGGAGGATGGAACTTTGCAACTATGTATAGACTATTGGATGTTGAACAAGGTTACCATCAAGAACCATTATCCATTTTTGAGGATTGATGAATTGTTTGATCAAATGAAGGGAGCAACGGTGTTCTCCAAAATTGATCTCAAGTTGGGGTACCATCAATTGTGGATTAAGGAAGAAGATATTCTGAAGATTGCATTTAGAACTCAGTATGGACATTATGAGTTCACAGTGGTACCTTTTGGCTTAACTAATGCACCAAAATCCTTCATGAACCTTCAAATTGATATTCATTAATGACATATTAGTCTACTCAAAGATTGTCGAAGAGCATGATAGACATTTGAGAATAGTTTTTCAATGACCTAGAGAAAGGAAAATTTTTGGTAAGCTATCCAAGTGTTCCTTTTTTCAAGACTGATTGCACTATTTGGGCCATATAATTTCAGCCAAAGGAGTCTCTACAAACCTTGAAAAGATCAAGGAAACAGTGGAATGTCCAGTGCCATAGAATGTGTCAAAAGTCTGCAGCTTCATGGGCCTCGCAGGGTACTATAGGAAGTTTGTGCAAGGGTTCTCCCAGATTGCATCTCCTATCACCTCACTCAAAAGGAAGGGAACGTGGTATGAATGGACCAAGAAATGGAAGCAGACATTCCAACTCCTAAAGGAGAGGCTCATGACAACACTAGTGGCTGACTCTAATGGGAGATTCACAGTGATCATAGATGCCTCCGACGAGGGATTGGAAGTAGTGTTAATGTAAGACAGACAAGTGGTGGCATATGAATCAAGGAAGCTCAAGCAGTATGAAGTGAACTATGCACCTCATGATTAGGAATTGATAGCCATAGTTCATGCCTTATAGATGTGGAGGCATTACCTTTTGTGAAAGCCATTTGAACTCAAGACATACCACTTAGGGTTGGGAATATATATTTACCCAGCCAAACCTTAATGCACGATAGAGAAGGTGGCTATAATTCCTTAGTGAATATGACTTTGGAATTGAATACATAAAAGGGAAAGAGAGTAGAATGGTTGATGCTCTTAGTAGACGAAGACAAATGACAACCATGATCTCAACAAGGTCTAATTTGAGGCAACAGGTAATTCAAAAACTGCCCGAGGATGAGTACTATGAAAGAGTGAAGAATTCCCTAGTAGAAAATCCTTCTGATAATCATTTTGATGGGTATGAGATCGAACTGGATGGTATTTTGAGGTACTAGAGGAGAATGTATATTCCAGACTCCAGAGAGTTGAGAAAATTGGTTTTGGAAGAAGTTCACAATGCACCTTATTCAGGACACCCCGATGTATCTAAGATGATCACAGAGTTGAAGACTCTATATTTTTGGCCTAAACTCAAGAAAGATGTAGTGGAGTACGTAGCCAGATGCTTGGAGTGCCAGCGAGTCAAGGCTAAGCATGCACAACCGACCGAGTTATTGTATCCCCATGACATACCTGAGTATAAATGGCAAGTGATCAATATTTACTTCGTACATGGGTTGCCTTTAAGCAAGAATAAGCATGATGTCATCTTGGTTATGATTGATAAGTTGACCAAGGTTGCACATTTCATTCCGAGAAACCTTAAGGATGGATCGTTGACCTTGGAAAATAAATTTGTGTAAGAGATCTTCCATTTGCATGGAGTACCAGAGACTATCATTTCTGATAGGGACACACAGATGACCTCAAGGTTTTGGACAACCTTGAATGCAACATTGGGGACTAAATTGAATTTTAGCTCATCTTATCATCCTCAGACTGATGGGTAGACGGAGAGGGTGAACCAGGTAGTCGAAGACCTCCTCCGAATGTATTGTATGGACCAATAATATATGTGGGAAGAATATTTGCCTTTGGTAGAGTTTGCTTACAATAACTCCTATCATACCTCCTTATGAATGACACCATTTGAGGCCTTGTATGGGCGAAAGTGTCATACCCCCATCAGTTTGGATAAACTGGAGGACAAGATCATAGTAGGACCAGAAATTCTTAAGGAAATGGAAGAGAAAATGCAGGTCATTAAGAGTAGATTGAAGGAGGTGGTAGATCGATAGAAGATTTATGCCAACAAGAACCAAACTCAGAGGTAGTTCGCAGCAAGGGACAAGATTTTCTTGAGAGTCAAACCTCATAAAAGCTCTATTGCTTTTGGAAAGTCTTCCAAATTGGCCCCAAGATATGTGGGACCGTTTGAAGTCCTGGAAGTGATTAACCTCGTTTCCTATAGACTAGCTCTACCACCTGATCTGGTTCGACTTCATAATGTGTTTCATGTTTCTTTGCTTAAGCCATATCATCCTGATGTGACTCATGTACTTGATTGGCAATCCTTGCAGGTATAGGATCCATGAGTGGTGCTAGTGGATCCCATTAGAATCCTGGATAGGCACAACATTAAGTTGCAGAATAGAGATATCACACAATTTGAGGTCCAATGGGACTAGTATTCCAAGGATAGTGCTACATGGGAGGATGCGGAAGAAATAGAACTCTCCTTTCCACATCTGCTTTCTTGAAAGAGAAACTCAATAATATTGTTTGATATTTCTTTTTGGTTTGAGATACTATGATATTTCATGCTTAAATTTTTTGATGTTGAAATAGACATATATTTCATGAGATGTTGAAATAGACATATATTTTGAAATGATGTTGAAATAGACATATGTTTGAAATGATGTTGAAATAGACATATATTTTGAAATGATGTTGAAATAGACATATATTTCATAAGATGTTGAAATAGATATATATTTTATGTGATGTTGAAATAGACATTTATTTTATGAGATGTTGAAACAAACATATTTTGAAATGATGTTGAAATAGACATATATTTCATGTGATGTTGAAATAGACATAAAAGATCAAAAGTGATATGATGTCATTCATTTTGACTTACTAGACATCGAGACAATGTCTCTTCCAAGAGGGGAGGGATGTCATAACCCAATTTTATTACATATTTATTTAAATACAAAAAATTGAATTGTTGATGAAATTCAATTAAATATTAAATGGAGATTCTAGAATATTCACATGTTGAATACGAGGAGTTGACTAATGTTGACTTTATGAAATTCTAAAAACTATTTTTTATATATGTCATCAAGGATTGAACATTTTTGATCAATTTTCAAGTATGTGTAGTAGCAGGGTGACAGGATGAAGGACGAGAACACGGTTGAGGTAGGATTGTTTAGCTAGATCGAATGGTAAGCCGGTTGGAATCTAGGTGCACACACCACATAAGGGCATGATGACTTGCATTTAAATCAAATTGCATATGTCTGAGAATGAGAATTTCCTGATTTGAACTAATTTCGTGTTTGAAATTATATGGCTTGTAGATACGAAAATTGTCCATTTAAAACTATGTGTTTGATGAAACAAAAATAAAATTTCCATATATATATAGAGATGCTCGAATTTGAATTTAAGTTATCCATTGAAAGTAATATTGTATGGAACTCGTAATCCAAAACAAACGATTACACATAGAAGTTAATATGTATATATAAATATATATGTATACATATACATATATACATGTATGTACACAATATTTGAATACATCTACATATATACATACATACATACATACATATATATATATCTTTGTGTGTGTGTGTGTGTAAATGTAGAAAGTATGGTAAATGAGAATGGGAATCATTTAAATAAACACAAAATATGAATATATATACATACATATATATAAATACATGTATATTCGAATGCTTGTTCAAATGTATATGTATTAAATTCAAATGATAACCAATAACATACTAATATCGTGCTATAATTAAAACAAATATGATGATGGTAGTAAGGCCTGCCATGAATTTAATGGCTATATTTGAATTGTGTAGTGGCTGATGGACAGGCCATAATGCCTCCGCCTTGTGAATGCAAAATATAGACTATTGTTTCCATTTTTGAATAACACACAGGCAGTGAGGTGAAGAAAATCACAAGACAAGGTGGGTCATGGGAAGGAAAAAGTAGAGGAGTTCAAAGGAGAAAGTGAGGGATAGCTTAATCAATTTGATATTGAGGTAATCTGAACCATGCAAGAAATATAAACTAGTTTTTATTTCCATTCTTTCCTTCTTTATTATCAAACGATAGTAATTTCATTTTGTATATTGTTTTCTTTTATTTTTCTGTGTACATTTGATAGAAGCCATGGCCTTAGGCCGAATGGCATAGCGTCGACCTTTGTGGGTCGCTTGTTTGCATTATGTGTATGAGATCTTTCTTTTAGGAAGCCATATAGCTAGCTCTATGAGCTAAGTCGAGCCTTTGAGTGTTAAACTCAGGTGGTTCTTCCTTGAGGCCGCTCACATGAGCATGCCATATGATGGAATTAATATACTTTGCACCATTTTATTATAACTTACTGTGAATAAAAAATGATGGAGACCGATTAAAGATTCCCTTAGAAGAGGGTTTGTAACCCTGTAAATTTATTTTGTATGATTGTTCACCACCCTAGCAGCTACCGAGGCTCGTAATGCTTCAAAATCTAGTCATAAACTCATGTTATTCTAAATGTTAAGCCTGTAGGGCTATTGGAATTAATTTCGATGATAGTATAAGTGATTCCTCCTATACATATTTGGAATCAATTATAATCTAGGGGAAATAAAAGACCCCTCTGAATGTTGTATTTTCTTGTATTTCATATCGAACCATGAAATTAAAATGGGACAATAACATCAAATGGGAAGGGTTGTGTTTATTGTTTTTAATCCTTGAATGAATGTAGGTTGTCTTGCTATGAAGCTGACCCCGTTTGACGAGGATGATGGATAGAAAAACCATGTTGAGATGAAATCAAGGTCAACATGTAGAATATCTTTGCATGCATGGTAGTAGGCAGTAAAGTACATAGGCAATTTTTTTGAATATAATTATGATGAAACTTACCATTAGTAGATGGTTAATAGCTTGATGCTATAGTCTGTTGGGCAACAATATTTTCTTCTGAATATTGTCATACTGTCCTTATGCTTGATACAGGGCAAATTTTTACTTCAATATTTTCTATACAATGTGAAAGAATCGTACTGTTTCTTCTAATTGATAGTGAATCATATGCTTGTTAAAGTTATCATTTATTATACTTAGAACAACTAGAGATTTGTAATAGAGCAGTGATATTATTGATTTTAAAAAAAAATTGAATCATGGAAAAGAGAATATGAATGTTTTGTTGCATTACAACTCTGTTCAAATTTTAAATGTTTAAATGATAAATGTGCATATGTGAGCAACTTGCTTATAACTGTATAGTAGGAACAATACCTTTTTTATTTAATCCAACAATGTACTTAAGCAAACAACTAGTTTTGCAACTATTTAGAAGGAAACAACAAATTTATGCTCAAACAGTATGTATGAAACTGTAAGGCCTGTACTATTCACTTGACAATGAAAGGTCAAATAGAATACTATCTAAGTTCAAAATCTAAATTAATGTATTTTTTTTAGAATGTATGCACAAACTCAAACATAAGTAGGCACATATGTGTATGCACATAGAATTTGTCTATGTACATACACATACTTGTGACATACCTTCTTTTTTCTTTTCTTTGAGTACTTCCATTTTAATGGAAAAATGCTTGAGATGATAAGTAGAAAATAGTCATAAGAATGAAGTGACTGAATGATGTATTACTCTGTGAATCATAAATCTAATTTTTAGATTAAGCTTACTTTACATTTTGATAGACATTTATGAAGAATAAATTCGAATATTGAAAAATAATAGTGATACCTTAGTTGACTAGAGCATCTATGGGTAGTTGCTGCTAGAGAGTAGATAGTTGTTTAGTAGAAAGTTACCTTCCAGGACGAGTGCCAAAATGGGTCAAAGAGTATAGGTTTTCTTTACTAGAACCTATCGTTTCCTATTTTTGCAACAAACTTTTATGCTTGGCCAAGCAATATTGTTCATTATGTATGCATGAATGAACTCTATGATTTCACTCTCTACCATTCCTAGCATAGATCTTGCACTTTCTTATTCTATCATACAAGATAGAATTTGCATGTTGATTTTGGGCATGAACTAGATTCCACCTTGCAGGTTGTTCTCTTGCTAAACTCTCTGTGCAGGGTCGGGCATTCTTCAAGTTAAAATAATACTAGGGAAGCGTAAGCTTCGTGGTTGGGCGGTAAAGGGCTTCAACCATGTTCTTGTCCACTAGTGGAGGCGAGCAATGAAGAAGAACCTTAATGTTCACTAGAATAATATAGTCTATGTTGTAGCTTGATGTATCTATCATTTAAGTACTTGATGAGAAATGTACCTTGAAATGATATTATGGCCTTTGGTGTTATGTGAACATGATATTGTAATTTAACTTTTGAAGAGAATATCAGAATCTTTGACTCTTTTTAAATGGACATTTGTACCTATAATTGAATTTAGCCACTAGTTATGTCTCTTTAATTTGAAGTATATTGATTTTTCAATTACAATAATATTAAATAAGTAATAATTAGGAATATCTTATTACATAAAAAAGAATAGGTGTCTAGGTGAAAACCAAAAGACACCTTTAGACCATGAAAAGTAAAAATAAAGGACGTATCTGAGGGTGAAAACCTCCCTGAGGCACCTAAGGATGGAGGGTTGGAAATTCTTCCTATAAGACAAGAGAAATCACCATTGCTCATAGAAAAATTAGAAGAGGTCAATCTTGGTAATGATGATAATCCAAGAATCATTCACTTTGTAGCATACTTGACAATCATTGAAAAGATGGAGTTCATCAGTTTCTTTTTAGAAAGGCAAATCAATTTTGTGTGGTCATATGTTGATATGCCTAGGTTGGATCCTGATTTAGTCTTGCATCATTGCCATTATTTCCAAATGCAAAAGTGTGAAATACAAGTTGAGAAAAATGCATCCCCAAATCACAATCTTGGTGAAAGTGGAGTTGAAGAAGTGCTAGATGTTGGTTTCATTTAACCTATACATTATGTAGAGTGGATTTTAAATCTTGTACCCATAATGAAACCAAATATTGGAATTAGAGTTTGTATAGATTTCAAAGATTTAAATAAAGCTTGTCCCAGAGATGACTTCACATTTCCCAACATTGACATCATAGTAGACCTCACAGTGGGATATAAAATGCTATTACTCATGGATGATTTCTTAGGATATAATTAAATTAGAATTTCCCCCAAATATCAACATAAAACAACTTTCACTTGTCCTTAGGGTACCTCCTATTGGAATGTCATGCCCTTTGGCCTTAAAAATGCTAGAGCAACATATCAAAGGTCTATGGCTACAATATTTCATGACTATATGCATACACTCATGGAAGACTATGTTGATGATTTGTTAGCTAAATCATTATCAAGAGACAACCATTTAGCAGTGTTAGACAAGATTTTCAAGAGGTTGAAAGAGTACAAGGTTAGATTGGATCTAAAAAAGTGTGTTTTTGGGGTAAAATTTGGCAAACTCTTAGGATACATTGTGTCTAGTAGAGGTATTGAAGTTGACCCTGCAAAAGTAAAATCCATCATGGATATGCCTCCACCAGTAAACATAAATCAGTTACATAGTCTACAAGGAAAGCTACAATCAATTCAAAGGTTCATCGCTTAGTTGACTGATAAATGTCAACCATTTCAACACTTTCTTTGTAAGGGAGTCCCATTCACATGGATCAATCGTTGTCAAGAAGAGTTTCAACAAATCAAGGATTATTTGTTATCTCCTCCAATTCTTATGCCACCTATTGATGGAAAACATCTAATACTATACATATCATCAACCTCATCAGCATTGGGAGCCTTGTTAGCATAGAATGATGAAGAAGGAAAAGAATGAGCCATGTATTATATTAGTCACACACTTGTGGGGTACGAGCTTAATTATAGTCCTATTGAATGGGTGTGCCTCTCAGTTGTCTTTGCCACTCAAAATATTTGACACTATATGTTGAATCATCAGAAAAAATTGGTAGCAAAGATAGATCCATTGAAGTACCTACTCAATAAAGTGGCTCTAATAGGTCAACTAGCAAAATGGGTAATAATATTGAGTAAATTTCATATAGAATATGCTGATCGTAAAGCAACAAAAGGATAAGTGATAGCTGATCAACTTGCATATGCTCCTACAACAGCAAATCATCCCTTAGTGGATGATTTCCCTATTGATTCCATCTTCACAGTAGAGACCTCTACTACATGAAAACTATATTTTGATAGATCTTTCACAAATCATGGTTCTAGGAATGGTATCCTCTTTGTCACACCCTAAGGTGATTAAATACCTAACTCATACATAATAGCATTCTCTTGTACTAATAACATGGTTGAATATGAAGCATTGCTCATGGGCCTCCAAATGGATAGAAAATGGAAAATTAAGAACCCTCAAGTCTATGGTGACTCACAATTGGTTATCCATCAAGTTAATATTGACTAATATACAAAGGATGAAAAGATTATCCTCTATAAGAGAACGGTTGATAGTTTCAAGCAGTATTTCAATGTCATTGTCTTCAGTCAAATTCCAAGAATATAGAATAAAGCAACAAACGTAATAACCACCAGAGGATATCTCTTGGATATACCTAACAATGTGCCTCATTATGAGTTCTTAGTGGAACAACTATTGATCCCCACATTCGATATCCCCAAATCTAAGCTTGTGTGAAATTTTTGGTCCTAATTCTCCCTAGTATAAAGACTTTTATAACTATCTACATGACCAAATTATCCCCTCTGACTTGTCCTCCATGCAACACAAGACCTTTATTTGACAAGCCTCTAAATATGTAATCATCGGTGATACCTTTTACCATCGTAGCCTAGATATCACATTCCTTAGATGTATCAATTCAAATGAAGCACAAATGAGTTTACACAAAGTACACGATGGTATATGTGGAGCTCACTTTAGTGGTCCTACCTTAGCTAATAAGCTCATGTTAATGGGATACTATTGGCCTACTATGGAACATGATGCCTATCAATTTGTTAAGAAATGTCAACAATGCTAGATACATGGAGATCTTGTGCACACACCTGCTCAAGAGATTCATCCAATTACATCACTGTGGTCGTTCTCTCAATGGGGACTCAACCTCATGGGAAAGATCCACCCTACATTTTCCAATGTTAATAAATTCATCCTCACTACAGTTGAGTACTTTATAAAATGGATCGAAGCCATCCCTAGGACATACATTATCAGAAATAAAATAGCCAAGTTCACCCTCAATTATATCATATGCCGGTATGGTGTTCCCCAATCTATCATCATAGAAAATGGTCATCCTTTCAAGAATCGAGATGTCCATGAACTGTGTGATAAATTCCATATCCACCATCATTTTGCTACTCCATATTACCCTTAAGGTAACAGTCAAATCGAGGTGTCTAATAAAACCATCCTTAAAATACTAAAGAAGATTGTCAATGACACTGGACATGACTAACATATCCAACTTAATCCCACCTTGTGGGCCTATCGAACTAGAATCCACACTCCTATTGGAGCCACTCCATATTACCTCATCTTTGGATCCAAATCCATTCTTCCCATCAAGGTTGAGTTACCATCCTTGAGAGTATCTATGCGATAGTTCATTGACGATGAACAATATTGTGTATCCTATTTGCATGAACTAGAGTTACTCGATGAGAGGTGACAAAATGCACTGGTCCATTTACAAGCTTATGAAAATTATCTCCTCATAGCTACAATAAGAGAGTTTGAGTAAGGAACTTTGACATCAGTGACTTCGTCTTAAAAGAGAATCTAAAGAATCAAATGGATTGAGAGAAGCCCAAAATTTTTGAGCCTAATTGGTTGGGTCCTTATATCATAACCACAACATATGGTTTTGGCACTTATTAGCTTGCTAATCCTAAAGGGGAACTACTACCAAATCTTATCAATAGCATGCACCTTTGCAAGTATTATACTTAGTTTCAAAGAATCTAGCAAAAAAAAAGAATAAAAAAACAAAAAAAACAAAAGAAAACAAAAGAAACAAAATAATCATCAACCTGATGAAAACCTGGCAAACAGGCATCTTGTGTGACACCAAAAAAATAGAAAAAAATAGTAAAGAGAAATAATCCATCCAATAGTGAAAACTACTTCGGTGGCACTTTGGATAAGTACCATGGTGAAAACCTGACAAACATGCAGCATGTGTAGTCGGTCTTTGCTCCATCATCTACTATCATTTTATTGAATTTTTTCATTTCCATCCATGATCCTTCGTGCATATCCCATTCCATAATAAAATCCAATCCATAACAAAGCTTATTCACCCTTCTCATGGCATGAGAATTATTGATGTTTAGCGTCTTCCACTTCCCATACTTATCCATAATAATTTTTTCCCATCCAATCCCATCCATAATAATGGGTCCTATACCTAAATGGGGGAAAATCCTTGACTTAGGTTTCAGAATGGGATCCTAGACATGGTATCAGTTTAGAATATTCCTAAATATCCAAAAACATCCAAATATTCCTTTAAAACTCCAAAAAAATAAATTAAAAAAATATCAACTCCAAAAATAATGTATGTCAGTCCAAGTACTCTGCAACTTCACATAGGAAATAAATCATCGATAAGCCCCCAAGGCTTAGTTTAGTCCCTTACTTTTTGTCATAACAAGTTGTCTATCCATCTATATCTACATTTCCATAATAAGCTATCCATGGTCAAGGTTAGTTGAACTACGTTGCCTCTGTGACTTCACGTAGGTAAGGCCATCATTGATGGGCCCCCGAGGCTTCAGTCTGTCCATTATCAGGTGTCCATCATTATCCACATCCCATAATAAATGGTACCTTGCTAAGGTTGACATTTTGATCAACCACAAACAAAAAATCATCTTACAGAGAACTGATCTTGGCAAATCTCGAAACAACAGATGAACTATCCAACTAGTCTCTAATCCTCATCAATCAATTCCCCTATCATAATCAGTTATCCTAATCAACAATCATCTATCTTATACAGGATGTTGCATCATTGAAACCAGACTCGATGTCTTATACGACATGCTTCATTTCCTGAAACCAACCTTTATCCAGATTCCTATCATACAAGTGCTCATCGTTGGCAAGAAGATTTGAATGGTTGTTGATCTGTTGGTCCAGTTTGTCTTATCTTTTTATCTAATTTCTCTTTGGTCATGTTACTATGCACCTCAAGGAAGTCCACAAGTTATGAGAGGAGCGATGATGGATCATGACCTTTTTCTCTTTGATTTCTATTTGTGGTTTGTCTTGAAAATTTGACCAGGGAAACTAAGTTACTTGTGTGTAATTGGGGTTCCATTTGGCATAATCAAAACATCCTATGCAACTTAAAGGTCATCTAACACTTTCTTGCATTAGGACTAACCTGCTTTTTGGTTTCTTCCTCACATTTTCTAACAAGGTCCTATGGTTACTCATCTGCGTCATGACACTCCTTGCCCATCATGTTTTTATTTTGCAAGGGAGAACATATCACACCTTTGTCTATCTCATGTCTTGATGTTCGTTATTCATTGCCACAATAAAATTCTCTATGATGATAATCGTGCACTAAAATTAAAGCTCAAAATCTATCAACAAGATCTCACATCAATCTCAATCCATTTGATCATTCCATTCCAATTCTATCTAAATATTCTTTGCTTCTTACTAACCTCTTCTTCCATCTTATCAATAAATTTAGCTTAATTATCCATAATTTTTACCAAATTTCCTAAGGGGGCACCATGCTATTTTTCCTTAATCGGGGCATGTTGAGGCATACTGGGGTAGGTCCTGAGTTGAATTTTCCTAATTATTCTTTGAAACAATGCTCAAAATCACATTGTATCAAAGAGGGGAAAAATGTAGACACTGAAAAATGTCCTAAGCCTGTGAACAACATTTCACACACTAATTTACATCTTTCCTACATAATTAAATATTTTTTAATTATTTAATTATTCCTTAATACTAGATTAATTAAATAAATTTCATTTATTTAATTACGTCACTAATTACTTTATTCTTCTAATTTAATTAAATAAATTATTAGTTGTTTAATTATTCATCATGACTTTTCATCTATAATTAAATAATTATTTTAATTATTTAATTGCTCATTTTCTGCTTTCTTCTATAATTAAATAATTATTTTAATTATTCATTTTCTGCTTCCCTAAATTAAATAATTATTTTAATTATTTAATTATTCATTTTCCACTTCCCTAAATTAAATAATTATTTTAATTATTTCATTTATCTATATTTATCCTCTTTCTAAATAAATAAAATTATTTATTTTATTTGTTTATCATATCTTGCACATGCTATTATAAGTAATTATTTTAATTGTCAAAGTTTCATGCAAATCCAACTCACCTTCTAATCACCTTCTAACTAACATATTCTTCCACCTCATTCCTCATGAAAATCAGTGAACTCACACTTAGTCTAAGTTGTATCCTCTTCTCAATGATTTTCCACCATTGATCTCATTACTTCTTCCTTGAATCCTCACCACCCATCAAATCTAAATTTCTATAAAATCAGCTCTCAATTTCATTTCAACCTAACAACAATCTTCAAAATTTTGCTATCATATTATCTTGAGGAGCCACATTCTTCAATATTTTGCTATCACTCATATCATTCATCTTGAAGAACCACAATATTTGAAGTTTTTGTATCATCTATCTTGAGATCTTGGTACTACACATCAAGCTTATCAAATATCTTGCATACTACAAATATGAGAGTAAACAAAACAAAATGGACAAGAGCAATGGAGAGGAATCAACTTTGGCATAGGAATTGAGGTTTATAGCTTTATTATTACGATTTCTATTGTCATTTGTGCTTCATTGTTAGATTAGGGTCTCTATGGCTTGAATTTAGGTAGTTCTGTGGTTGCTATCGATGATTCATGCCTTTCCCTCAATTTTCTTAGTCTTACAAGTAGCATCACTATTATTTTAGAGGTGAAAAGTTTTATGGGTCTAGGAGGCTATTACCACAAATTTGTAGAGTGGTTCTCTAGGATTTTACATCTTATCACTTCCCTTAAAAAAAAAGGGAAGAATTTTGTTTGGACTAAGCAGTGTGAGAGGGCATTTCAGACTCTCAAGAAGCATCTTAGTAGTGATCCTATTTTATTAGTTCTAGACTTGACTTGATGTAGGGGAATACAACCCTCTAACAATAGCTCCTAACAACATAAGATGCACTCAACAATTGCTTGCAACAATAACAAAAAAAATCTGCAAGAAGTATTCTTCTTTGTTCATTCAAAATCTCCTGTATATTACATAATTACATAGCATAAATGAAATTAAATGGTTGTGCAGCCATATGGGTTGATGAAAACTTGATTACAATATGATATAAGTCTGTTACAAATAACAAAGATCAATCCAAATTGATCTCCTTCAATCTATCTTCTTCCTATAGCTTCTAGCTCCTTCAACCTGCAATCTCTAATGGAAATCATTGATGCAACAAACTTGCAACCTTTAAGTTTGTTTTCTATTGTCCAAACACCATCAAACCTACAAATCACATAATCTTGGTTTCCTTCTCCAAGAATTGCACCCCTAATATGAAACAACAACCACACCACAAATTGCACAAAACAAATGCAAGAAGGAAGCATAGGATTTCTATTATCTTAGAAATACAATTAAATTACAAGATCACATTCTTCATCATATGGGATTTTTGATTATATAATATGTAAAAAATTGGAGTCATGATCCTATGGAAAATCTAACATCCTATTATGCAAAACTTCAACTCTAAAAATCTAACTTCTCATAGTGACAAGGCATCAATATATAATTTCTAGGATGAGAATACCACTATGGTATTCTGAAACAACATGCATATATTATAGGCTCGGGTTGGATGAGGCAATCACTGCCCCATGCTTTGAGTCCTTGCTCCTAAGAACTCCTAGGTGTCTCTTTCACCTTGTCCTGGTGGTCCTGCCTCAGGCTTAGATGCCACTACTTCTATTGACCAACCCCACATCATCATGCTTTCCTTCTACCAAGCCAACCTTGGTGCTTTGCCACATACTCTCCATTGACCCTTAATCTTCCTAAAGGCCAATTTCTCTCAACAATTAACTTGATTCTTGCAGGGGTGTGTAGACGTTGTAATAGCTTCAAGATGATCAAACTAGGGTTCCTATTTCAACACAAGACTCCAACTAACCATCGCTTTCTCAAAATCCCCTCCTAGGGTTAAAAAGGCTACAAGCCTAAAGCCCCCAATTAGGCCTCTTCACAGAGAAAAAGGAAATTTTCTTCAAAACCCACCAAAGGACCTGGATTCTTCATTTGGGGTTTGTGATTCCCATACCCACACCTTAAAGATTCTTGAGGTTTTGAGCTTGTATAGGCTGTACACTGCTCAAACACAAAAATGGTTAAAAACCTAGGGTTTCCTAACTTTTCTGGCTGATTTTGGACTGTCAAAAAGTTCTCACTCCAAATGAATTCATCGAGCCTCCCCCTAATCATAATGCAATTCCAAGACCTCCTAAAAAATTCTCCAAAAAGAATTTCTCCAAGATCTCAATTCCCCTGCAAGATATGAGTCTTTTTCTCACTGTCTTCCCTAGCCGGACCCTGCTTGGCTCGCCTAGGGCAAGACCTTGCCAACATATCCTACACTCAAAAAAACCCTAGCAACTACCATATGTACAAGAATGGTGTCTAGGCACTATTTCCAAAAGGCCATATAGTTTGTACGGTGGAAAAGTGCTCTAGCACACCATTTCACAAAAACAGTCTGGTTCAGACCAGAAATTGGATAACAACAAACTATTTACAAAAAGCTGCTTAAAAATTGTACAAGAGGCTATCTAACGAATTCAAAATGCTTGAATGACAACTACACTACATTCCACAGCCAAACAGGAATAAATCTAATCCATTAAAGCTCAATCAAGATGCAAAAACCAGGAATTTCTGTACATAACAATGTTTCCTTCTATTTTCCAAGATTTTACCAAAACATCAAAGCTTCTAACCCTGCTCCAGGGTCGAGTCATCCCTTATATAGGCTCCAAAAATAGTTGAGAACCTTTGGTCGAACCTCTTGTTGACCTTATAACAAAAGTTATAATACCCACTGTGTTTTGCAAACCTAGGCAACTTTTGACAACTTAGCCAAAATGATGTTCTAAAACAAAGTAACTCTTGTCAACTTCTTTCCAACATATAAAAAACATCCCTAAGCACTCAAAACAATGGTCACATGACCTTATGAACAACACAACAAAATTTAGAACTTCAAATAAAACTTCAATAAACCTAGTACTTTTCCAGGTGCTCTTGCACCATTCTCCCCCTCTCAGCACAAACAAATAAGGAATTTTAGGAGAGATCAGAGACATATCAATGCCTTGCTTCTTAAAATATACTTCTTCTACCTAGGTAGCTTCAGATTCATGCTTGTTCTTCCATTTGACAAGATGCTCCATGTACACCTTGTGTCTTGTAGCCTTCTTCACTCTTGACTCCAAGATCTTCTCTACTTGTAGCTTGTCTGGAGTTGGTAGTGTCATGTTGCTGACATCCTTGAATATCTCCTTGCTATTCTGGTCCATGTCAGTGACTGTCCCCTTATACTTGATCAGATCAGCCACATTAAACACTGGAGATATGCCTAGGTGTGCTGGTAATTCCACCTTGTAAGCATTCTTTCCATACTTGGCTAACACCTTGCATGGCCCCACTGTTTTCATCTGGATTTTGGTTGAAATTCCCTTCTGCAATCTGGATTTGTTAAGGTGGACCATGACATAGTCCCCTACTACAAATTGTACATCCTTCCTTGACAAATCAACTTTCTCCTTCAACTTTTGGGTTGCTGCTGTGACTGTTTCCTTGACCTGCTCCTGAATCTCTTTCATGGTCTGAGTGAAGTCTTCTGCATGTCCACTCCTATTCTCCATAGATCCAAGGTCTCTGAGCTCACAAATGCCTCTTAGGTGCATCCCATACACAACTTCAAATGGACTCTTCCCTGTGGTTCTGTTTACACTGTCATTATAGGCATATTCAGCTTGGGAAATAACCAAATCCCATGTCTGTCCATATTCTTTAGTTAAGCACCTTAAAAGATTACCAAGCACCCTGTTGACCACCTCTATTTGACCATTGGTCTGAGGATGGTAAGCTGATCCAAATGACAAATTTTTTCCCAATCTGCTCCATAGAGTCTTCCAAAAGTGACTCATGAACTTCACATCTCTGTTAGAAATTATGCTTAAAGGTAAGCCATGGATCCTCACAGCCTCCTTGAAGAAAAAATGAGCTATATAGCTGGCATCATGAGTAGTTTTGCAGGGAATAAAATGACTCATCTTGCTAAATCTGTCTACCACAACATAAACACTGTCAAAACCAGTCCTGGTCTTAGGAAGGCCTACCACAAAATCCATGCTCACACACTCCCATGGTCTATTAGGAATGGGCAGGGGTTGATATAAACCAGCATTGCTAGCTCCTCCCTTAGCTTTCATACACACAACACATTGCTCCACATACCTTCTAACATCTCTTGCCAACTTAGGCCAATAATAGAATCTTTGTACTAACTCTAAGGTCTTATTGATGCCAAAATGCCCACTAAGACTGCCATTATGCTTTTTCTGAATCAGATTTTCCCTCATTGACCCTCTTGGAACACATAACTCATTTCCCTTAAACAACAACCCACTTTGCAAGGTATACTCAGAATATTGGCTATGGAAATGGTTCTCAAAGTTAGAACATACCTTATAGGCCTTTGAAAAGTCTTCATCCTCTCCATATAGATCCTTGAAACTCTCTATGCCAATGCTCTTGAGTTGTATCTCTTGCACTGTCAACAATCTCCTACTCAATGCATCTGCCACCTTGTTCATTTGTCCTTTCTTGTGCTTGATGGTAAAAGTAAAAGCTTGGATGTATTCCATCCATTTCAAGTGCCTATTACTCAACTTCTCTTGGGTGTTGATAAAACTAAGTGCCTGATTATCAGTAAAAACCACAAACTGCTTGGGTAGAAGGTAATGCCTCCATTTCCTAAGTGACTGAACCAAAGCATAAAGTTCCAAGTCATAGGTTGAATACTTTTTCTTAGCTTCATTGAGCTTCTCACTAAAGAAGGCTATAGGCCTGCCCTCTTGACTTAGCACTCCTCCTATTGCCACTCCACTTGCATCACATTCAATGGTGAAAAACTTGTCAAAGCTAGGTAATAAGAGAATTGGTTGAGTTGCCACTTCTTGTTTAAGTTTCTCAAACCCTTTCTCAGCTTCTTGTGTCCACACAAACTTAGTTTTCAAACCACCCTTGATTGTGTCTAGAACTGGTGCACATATACCACTAAAGTTCCTTATGAATTTTCTATAGAATTGTGCCAATCCATGAAAACTCCTTACCTCTGTCCCTGTGGTTGGTGTAGGCCAGTTTAGGATGGCTTCCACCTTGCTTGGATCCATCTTTAATGAGCCTTTGGACACTACAAAACCTAGATACACAAGCTCTTGCTTGAAGAACTCACACTTCTCAAGATTGATTGCCAACTTCTCCTCTTGCAACCTTCTAAGAATCATCTCCACATGCTTCAAGTGTTCTTCTCCTGTCTTGCTAAAAATAAGTATATCCTCAAGATACACTACCACAAATATCCCTGCGAAATCCTTAAGTACTTCATTCATGAGTCTCATGAATGTGCTAGGGGCATTTGAGAGGCCAAATGGCATCACTTTCCACTCATATAACCCATCATTTGTCTTAAAAGCTCTCTTCCACTCATCACCATCCTTAATTCTGATCTAATGGTAACCACTCTTAAGATCTAACTTTGTGAAGAACTGAGCACCTCCAAGACAATCCATCAAGTCTTCAATTCTAGGAATAGGAAACCTATACCTAATTGTGATTCTATTTATTGCTCTAGAATCAGTACAAAGTCTCCACTTACCTCCCTTCTTTGTTGCTAAAACCACTAGCACTGCACATGGGATGATGCTCTTTTGAATCAATCCTTGATCCAACAATTCTTGCACTTGCCTAGCTACCTCTAGGTTCTGCTCAGGTGTAAGTTTGTATGCTGCTTTGTTAGGTAATGAAGCTCTAGGTATGAAGTCAATTTGATGACTTATGGCTCTCCTTGGTGGTAGATTTGCAGGTGTACCATCACTGACTATACTTTTGTACCTATCAAGCAACTTTTGGACTGCTTCCGGTAGGACTGTCTTTTCAGCCTTATCTTCCTCTTTAGGTTGCAACACAACCACATATCCTTCATTCCCTTGGTGTAGGTCCTTAAGGAACTCCTTACCACTGCTCAACATGATGTTAGGTGTCTTGGACTGTCCTTCATCTTCTTCTGATAGTGACTGCAGCTTGAAGGTTCTTCCATCCTTTTTGAATGAAATGGTATTCTCTTTCCCATCATAAATAGCACTTCTATCATACTGCCATGGTTTGCCTAGTAGTAGATTGCATGCATCCATGGGTAATACATCACAAATTAACTTGTCTTTATATCCTCCAATGGAGAACTCCACCGTTACTTGCTCATTCACCAAAACACTCTGCCCTTTGTTCAACCATGTGACCTTGTAGGGGTTAGTGTGAGGTACCTTCTCCAATTTTAGTTTTGCTACTGCTTCCTCTGAGATTATATTATCTGTTGAACCTGAGTTTACTATGACCTTACATACTTTACCTAGTATCTTGCACCTTACCCTAAAAAGAGCTCTCCTCTGTTTTGGTTCCTCTTTAACCGGTTGTCTGATCAAAACCCTGTTGAACATCAGATTCTCTCATACCTCAGATTCTATATGACTGATCTCAGATGCTTTGGGACTCATGGTGTCCTCTTGTGCATAAGCCACTCTCTTCTCATTGCTTGATGAGGAAGCTTTCTCCAAGAATCTATAAGCAAGGTGACCTATTTGATTACAATGGTAACACTTCATGTTTGCAAAATAAGAATTGCTCTTGCCTGCTCCTCTTCCTCTGTTTGAACCTCCTTGAGGTCCTCTACCTCTGTTATATCCTCCTCTAGAAGATGTTTCACCTCCATGCTTTGTGAGTTTAGACTCACCTTGGTTTCTTTGATCATTTCCTCTACCTTGGTAAACACCACGCTGTCCTCTTTGATCTCTTTGATCTCTGCCTTTGCCTCTGCCCTTAGAAGCCTGATCTTGCTTCCTCTTGTTCCTTTCCTCAATCTTGTTAGCCAATTGATAACATTGGTGTACTATCTTGGGACTTAGTAGAGCCATCTCCTCCTGAATATTCCATTTCAAGCCATTAAGGTACCTAGCCACCTTGAGACTCTCATCCTCTGTCACATTAGATGTCATGCATAGCTTTTGAAACTCTTCAGTGTAAGTGTTTACATCTTGATCTTTCTGCCTTAGACTTTGCCTCTTCTTGTGTAGTTGAATCTCATAGTCATCTGGCATATAGGCTTCTTTCACCTTGGCAACCATTCCTTTCCAAGTTGATATGGGCTGTTTGCCTTATTTTTCCCTCTCTGTCTGAATAAACTTCCACCATGTCAAGGCTGATCCTCTCAATCTTGACTTAGCAACCTTCACCTTCCGTGCTTCAGTGACTCCATCACACTCAAAATGATTTTCCATGCCTTCTATCCAGTCCATGACTAAATCAGGTTCCATTTTTCCACTAAACAGTGGTATGCCTTCAAGTTCTTTCCCACTCAAAGCTTTCAATGCCTTCAAGAAAGGCTCCTCCTTCAAAACAGGGTCACGTGTAGGGGTCTTATCTTCCTTTGCAATCTCTTCCTCTTTTGCTATTCTTCCCTCAAACTATGCACTCCTCACTGCTGCCTCAAGTTGGGCTATTCTTTCCCTTAATTTTTTATTGTCTTCTTCCTGCTCTTCAACCATCTTAGCTAGTTCTGCATTGGTCACCATGGTGGAAGAATCACTAGACTCAGGGTCTGACATACAAGATTATTTCCGAAATCTTTAACTTGCTCTCATACCAATCTGATAGGCTGGGGTTGGATGAGGCAATCACTGACCCATGCTCTGAGTCCTTGCTCCTAAGAACTCCTAGGTGTCTCTTTCACCTTGTCCTGGTGGTCCTACCTCAGGTTTAGATGCCACTACTTCTATTGACCAACCTCACTATCATCATGCTTTCCTTCTACCAAGCCAACCTTGGTGCTTTGCCACATACTCTCCATTGACCCTTAATCTTCCTAAAGGCCAATTTCTCTCAACACTTAACTTGATTCTTGCAGGGGTGTGTAGACGTTGTAATAGCTTCAAGATGATCAAACTAGGGTTCCTGTTCCAACACAAGACTCCAACTAACCATCACTTTCTCAAAATCCCCTCCTAGGGTTAAAAAGGCTACAAGCCTAAAGCCCCCAATTAGGCCTCTTCATAGAGAAAAAAGGAAATTTTCTTCAAAACCCACCAAAGAACCTAGATTCTTCATTTGGGGTCTGTGATTCCCATACCCACACCTTAAATATTCTTGAGGTTTTGAGCTTTTATAGGCCGTACACCGCTCAAACACAAAAATGGTTAAAAACCTAGGGTTTCCCAACTTTTCTGGCTGATTTTGGACTGTCAAAAATTTCTCACTCCAAATGAGTTGGTGGAGCCTCCCCCTGATCACCATGCAATGCCAAGACCTCCTAAAAAATTCTCCCAAAATAATTTCTCCAAGATCTCAATTCCCCTGCAAGATATGAGTCTTTTTCTCACTGTCTTCCCTAGTCGAACCTTGCCTGGCTCGCCTAGGGCAAGACCTTGCCAACATCTCCTACACTCAAACAAACCCTAGCAACTACCATATGTACAAGAATGGTGTCTAGGCACTATTTCCAAAAGGCCGTACAGTTTGTATGGTGGAAAAGTGCTCTAGCACACCATTTCACAAAAACAGTTTGGTTCAGACCAGAAACTGGACAACAACAAACTATTTACAAAAAGCTGCTTAAAAATTGTACAAGAAGCTATCTAATGAATTCAAAATGATTGAATGACAACTACACTACATTCCACAGCCAAATAGGAACAAATCTAATCCATTAAAGCTCAATCAAGATGCAAAAACCAGGAATTTCTGTACATAACGCTGTTTCCTTCTATTTTCCAAGATTTTACCAAAACATCAAAGCTTCTAACCCTGCTCCAGGGTCAAGTCATCCCTTATATAGGCTCCAAAAATAGTTGAGAACCTTTGGTCGAACCTCTTGTTGACCTTATAACAAAAGTTATAATACCCACTGTGTTTTGCAAACCTAGGCAACTTTTGACAACTTAGCCAAAATGATGTTCTAAAACAAAGTAACTCTTGTCAACTTCTTTCCAACATATAAAAAACATCCCTAAGCACTTAACACAATGGTCACATGACCTTATGAACAACACAACAAAATTTAGAACTTCAAATAAAACTTCAAGAAACCTAGTACTTTTCCAGGTGCTCTTGCACCAATATACCTCATTGGAAAACCCATGCCCCTTTTGTGAACAATTCATGAAAATATGAAAGTTATTTATTGCTCACATATCCCTCACATGGGTGCCTAACTCATGACCAATCAAATTTAGTCAATTTGGTGTGCTTCATTATTCTTTGACAACTCTAAAGAATCCATGAAAGAACATGCACAAACATGCAAACTTGGGCACCCCAACATGAAAGAGAATTCAAATCATACAAATAAACATGTAAGGACATGCATTGATGAGTGGTCCCCACCTTGAAATTGACACCTGGGCTGAAATATTTGTCTGGGTTGCTCTAGAAACATTTACCAAAGTATATTCACCTAAAAAATTACAATTAAAAATTACATAGGGGAAATTAAAATATTTGGAAATTAAAATAATTAATTCCCCACACATTAGCCCTTATTAAAATTACAAAACAAAGCAAGGAAACATTTTTGGTTGATGCAAGATTTCTGATGACTGTGGATGCTCCTGCATCATGACTTTAGAGTTTATAGTGTGTACATATGTTGAATGCACAACACAACTGAGAGGTGGGTGAATTAGTTGTACCTTTAAACTTTAAAACCCTCAAAAACATTCAAATCCACATTAATTTATTTACCCTTAATCTGTTAGAATAATTTATCATGAAAGAAAATAACAAAAACAAAACCAAATCAATACCATACACAAAGAAACACCAGGTTTACATGGAAAACCCAAGATGGAAAAAACCACGGTGAGAATTAACTCAAAATATAAAGTAATATCAAAACCAAATACAATAGGGCTCACTATCGGAGGGATCACTGCCCAAATGAAAGAAAGGCTTGATGCCAAAATAAAAAAGAAGATAGAGAAGAGTGTTACAATGATAAAATCATCTTAATGCAACAAAATAATCCACCATAGCATCAACGACACCTTCGTAGTCTTTTTGAAGTTTTGTAGACACCTTCTGCTCACTGCATTCAGTAGTCTAACACATGAAAGCTTGCACTGCACTTCTCAAATTTTCACTCTATAACTTTGCACTTCACATCAATCACATCACTCACATCTATCTTAAGATCCCTCAACAACTCAACTTATATTTATACCATCTTCAACCTTGAATACATTCTCCAAGATTAGATATACACCTCAATCATGCAAATTCAAATTAGGCTGGTACCAAAACATTCCTATGGTGGAAAGGAATGAATGCAAACCTCAAGACACCTTAGCTAGGACCTAAATCCACTCATACACACTACACCGTGCTTCCAAAAACATCAAAGCAACTTCACATTTAGTGTAAACACCCAAGGTTGGTCAAACCTGTGTGAACACCATCAAACATTTAAGTACATGCTTCCTCAAATCCAAGGATGACTCATGAAAACCACATAACATTTGAACATGATATAGAATATTCCACAAACACCTTAGAAACTAGCAAATTCTTTCACAACAACTTTCACTTGAAGAATGTACACACCTAGTACATTCAAACAACTTTGCCATATAATATAACTCAAGAAACTAAATTTTGAAGCACCAAACCTCAAAAAAATTCAAATGAAGAAAGATACAAATACTATTAGCACCATTTTAGATCCACAAGAGTTGAGATCACTCTACGGAGAAATGTGGAGCAAAAATATTTCTCCCATACACCTCTGTAATGCACAGTTCACACATTGGTGAACACACCTTCCTCTGCACAACAATCCATCACACCAAATTTTGGATGCAACACCTATGAACACCTTTGATCAACATATCTGAACCACACAAGAAGATATTCAACCTAGAAGAACCATGGAGAAAAACCTTAACACTACTCTGCAATATAAAACACCACTCCAACAACTGTTTCCTCTTTTTATTCAAATTTTCTAAAAAGCACTTAGAATCCAAGCACTAGAGACACATCCCCAACATATTCAATACTTCCTCATCACTATCAAGCAGACTGCAATATAACAACTCAACCATGCATCCATAGAAAAAATCTTATCAAAGCAACACTAGAGGTTGACACCAGTAGATTACTAATGACAACATAATTAAACTAATCAAAGCATCATCAGATACAACAACAACAACTCAATACCAGCTGCTCACACTCTTACAATAATCTCTTTCCCATATAGTTGACACCAATGAAAACACTGAAGCTTGTTTCCATCCATGACAACAACAACTAAATATTCTTGCAACAATCTCCCCCTTGTCATTGATGGCAACACATGATGTGAAAAACCATCAACAACAAACACAACTTTGATCATTGGTACTCTGCTCCATACCAACTCATTATCTCTTTTCACAACTAGATTATATTACTTTCTCTCTTTTATATTATTCTCTCCTCCTTTGTATCTTGTATTTTCACATGACTCCCTTCCCCCCTTTTCTTAATTGAACATTTTTCACATTTCTCTCTCTATCCCTTTGACATCAATGGAAAAGGGAAAAATATTTGCATCATCATTCTCCCTTTTCAATATTAACCATACTATTTTTAACTTCCTTTCCTTTACTACTTTGCATACTCCCCCTTAGGAGCACACACTAAAATGCATAAATCAACTTCTACATAATGAAAACACTCACTCATTTTGACTAGAACAATTAATAATGCCACTACCTACTCCCCTTGAGAGGTAGCCACCAACATCAGTCCAGACCAAGGAATGAATCTTGAGATCCACTAGACTGATGCATCTCCTTATGCATCTAGTTAAAAGGAGGGGCAACAACCTCCAAATTCTCCTAGAGATACTCAAAAGTGTCCTTAGGAAGAGCCTTAGTAAATATATCAGCATCCCGATCCTTTGTAGGAACATATTCAAGATTCACTTCATTCTCTACAACTTTCTCTCTCAAAAAGTAATATTGGATTGAGATATGATTTTTCCTTGAATGTATTACCAAATTCTTTAAAACATTGATAGCACTTGTATTATCACAAAAGATAGATATTGGTATATCATATACCACTCTGATATCCTTTAATGTTTGCCTCATCTAGTAGATAAAGACACTAAATCTTGTTTCTTGATTAGCCATGAAACCAATCTACATCCAAGAAAGAATGCACCACCACTTGTACTTTTCCTATCATCTACACAATCATCCCAATTTGTATTTGTGTATGCACTTAGAGTAAAGTTAGTATCCTTTGGATACCACAAACCATGATCTACAGTTCCCTTCAAGTATTTGAATATCCTCTTCACTACCGCAACATGTGACTCTCTAGGATCTAGAAATCTAGCCACAAGAAAAATTACATGCATAATATTCGGTCTAGTAGTAGTTAGATATAGTATTCCTCCAATAATTGTTCTATACTTGCTCTGATCAACCTTCAGAGATTCATCATTCTTGCCCAGTTTGCAACCAGTAACCATAGGGGAACATACCGGTTTAGAATTTTCCATTCCAAACTTCAACATTTGAAATTAAAATTCCTTTATCTATTTGATTGATTTATAGCAGAAGGAAGAAATTCATCTCCCTAAACATAGACATTTCAAACTCTTTCTACATCTCTTCTACAAATTTCTTACACAACTTCATTTCCTCCAAAAATTATGTCATCAACATACACAACTACAATCAAGATTTGATCTTTTTCAACTTTAAAGTAGAGATTGCTATTTGTGGTACCTTTATTGAATCCTTGTTGTAATAAGTACCTGTCCAACCTTGCATACCAAGATCTGGGAGCTTTCTTCAATCCATATAATGCCTTCTTCAATTTGTAGACCATATATAGTTTATCTAATAACTAAAATCCTTTTGGTTGTTCTATGTATACTTCTGCCAATTCACTATTCAAGAAAGCGGATTTCACATCCATTTGATAAAATTTGAAATACTTATGTGCTGCAAAATCCAAAAATAGTCTAATAGCTTCTATTCTTGCCACCAGAGAAAAATTATCCTCAAAGTCTATTCCTTCTACTTGTGAGTAGCCTTTACATACAAGCCTTGCCTTGTTTCTTACTTCACTCTCATTTAGTTTATTCCTAAATACCCACTTGGTTCCAATCACATTCTTGTTTGTTGGTCTTGGGACAAGTTCCCAAGTCTGGTCCTTCTCAATCTACATTAGTTCTTCTTCCATAGCCTTGATCCAATACTCATCCTTGCATGCTTTAATCACTTTTTTTGATTCAACTTTAGAAAGTAAACACAAATTTACTTGCCCGTCAATAGCTTTCCTTCTACACCTTTGCTCTTATCACCAATAATCTATTCTTCATAATGATTCTTTTTCACATAATTAGGAGTTTTAGGAATATTTTTTCAGAGCTTCTTCCTCTTCAATCTGTACTTCTTTTTCCTTAGATTTTTCTTCTTCTCTACAAGAAGACTCATCTGATTCATATCTATCTATTATCACTAAATTCTTCTGTATATCTTCATAAACCTTGACAGTTGCACTCTTAACAATATTTCTTAGCCTTTTGTTGTAGCATCGATAAGCTTTGCTTCTAGTAGAATATCCAAGTAAGATACCTTCATAAGATCTTCCATCAAACTTTCCTAAGTTCTCTTCATCTCTTCTGATGTAGCATTTTCTTCCAAACACTTTGAAGTATTTGATAGTAGGAATCCTTCCATACCATAGCTCATAAGGATTCTTTGTGCTATTTTATCTTGCTTGCACTCTGTTAAGTATATAAACATTTGTATGAATTGCTTCTCTCTAGTAGACTTGAGGTAGATTTGCTTCTTTCATCATTGTCCTTGCAACTTCTTGAATGGTCCTATTCTTTTTCAACCACTCCATTTTGCTAAGGAAACCTAAGGGTAGATAAATTTCTCTTTTTTCGATGTTTCTCATAAAATATATTAAACTCATTGGATGTGAACTCTCCACCTCTGTCAGGCCTCAAAAATTTTATTTTCATTTTAGAATTCTTTAAACTTATCTAGAGCTTCTGATTTTTATTTGAGAAAAGTAGCCCATGTCATTCTAAAATAATCATCTATAAATAGCATGAAATACCTGTCACCTTGAAGACTTCTTACTCTCGTAGGACCACAAACATCTATATGCACCAATTCCAACAGTCCGGTAGAAGATTGTTCTTTGACTTTTGTTACCCTCATTTTTGGCACCTTGAAAATTTTAAAATCCCCCTCATTTTGATGGTAGTTCAACCTGTCATGGCAGTGCAAATGTGTTTTCTTAATGACAATTTTGGCTTTCAATAAAGATAGATATTCATGCTGACATGAATCTCATTGGACCATGGCATAACATGTTTGCAAGAATTTACTCAGAGTAATAAAAATGAAAATGATTGTGAGTGGTATTGAAAGAGATAAAATCACGAGGCCAGTTATATTTGTAATGGTGATGCACATTCATTTTATTGTTGTTGATGATCTATGTCTTAACGTTTGAAATCAATTTGTTAAATGGGAACAAGAGGGTATTTCAGATCAAAGATTTATCACTTCACCTCAATATCCCTCTTCGAAGTTGCGTAATCACGCGATTTTCACAAGGAAGGTTCTTGGTCTATGATCGATATTGGTTCATTCGTGAAACAACAAATACCACATAGTGATGGAGTCTGTATTTGTTGAAGACAATGGAAAAGTCTACGAGCATATCATCTTTCTCACGTATGGTGATCATTTGATTCAAGAGGTTTGGCTTTAATTGATATTGTTTTAAAAGTGGAAATGAGTAATGAGCCTTTCAAAGAAGACGCTATCAACATTTTAAGAAGTTCTAAAAACCAGTATTAGGCTTGAAGATAGTTATACAAACTATCAAAAGTGCTGACAGAGCCGATGCAATGTATAATGAAGGAAAATAAGGGTATAGGCACGAATAAGAGAAGAGAGAACTCTCAAGCGAAGGTTTTGAAAGTTAGATGAACCTATCCATCAACCGCTTGCTAAGTTAGACAAACCCATCAAAAGGCCGCCTGCTAAGTTAGAAGAATCTATTAAAAGACCGCCAGTATGATGGAACGTGGAAAGGCATAATGTGAAATAAGATGGATCGAATGAATACTAGAAAAAATCGAGATTCAGGAAAAGTAATAACAAATTTCATAGTGGGTCATTGGTTCTCATTAAGAAAGATAATATCGGTGCTGTGATCAGTCTCTGGAATGCCAAGACAAAACCATAGAGTCTTGTATTGGTTTGATGTCTAATATATCTCCCACTATTAATCTTGAAAGAAATAGGAATGATCTAAATTAGATTAATGGTTACCATCGAAGTATCATCCATTGCGACCCTGAAAGGTAAGTCTTAACCTTGCTTAAGTTAGCAATAAATAGGATTGTTTCAAGGAAATATTGCCATCAAACCAATATTTGAAAATCGTATTTCACCCAGTGAAAGGCTTGATTGAAGTTTAGGAATGAAGCTAGTTATCTGCAAAGGAAATGGATGGTGATGATTAATGCTAAGGGAAAGGGTGAGACATCTGCATTATATTAAATTCCTTGTGGATGATGCAAAGTTGAGTCTATTTCAGAATTAGCATGGTAGCCAAATACAATATTGAATGGGACTATTGTCATCTTTCTGACTCCACTATTGTAGCAAGCAACATCAATTGTTAGACCCGAATGAATCAAGAATAGTGGAATAATATTTAGAGTAATTGGTTTTGCATTATGAAGAAAATACTTTCATTTCAAGTGGGATGATAGAAGAATGAAGGTTCCAAGGTGATTGATGTCCACAGTGTCGTTTCAATGGAAGTTATCTGTTGAACTAGTGTCTCCACTATTACATCTATCAATAGTTGATTGAAAATACATAAACGAATATCGAGACCTATTTCCTCAAGTGATTTAACTACTGTTTACTTGCTTCTAAGTATTCAATGACATTGTGATCGTGGATTGCATAGAATGTATAAGAGCTATGCAGATTTTGTGGAGAACTAAAAGGCTAATGAAGAAATGGTGTAATCGAAGTCTATCATCTAACTATCTGTCTCAAATTGATTCATCTCATCCTCATTATACGCCAAGTGGAAGAATCTTGTCTTCAAGTATCAATTATAAACCAAGGAGTGATTATGGAAAGAAATTGAAGAGTTTGCCAAGAAGTTATTTATTTGGAAAGATTTTCAAAAAGCTGAAAAGTCTCATAACCGTCCACATATTCACATACCTTGAAAGGAAATTTTTTGGCATTCCCATCATAATGAGAAGGGAAAAATCATATTGAAGAAATAGTTATAAAATTGAAAAGGAATTTATGAGAAGGGGATATAGAAGGTTTCTTTTATTAAAAGAAAAATCAAATTCAAGAAAACGGTTATGGAAATCGTAAATGCTGATTGGGTTGACTTTAAATATGTAATATGTAGCCATTTTAGGGATCTTTTTGCTGTGAAATGGGAGCCTCTTTGAAGGATTGGGGATTGTCGTAATTGATCTATGTTCTATTCATCTAGGGGAGAGACATAATTTTTGAAAGCTCAATATTATTTTAGACTTTATTGCTATTACTGCGAATGAAATCACTATTTGTCTTTGTGCATTCAGTTTGTGAAGTTGATCTAAGTTTTTTAATCTTTGTGTTTGAGAGCATCTTAATGCAATATCTTATCTTTGTATAAGTGGTGCAATTTTCTTCATGATAGATTTTATTTTTAGATAATATTGAGTAAATTATTTTAATTCCACGTGGTTTACAAGTTAAGCTGGTCTTTGTGCTAGTATTTTATTATCTGTATCTTGCATCTGATATCGAGATTCTTCCTGATAGTGGGGTTTGGCCTTTTCTGCTTTTTGGTAACTGACTCCAGAGATCACTATTGAATAATGTTCAGCCAAGCAAAGAGATTTAATTGGTCATTTTTATTGCAGCATTACACCCAGATGTTGGTTTTATCCTAAAGCGAATTAAGATAAGTGATATCGAAGTTGCACAACAAGAGGCTATTAGTATTGAAGATGAATTAATATTATTCAAGATTTGAAAAGAAAAGAAATTTGAAAATATTCCTAATCAAGTGTATCCACAAGAGGTAAAAAAATTGTCTTCTTCTTCGTTTGAATGCACCAATTTCATAGTTTTTGATGAAGATTTTTTTTCAAGAAATTATCAAATTAGTTCGAATATTGAAAGAAGGGCTGAAGTATATGGTTTGCATTATGAAGAAAGTGAAGGTGAATCTACTAATGGTCTAAATGATGAGGAAGGTCAGGTTTATTCATTTCTAGACCTTGGTAATTTAACACCTTCTAGTGCAACATGTGAACAAATTCCTAATAATAAAAACAACTGCAATGATACATCAAATTTTTTTCCAAAACATGTACAGTTGGAATGTGAAGTCCCCACATCAAGTCATAAAGATGAAAGGCTGCAAACAAAGGTTAGCAACAATTTTTCTCTTGAATCACCTTATTTTGAATAATATTTTGAAGTTGTAAAACATGGGATAAAAAATGATTACATAAATGAAGATGGAGAAAGTAATGTTGATGAAGAAAATAAAGATGTACATCCCCATGTTGTCTATATTCCAAGTTGGTGTTTGGAAACACATGCAGATGATTTTATATGTGGAGAAGGAGTTGTTTTGTCTCCTTTGTAGGTTATAAAAGAAGATGATTTGAGTGACAATTTTGAAAATACAGAGCAGCCAATAGAGAAAGATAGGTTCAATGGTGAAAGTAAAAGTGAAGCTTTTTTATTTGAGAATGGGTCCAAATTTAATGAGGATGCTATTCATGGTGTAATTTTTTAGCCTCTTTCAAAGGGGATTGATTTGCATCAAATTTTATACAAGGGATTAGCTGATATGAAAGGAAATTTGTAGGAAACTTCAAAAGTATATAATGAGGGATGGCTTTTTGGGATACCTTTCAAAGAGATATTTGATTTTATAGATTCTAGATTGATGTTCATGGTATTCAAAGGATTTATGATTTTGCAGGTACTTCATGAGTATACACCTCTGTCTCACACTGGCATCTATTTTTCCCAACCAATAAATGGATTTGCATAGTTGTTTTTGGGAGTTGGGTTTTTTGCACCTAGTCTGGGTGCATATAGGTGTCTTAGGTTCCTCTTTCCTATCCGTTGTTTGGGTTTTGCTTTGTTTTTGGCTTTGGTTCTTGTCTCCTATTATTTTCCCTTGACTCCATTTCCCAATGGACTTAGCACTGATCTACTCAGAGATGTTGGAGTTCTCTGCATTCTCAGAGAAAATGCAATCCCCAATCAGAGCCACTGTTACCCCCATTTTTGACCCCTTGAAAATTTTAAGATCTCCCTCAATTTGATGGTAGTTCAAACTATCATGGCGGTGCAAATGTGTTTTATTGATGACAATTTTGGCTTTCAGTGAAGATAGATACTCATGCTAACATGAATCTTATTGGACCATGACATAATGTGTTTGCAAGAATTTACTCAGAGCAATAAACGTGAAAATGATTGTGAGTGGCATTGAAAGAGATAAAATCATGGGGCCAGTTATATTTGTAATGGTGATGCACATTCATTTTATTGTTGCTGATGATATATGTCTTAACATTTGAAATCGATTTGTTAAATGGGAACAACAGGGTATTTCAGATCAAAGATTTATTGCTTCACCTCAATACCCCTCTTCGAAGTCGCATAGTCACGCAATATTCACAAGGAAGGTTCTTGGTCTATGATCGGTATTGGTTCATTTAGGAAACATCAAATGCCGCATAGCGATGGATTTTATATTTTTTGATGAAAATGAAACAGTCTACAAGCATATCGACATTCTCATGTATGGTGATCATTTGATTCAAGAGGTTTGGCTTTAATTGATATTGTTTCGAAAGTGGAAATAAGTAACGAGCCTTTCAAAGAAGACACTATCGACATTTTAAGGAGTTATAAAAACTAGTATCGGGCCCAAAGATAGTTATATAAACTATCAAAAGTGCTGATAGAGCCGATGCAATGTATAATAAAGGAAAATAAGGGTATAGGTGCGAATAAGAGAAGAGAGAACTCTCAGGAGGAGGTTTCAAAAGTTAGACGAACTTGTCCATCCGTTGCCCGCTAAGTTAGACGAACCCATCAAAAGGCCTCCCACTAAGTTAGAAGAATCTATTAAAATACTGCCAGTATGATGGAACGTGGAAAGGCATAATTTGAAATAAGATGGATCAAATGAATACATGCAAAAATTGAGATTCATGAAAAGTAATAACAAATTTCATAGTGGGTCACTAGTTCTCATTAAGCAAGGTAATATCGGTGTTGTGATCAGTCTCTGGAACATCAAGACAAAACCATAGAGTCTTGTATTGGTTTGATGTCCAATATATCTCCCATTGTCAATCTTGAAAGAAATGGGAATGATCTAAATCAGATTAATGGCTACCATCAAAGTATCATTCATTGCGACCTCAAAATGCAAGTCTTAACCTTGCTTAAGTTAGCAATTAACAGGATTGTTTCAAGGAAATATTGTCATTGAACCAATGTTTGAAAATCGTATTTTGCCCAGTGAAAGGCCCGATTGAAGTTTAAGAATGAAGCTAGTTATCTGCAAAGGAAATGAATGGTGACGATTCATGCTAAGGGAAAGGGTGAGACATACACATTATATTAACTTCCTTGTGGATGATACAAAGTTGAGTTTGTTTCAGAATTAGCATGGTAGCCAAATACAATATCGAATGGGACTATTGTCATCTTTGTGAATCCACTATTGTAACAAGTAGCATCAATCATCAGAATCGAATGAATCAAGAAAAATGGAATAATATTTAGAGTAATTGGTTTTGCATTATGAAGAAAAGACATTCATTTCAAATGGGATGATAACAAAATGAAGGTTCCAAGGTGATTGATGCCCACAATGTTGTTTCAATGGAAGTTATCTGTTGAACTAGTGTCTCCACTATTACATCTATCAACAGTTGATTGAAAATGCATAAACGAATATCAAGACCTACTTCCTCAAGTGATTTAACTACTATTTACTTTCCTCTGAGTATTTGATGGCATTGTGACGTTCGTAGATTGCATAGAATATATAAGAGCTGCACAAATTTTGTGGGGAACTAAAAGGCTAATGAAGAAACAGTGTAATCGAAGTCTATCATCTAACTTTTTGTCTCAGATTGATTCATCTCATCCTCATTATATGGCAAGTGGAAGAATCTTGTCTTCAAGCAACAATTATAAACCAAGGAGAAATTATGGAAAGAAATTGAAGAGTTTGCCGAGAAGTTATTTATTTGGAAAGATTTTCAAAAAGCTGAAAAGTCTCATAACCGTCCACATATTCACATACCTTGAAAGGAAAACTTTTGGTATTCCCATCATAATGGGAAGGGAAAAATCATATAGAAGAAACAGTTATAAAATTGAAAAGGCATTCACGAGAAGGGGATATAGAAGGTTTCTTTTATTAAAAGAAAAATCAAATTCAAGAAAATGATTATGGAAATTGTAAAGGCTGATTGGGTTGACTTTAAATTTTTAATCTATAGCCATTTTAGGGATCTTTTTGCTGTGAAACGAGAGCCTCTTTGAATGCTATGGGATTGCAGTAATTGATCTGTGTTCTGTTCATCTGGGGGAGAGACATTATTTTTGAAAGTTCAATATTATTTTATACTTTGCTGCTATTACTGTGAATGAAATCACTGTTTGTCTTTGTGCATTTAGTTTGTGAAGTTGATATGGGTTCTTTAATCTTTGTGTTTGAAAGCATCTTAATGTAGTATCTTATCTTTGTATAAGTGATGTAGTTTTCTTCATGATAGATTTCATTTTCAGATAATATTGAGTTCATTATTTTAATTCCTTGTGGTTTACAAGTTAAGCTGATCTTTGTGCCAGTATTTTATTATCTGTATCTTGCATATGATATTGGGATTCTTCCTGATATTGGGGTTTGGTCTTTTCTGCTTTTTGGTTAAAAGCAAACATCATTTTCATTTCTTGTTCTTTCAATTCGTTGAAAATCATAAGAGGGACCTGTACCTCCAAAATTCAGAGGAAGATCACCAAATCAATAACGATCTTCAAAGCTATTGGTAACTAATTTGTCTTCATTGCTGGGAATATTTAAGTCATTGTATTTTATTTTTTGAAGAGGAAAATCTATTTGATAACAACTTTGAAACTTCTTGTTGCTTGTTTTCCAACTTGACATTCCTTACATATAACATTGATAGGTTTTGTAATCTTTGGAAGATCTCTCACAGATTGAACTTAACTTATTCTCACTAGGATATTAAAAATGATGTGACACATTCTTCTACGCCATAGATGACTCTCATTGATTTGAGTCATGGAATAGTAACCATCAACACCTTTGAGTTGATAGACATTTCCATCTATCCTTCTTCTAGTAGCAATCATAGTTCCAAACCCTTTTTTGATCTCACAATGATCATCCTAAAACATAAGATTGTATCATTTGCTACACATTTGTCCAACACTCAAGAGGTTATGTCTTAAACCCTTAACATAAAGAACATCATTAGTGTTATGATTGCCATCAAAACTCATTGAACCTTTTTCACATATCTTAGCAGATGTATCATCACCAAACCTAACTAGTCCTCCTTCATATTTATCAAGTTTAACAAACTTAATCTTGTCACCGGTCATATGATTAGAGCATCCACTATCAATGATCCAATATTTCTTCTCCTGTCTAGCATGAAAAGTAGATACCAAATTGCCTTTAGTATTTAGTACTTGCTTTCAGAGCCCTTTTCTTCACACATCTCTTAGAGTTAGCATAATTAGTTTCATCTTTTAAAGACATGAACAAGAATTCAGCATCCTCATCGTCTCCATAATCAGATATACTTGCATATTCTCTAGAATAATGAATTTTCTTAATCATCTTACCTTTTTTCTCCCTATCTTTGTCATTCAAAACTCTGTTTGGACATCTTGGAGCATAATGACCTATCTTCTCACAACTAAAAAATTTGAAAGGAAACTAACCTCTGTACTTTCCAGTACCCCTTTTCATTCTCCTTACAAAGTTAGCTTCCACATCATCTAGATCCTCCTGATTTGATTCCATAGTCTTCTCTAATTTGGGAGCCTTAAAAGCAGTCTCAAATTTCGCACTACTTGTTCCAAATTCTCTCATTTCAAAAGTAGTTAAAGAACCATACAACAGATCTTTGGTATATTGATTCAAATTTTGTAATTATTCAATGGTAGAAACTTTATGACTAAGCTTTAGGAAGAGTTTTGAGTACCTTTTTTTACCACTTCTTCTTCTTTTAGTTCTCCACCAAGACCTCCAATATTGTTGAAAACTTCATCCACCTTCTGCAAGTAGTTTGTGATGTTTTCATCTTCAGACATTCATAGGGTCTCAAACATGATCTTCAACTTCTGCATCTTAGCTTGCTTGATCTTGTCATCTCCTTCATAAATGCTTTCTAAATTTACCCAAATTTCTCTAGCAGTTTTTAGATTCATAACTTTCACCAATTCAAAATTAGTAAGACCACTTAAGAGAGCATACCTTGCTTTACCATTATTTTCATAGGCATTGATCTCATCATCAGTACTTAGACCATTTGTAGGAATAGTATATCCTCTCTCAAAAGACCTCCAGATTTCAAATCCAAGAGAAACCAAAAAACCTTGCATCCTTGTCTTCTAGAATGTATAGTTTGATCCATCAAACATAGAAACATCTTTCTTGTGTTCCATCCCAGATCTACCGAACCTTGCTCTGATACGAATTGTTGAATGCACGACAACTAAGAGGGGGGGTGAATCAGATGTACTTTAAAACTTCAAAACCCTCACAAAAATTCAGATCCACATTAATTCAATTTACCCTTAATCTATTAGAATGATTTATCATGAAAAAAAAAATAGAAATAGAACCAAATCAACACCATCCACAAAGAAACACCATATTTGCATGGAAAATCCAAGATGGGAAAAACCATGATGAGGATTAACTCACAATATAAAGTAATATCAATATCAAATACAATAGGGCTCATTATCGAAGGGCTTACTACCCAAACGAAATAAAAGTTCACTACCAGAATAGAAAAGAAGATAGAGAAGAGTGTTACAATGAGAAAACCATCTCAATACAATAGAAGAATCCACCACAACATCACCAACACCTTCGTAGTATTTATAAAGAATTGTAGACACCTTCTCCTCACTACATTCATTAGTCTAACACATGAATGCTCACACTGCACTTCTCAAATTTTCACTCTACACTTCACATCATTCGCATCAATCACATCTATCTTAACATCCCTCAACAAATCAACTCATATTTATACCATCTTCAACCTTGAACACATTCTCTAAGGTTAGATATACACCTTAACCATGTAAATTCAAATTAGGTTGGCACCAAAACATTCCCGCAGTGGAAAGGAATGAAGGTGGACCACAACACACCTTAGCTAGGACCTAAATCCACTCATACATACCACTCCACACTTCCACAAACATCAAAGTAGCTTCGTAGTTAGTTTAAACAACCAAGGTCGACTAAACCTATGTGAAAACCATCAAACATTTAAGTACAAACTTCCTCAAATCCAAAGATGACTCATAGACACCACATAACACTTGAAAATGATCTAGAATATTCCACAAAAACCCTAGAAACTAGAAAATTTCTTTGCAACAACTTTCAATTGAAGAATGCACACACCTAGTACATTCAAACGACTCTACCATACACTGCAACTCAATAAACTGACTTCTTAAGCACCAAAACTCAAACAACTTCAACCGAAGAAATATATGAAGACTATCAACACCCTTCCAGATTCGTAAGACCAAAACCACTTTGCGAAGAAATGCAGAGCAAAAAAAATTCTCCTAGACACCTCTATAATGCACAATTCATACACTGGTTAACACACCTTCCTTTGCACAATGATCCATCACACTAAATTCTGGATGCAATAATTTTGAACACCTCTAATCAACATATCCAAACTACACAAGCAAATCTTCAACCTAGAAGAACTGTGGAGAAAAAACCAGAACACTACTTTGTAACATAGGACACCACTACAACACATGGTTTCCTCTTTTTATTCAAAATTTCTCAAAAGAACTTAGAAACCAAGCACTAGAGACACATCCCCAATATATTTAGTACTTCCTCATCACTATCAAGCCAACTACAATATAGCAACTCAACCATGCATCCATAGATAGAAGCTTATCAAAGAAACACTGGAGGTTGACACTAGTAGCTTACTAATGAAAACATAATGAAACTAATCAAAGCATCATAGAGATAACAAAAACTCAATACCAATTGCTCACACTCTTCCAACAATATCTTTCCCATACAATTGACACCAATGACAACACCAAAGCTTGTTAACATCAATGACAACACCAACTGGACATACTTACAACAATAGATCCATCCTTGGATGGTATTAGACCAATTCTTATGTAGGAGTGTTGAGTGACTGTTATAAATTAGTGATTGTGATTTTCTCAATCATAAAAGGGGTGAAGATAATTAATTAATTGAATTAATTAATTAGTATCTTTGAGTTTGAACATGCAAGTCATGTTTGACTTTAACACAAAGTTATATTTATTTGTTGACTATGTTTGAATATCTAATTTAATTAATCAGGTTTAGAAAGGGGAAACAAATTTAATTAAACTATTAAGTAATAATAATTTATTTGTTTTAGGAGAATAGGGTATATTAGCGACATAATTAAATAATTGATGTTATTTAATTAATTATGAGGAATAAAGTTAGATAAATGATGAAATAGTGAATTAATTAAATAATTAAAGATTATTCAATTGATAGAGGAAAATAGGGTTTTTGATGTAAATGATGTGAAATACAATGATTTTTAATGATAATGATGCCAATGATGAAAAAATATCATTCAGGATGTGTGATATGTGTTATGTCATTTTTACATGTCTACATTTTACCCCTCTTTGAGACAAAGTACTGGTTGGTTTGTTTCAGAGAATTTAATGTTAAGATCAAGATTTGAAAAAAATTATATGCCCCACTATGCCCCGACGGTTAGTGGAAAGATAATACAATGCTGGGCTGCCCCCTCGAGAGGTTGGCCGAAAAAAAGTTATTTTCGGGTTGGGATCACGCCAAGGTTTCATCATAATTTAGATGCAAAGAGGACGAGAAATTAGGCCATTGGGCCTTCTTTTATAGTTTAGATGTTCCCAGGAGCTCCTAATTTTAGCCTAGGAGGGTTTCCAAGGTAAAAAATTAGGGTTTAGGGGGGTTTAAATGGTAAATTAGGTTGAAATTACCTCTCATTTGTACTCCTTGATTTGAAAATTTCTTGCCTTTAGAGATTTTGTGAGATTTTCTTCTGCAAAAAGTGATTCATGATGCCTTGAGTTTCAAGAGTTCCACATAAGTCGAAGGAAGTCAGAGTATACTAATGGCCAGTTGGTGCAGGGGCTCCGGTATGCATGCCTTTAATGTTCACTTTTTTCCTTTTTGGTCTTTGTAATTAATGTTTGAACTCAATTTTAGGCAATATCGAACATTTTGGAAGATTTTCGCTATTGGCTCAATTTTGGCGCTATCGACCTTTGAAAAATGTCACTATTGACAATTTTTAGCGCTATTGAAGTATATTAGCACTATTGCTTGGAAAATGTGTGTTATTGCCAAATTTTGGCACTTTCACCAGATATTTGCGCTATTGCCATATTTGAGTGCTATTGAGAAATATTGGTGCTATTGAAGAATTTGGGTGCTATTGCCAAAAAATTGGGCGCTATTGAAAAAAGTGCTCACTATTGCCTAAAAAAAGTTTTCTTTTGCTTCAAAAGCACTAATTTGCAATGTTTAGTTTTAGTTTGAAGTTCCTGAAAGTCCTAACATTGTGCATTGAATGGTTGTAGGTTGTCCTTAAGCCGTTGACTATACGAGAGCGATGTCCTCGGTTGATGGACGGGTTGAACAATTTCAATGATACATAGAGAGAATTTATCTATGCTATGGGTTTATGCTATATCACTCACTTGTCGTTACTCAGGGCTCATCGAGCTATGATGACTGTTTTGGTAGAGAGGTGGCATTCCGAGACCTCTTCATTTCATTTTCCTACTAGGGAGTGCACCATTACTTTGGAGGATTCTTAGGATCCCTATTCATAGTGAGCTCATCGAGTATGATGTTCAGAGGGGTATGACAGCGATGGAGAGATTACTTGGTGTGGAGGATTTGCATTTTGTTGATTTCGAGATTGATTTGGGGTCTCTCTATGATGGTGTTGATCCTATGGTTCTCATTTTAGTAGGTATCATTACTAGACTTGTGATGCCCATTAGGAGGGCGAGGAGGTTCCCTATTGGTTGGGGCATTGCTATCGAGCAGATGATGGAGCAGATGACAGTGTACGCTTGGGGTTAGTGTGTGTTGGGCCACTTGTACAGAGAGATGCACAAGGTTGTGTACTGAGTGGGAAGTAGTTTATCTACTGGAGCCAGTTTGTTGCATTTTTGGGCTTGGGAGAGGATTTCCATTACTCAACTAGAGGGTATGTGAGATAGGGATGCATATGATCCTTATGCATATCAGTACCATGACTATCTTCATTACACTTAGCTTGGCATATTGTCTTATTGGAGGGAAGTTTTTGATGATGTTGCAGATTTCTCATGTCGCCCATATAGGGATTGTGAAGCTTGGCTAGATGATCAAGATCAGCTGGTCTATTGTAGATAGACACAGTTTCTGATTGGTCGCTCAAACCTCTTTCTTGAGAGATATTTACTAGAGAGAGTTTGGTGAGTGTCAGAATTGGCCTGCCGATGATTATATGGCCATATTTGGACGCACTACACGAGAGGAGTTTGCTTGGGGGGCTTGTGAGGAACTTGGTGGTAGTGGAAACATTCAGAGCATTGAGACCTTTTCCATGGGGTTGGGTAGTTGGTCTCGTGGATCTTCAGACAACTCGTGTTTTTTATGGTTGGTGGGCCCATCAAAGATCTATGGGATTGACCATGCCTCTAGGAGGTCTAGTTTTGGGTGTACATAGAGGAGGTTATGTTGGTTACCAAGAGGATTGACAGTGTCTTCGGATTTCCCATGAGGAGCTGCGGCATGTTTAGGATCAACAACATGATGGTTAGCAGTAGCAGTGCCAGGTGCCATAGGCTCCTTAGGGTCCTCCACCCAAGGGGGATATAATAGCTCAGCGAGCGCAAATGACAGTAGATAGAGATACAATTAGAGCAGAGCATGATGCTAATATTGCATGGCGACAAGTCATTGAGGTACAAGTTTTGATCGTGACTGGAGAGAGAGATACATTTAGAGTAGAGTGGGATACTCTCCATCAGGAGAGAGACTCATTGAGGGAGGAGTTGGCTGCCGAGAGGCAACATAGGCTTAAAACTGAGATATCTCTGGCCTCTTCCATTCCCTTTCCCTAGTATTAGGCTGAGCGAGGTAGGATCTTGTAGCAGGTGACATATTATCAGACTTTGTATGAGGCATTGTGTCAAAGGCTCAGAGACATCCCCAGTTTGGTGAGCTGAGCATAGCTACAGGTGTATAGTTGGGTGGGAATTTAGTCAAATGATCTCCAGTCATGCCCCAACCATCCCCTCATCATAGAAAGCATTAGTCGAGATCTCCACCAGTAGCTGAACAATAGAGATGGTTTTGTTTATGATCTTTTATATGTGTTGTATCAGAGACTTATGTAGACATATTTTTGTATATATATATTCATCAACCCAGGTGAGGCCTCATATATATGTATTTATTTTGATATCCTTGGATGTTGTATCACACATGACATTTGATGATGACATTATCCATTTTTTATGATATATGATATACCATGTTTTGATTCAGATTAACGATGTGTTATGAGATGTTTATGGATGATCATGGATATTTATATTTGTCCAATTGATGCTTTTGTATTTTTCTGATGTATGCATATGCTATGGATGAATGATTTATATAGATATGTGATGAATGATGATATATGATGGATGATGCTTTATAGATTTATTATGGTCATGATATGTACTGATGAATTTGTGGATGGAGGATGTATGTGGTACTAATGATATTATGATGTAGGATGGAGTTGTTAGTTAGAAGAAGTGTTTGATGATTTAGATATGGATAGAAATGTGATGTTGCTAGTTACTGATAATTTTTTCTGTTGCTTTCATAGAGGCTTTGTATCTTTTTGCAATCCTTTTTTACGTAGCAAATAGACACAATGCACTAGGGTATTAATAACCAAGGTGGTGTTGTATCCATTGCATGGAATTTGACTCAACACACAAAGAATTTCTTGCTCATACCAGACATACAAAAACCTTGTTAGAGTATATAGTTGGGTTGTGTTAAAACTTTTCAGACCAGTTACATAGAGAGGTATGAAGTACCTAACATGCAACTGCTACACGAATTGTCTTAAAACAACTTCCATACACAAAACAAAGCAAGTATTCACCATGGTAGTATCACAAAAATATCTAACAAACAAAAAAAATAGAAATCAATAGTTAATGCCACCATTCCTTCTTCTCTAAATCCTTATTAACATCCTCGAGAGATCCTAGAAATGTGGTATTAAGATAAATCAAAAAGATAATACTATAAAAAGATAAACAATGTTGCAGTATCACTTGCCATAGTTGTTTTAATGTTTCATGACGAAATCCATTGATGACGTTTATTATAGGAACGTTTATCTGTTAGGACTCATGTTTAGGATTGTTGATAATGATTTCCAAATAGGTATGGTAGTCTATCCTTAGGAATTGTTTTCACTTAATAATTATCTATTCATTTCGACCTTCACTTTGGAATTTTTGATTTTGATGTCTATTTTTCTGTTGATTGCCTTGTAAAAGGGTGAGGGTGATGATTTTTTATTGTGAATGGAAAGTTTATTACATATAAATGACAATGGAGATAAGACATTTTTGATTTTCTTAGTTTATTTGATGTTGTTTTTGTTGATTTCAGGAAATTTAGAAATAAATAGGGGGACCTAAAGGGAATGACCTAGTGCCTCGGGGGTTGATCAAAGATTAGTCTTTCCTACGTGATGAACACAGAGACATCATAGTTCGATTGTATTGATTGACATTGTTTTTAGATTTTGATAAGATATTTGAATGTTTTTGTTTTGCAGGACTACCCTAGGGCCTCAAGGGCTCATAAATGATGGTATCTACTATGTTATCCACATAGAGGCTCATACTTTGCTTGTTTGATAAGAGTACATTTTGACTATTTTTCTAATTTTTTGAATGTTTTTGGATTTTTTATTAAGTTTAAAGATCACAACAGACACCTAATGGGATTGACCTAGGGCCTCGGGGGCTGATCAACAATTATAATTTCCTATGTTATACACACAGAGACCATGCAGTTTGACTGGTGTTGACTAAAAGCATAAAATGTTTTTGAGATTTTGATGTTTTTGAATTTGATTTAATTTTTGTTTATTTTCTAGATGTTTTTTTATTTTGATAGTTTTTGAATGTGATGGGATTTATAAGGATCCAATCCACTACTAGTTTTGGGAGGTTTCCCCCAGTTTGAGACAAGATTACCTTTATTAGGGGAGAGGGACTTTTATGGTTGCAACAAGGTTCATCACTTGATCAGTCATTGATCCATGGTTGGATGCACGTTTTGTTATGGGAGGTGGATGCTTTAGATAGTGCTGATAGGTAAAGATGTAGGTCTTATTCAAACGTAGTGCCTATTTACCAGGTTTTCACTACGGTACTTGTCCTAGAAGCACCACAAAGTGGTTTTCACTTAAAGAACGTTTTATTTCTCTTTACTGTTTTCTTGCTTTTTTTATTTTTTGCTTTTTTAGCCTTTTTGCTAGGGATACTTTGATGTTTTCAAGTATAAAACTTTTTGAGATGGTTTTTGTTTAGTAGTTCGACTAAAGGTTCTCCTTTAGGAGTAGCCAATTGATAAACTCTGGAGCAATAGCTTGTTGTGATGATGAAAGGACCTAACCAGTTTGGTTCAAATTTCCCCTTCCCTTCCTGATTCAGTTGGATCTTTTGATTTTATTTTAGTACTAGGTCACCAACTTGAAAGCTTCTATTTTTGATCTTTTTGTTGTAGCTTTGTTTGAGCCAATTTTGATAAACCTAGAGATGGTTTAACGTGCTCAAAAACCTTTCTAGGAGTTCCAACTCATTTAATCTGGACACCCGATATTCCTCATTGATGACCATGCCTTTCGGGGATACTCACAATGAGGGGATTTCAACTTCATTAGGTAAGACTGCTTCAGATCCGTAGACCAAGGAAAAAGGTGTGGCACCTATAGGTGTATGAATGCTGGTTCGGTAAGCCCATAGGGTTGGGTTTAGTTGTAAAGTCCAATCATGGCTATCATTAACAATCTTTTTTAGTATTTTTAGAATGGTTTTATTGGATGCTTTAGCTCGACCATTTCCTTGGGGATAGTAAGGAATGGATAATCTATGTTGGATAGTAAAATTGGAACAAAGCTCATGAACATCTTGGTTTTTGAATGGGGTTCCATTGTCCATTATGATGGTTTGGAGAATTCCATATCAAAAAATTAGATTAATTCAAGATAAACTTGGATATTTGTTTCCCTATGATGTAAGTTAATGGAATTGCTTCTATCCACTTTGTGAAGTATTCAGTTGCAGTGATAATGAAATGAAATTGTTCCCATTTGACCAAGCGGGAGATATCTTACCTATGAAGTCTAATCCCCACTGCGAGAAAGACCATGGTGTTACTATAGGTCTCAATTCCTGTGTTGGTGCATGAACAAGATCACCGTGTTGCTGACATTGGCATAATCTCTTTAAGAAATGAATGGTTTACTATTCCATTGAGGTCCAATAATACCTTGTTCTTAGCAATTTTTGTACTAGGTTAGGTCCACTAGCATGAGACCCACAAATACCTTCGTGCACTTCCTGTAAAGTAGTTTGCGCTTCTTCCACATTGAGACATCGAAGTAATGTTTCATCTAGACTTCATCTGTATAGGGTATCTCCTAAGATGGTGAATCAAGATGTTCTACAGACAAAGGTTTTCTTTTGGTTTGTCGTTAAGTCAGGAGGTATTATACCATGTTGGATATAGTCAAATGTATCTTGGTACCATGGTGAGTTAGGACCAACAACATCACAAACTAGTTTGGATTTTAGGATATTGAATGTCGGGATAAGGAGTTGCTTCACAAGGAATTCATATTTTGGAATGTTTTATGGAATGTTGAGGAGTGAACCTATTGTCGCCATAGTATCGACTACTCTATTGTTAATCCTGGGAACCTGTTCGAAGGTGATGATGAAAAATTACTATTTGAAACTACCCACCATTCTTTTATATGGCATTAGCTTGTTGTCTTTTGTTTGATATAAATCATTTACTTGCCTTATTACTAGTTATGAGTCTCCATAGACCTGTAGTTCTTTTATCCTCCATTCAATGGCCATCTTCAATCCTATGACTATCACTTCATATTAAAAGATGTTATTGGTACATGAAAAAAAATCCTGTAAACCTTAGGTATACTATCTCCTTGCAGTGTGAGAAATAAGATACCTACTCCTGAGGCATGTTGAGTGTGGGACCCATCAAAGTACAAGGTCCAACGGCTAGACTGATATGTTAGTAGTATGTGTTCATTTGGAAATTCTATTGTTAGAGGTTGGTGGTCGTCCATTGGTGCTTTTGCTAGTTGAGCTACTATGATTTTTCCTTTGATAGATTTTCTATCAATGTACTCAATGTCAAACTTGCTAAGTATCATTACCCACTTAGTGATCCTCCCTGTTAGAGCTACTTTTTCCAATGGATATTTTAGGGGATCTATTTTGGATATCAACTTTACTTTTCTGATTAAGATGTAGTGTCTCAACTTCTGTGTCACAAAGACAATAGATAGACACACTCTTTCTATGAGTGAATAGTTCTATTCATAGCCCACTAGTGTTCAAATGATATAATAGACTACTCTTTCTTTGTTATTGTTATCTAGTTGCACTAAGAGAGCTCCTAATGTTTTCGGTGTTGTAGAAACATATAGGATAATTCCCTTATCTTGGATTGGTTGCATTAATACTGGAGGAGTGAGTAAGTAATCCCTTGTTTGAACGCTTGATCAAATCTTCCATCCCATTTGAATGTTATGTCTTTGTGTAGCAAATGGGTGAATGGATGGCACTTATTTGCCAACTATGCAATGAATCTCCAGAGGGACTGTAGTTTACCTTGTAGACTTCTTAGTTACTTCAATTTTCTTGGAGGAGGAATTTCTAATATAGCTTTTACCTTGGTGGGATCTACCTCAATGCCTCTTCTTAATACTATGTAGCCCAACAATTTTCTAGAAGTCACACTTCTTTGGGTTGAAATGCAAGTATTATTATTCTAGCTTGTCAAATACCTTGGCTAGGTTGGGCAAATGATTTTCTCTTTTGATGGATTTTTCTAGTATGTCATCCACATAATCCTCCATAGTGGCATGCAACATATCATGAAAGATAGTGGTCATAGCTCGTTAATAGGTTTCCCCTGCATTCTTTATATCGAATGACATGATGTTCTAGCAAAAGGTTCCCCATGCACAAGTGAAAGCTATTTTATGTTGGTCCTCAGGGGATATTTTGATTTGATTGTATTCGGAGAAGTCGTCCATTAGTGATAGCATTTCATGCCCTGCAGTTAGATCTACAATCATGTCGATGTTGGGTAGAGGGAAGTCATCCTTCAGGCAAGCCTTGTTCAAATCCTGAAAGTTTGTGCAAATCTTTATGCCCACAGTGGGCTTTGATACTGGTACTAGATTATATACCCATTCAAGATAATCAATGGGTCTGATGAAGCCCACATCTAACAGTTTCTGAAGTTCTACTTTTACCAAAAGTGTTATTTTTGGATGCATTTTTCGTAGCTTTTTCTTGATGGGTTTAGCTCTAGGAAATACAACTAGGTGATGTATGACCAATGCTAGATCTAGCCTTGGCATGTCTGCATATGTCCATGAAAATTTTCTTTTTTCTTTCATTGATAAATGCTGAGAAGTTTACTTTTTCTTCAGGATCAAGTGATGCTGTATGGTATGTTATTTTTGGTATTTTTGCTATTACAACATTGATGGGTTCAAAATCCTCAACTAAGAGTGCTGACTTCTCTTGATATTCTATGGTGGGAAGATTGAATCCTCCATTGTCGGGTGCCTCAGATAGGTTTTCAAACTTAGATGTTTCCTTTGTTTTTCTCTTTTCTAGATCCAATAAAGCCGCATTGTGGTTTTCCGTAGAGGACCTTCTTTTGATTTTTAAAATTTCTAGTTTATTTTTGCGACTGGAGGATGCAATCTCCACCCCAAAATATGCTCCTTAATATAGTTCCATTACAAACCCCACTTTATGATCTCCTTGGGGTATATTCCTTTGAAGTCCCATGAACTCCGTAATAGCCTCATCATTTTGGAATGAATCCAAAATCAATGTATGATGTTATTGGTCCCAATCTATCAATTGTGGATAATGCAAGGATATTTTGTCATGGGTATCTGGAAAGCTTATGTAAGTTGTAGCTAGGTTGGGGCCATTGGTTTTTTCAAAGCTCCATAAGGTATCTAAGTTATATTCACTAGAGTCATAGGAATCCGTCTCAATATGGTTGTCATCAGATGTGGATTCGACAGCGAGGGTATTTACATTGAGGTTTTCAAACATGTCTTGGATATATAGGTAGTCATCTAGACATTTGCAAGTATCAGATGTCTCAACAATAGTAGAAGTGGCTCCTTCCTCATAAGAAGTGTTCTCAATATTTGGGGTAATTACATTAGATGCACCATAACCCAGTCCAAGATTCTTTGGGCGTCTTTCCATAATAATTGTTTCTCTTCTACCTTGTTCATGTAGACCAAGGCCACCTTGTCTAGTGAATCCCATGCTTTTGACTATTTGATACCCTTTGTTGTGTTCATCAATAGGAAGGAGAGGTAGTAGTTGTTCCCGTACTTCTTCTTTGTAGATCCATGAATACAGATCCTCTTCACATACTTCCTCATCTTGCATGTCTCCCCACTTGGTAAAACTAGTGGGTTTGACTACCATTGTGATGATTTGTACATGTGAGATCTCTTTCGGTCCTCCATAGGTATTCGATGTTAGGGGAAACATCCCCACGCAAAAGGATTGGTTGAAGTGATATTCCCCGCAACCTTTTTGAAGTACTTGGATATTGACCTCAAATTTAGATAGCTTAGTTGATGAAGGTGTAGTGGAGGAAAAAGGTAGTGATGTTGGGTCAATGTATGAAAATGAATGGAAGGATATATCATTGTTGGGTATTTGGAGAATATTTTTATATTTTTCTTCCAACTTGGCACAGTAATGAAATGGTGCGGGGTTAGCATATATGGTCACTTCCTTATCGTCATAAGGAAACTTAAGGCATTGATGAAATGTGGATGGGACTACTTTTAGAGCATGGATCCATGGCCGATCCAAGAGAAGGTTGTATGGAAGCTCGAGATCCAATACTTGACATGTAGTTTCTATTAATTTCAATTCTATATGAACGGGTATCCTGATGGTTCCTTCTAATTTTTTATCCATTTCATCATAAGCTTTGATAGTGATGCTCTTTTTTTTATCTATCACATCATTAGAGTATCCCAGTTGTTTCAAAAATTTTAAGGCACAAATGTTTAGAACTACACCGTTATCTATGAGTACTCTCTTGAATTTATGTTTGTGGACACATAATTCTAAATAAAGAACTTCATTGTGGAAATGTTTTTGTAGGTCTTTCTTAGAGAAGAATAAATGATGGGTAGATGTGATATTGCCAACCATGGCTTGAAATTGATTAACGTCAAGGGTGTTTGGGAATGACGTTTCGACAAGAGCTTTCTTCAATATTTCCTTATGTGTTGGCAATAGTTTTAAGAGCTCAAGGATGGAGATTAGGGTGGGAGTTTTGTTAAGTTGGTCCACAATGCTATAGTCACTTGAGGGCTTGCTTGTGACCTTTACTTGGGTTGGTGCTCCTTGAATTGTTACTCTTCCCATTCGGGTAGTCACATTACATGCAGGATCTCTACCTAATATGGTTACAACAAAAATGGCATGATTTTCACAAGAGATATTTCCTAGAATGGCATCTTTTCCATAAGAGAAGTTGGCCTTATGGTAATCTTATTCTTTCCCTTTGTTGTTTTCCCTAGAATGGTTGGGGATTGGATTTTTGTAGATCTTTAGGTCTTTATTTCTGGGATGAGGTTTGATGTCCACTTCTCCTTTTTCGATCAAGTCTTGCACGATGTTTTTAAGTCTCATACAGTTATTGGTGGTATTCCCCTTGATTTTGTGAAATTCACATTTGTCATTCTCGTTATACCAAGGGGGTTTGAAGTTGGGTTCCTCATAATTTTCTTTGTCATTATAGTGATGAGGTTCTTTTGGACTAGTTTGTGCATAATGACCTTGAGGGATTCTCCCTAAGGAGTAAATTTTCCTCGTGGTTGGTCATATTGTCGAGATGGTCTCCTTTCATTATCCTATCCTTGATTCTACTATTGGTTGTTGGGTTGGTTGTTTTGAGGATAATTGAGTTCGTTGTTCTATTGATTATTTGAAGCATAGCCTTGCTATGCTATTTGAACATGATTTTATAGCACATTGATAGTTTGCACATTATGTACAACCTTGGCATCGACCACCCCATCATTGGTCATTTTTTTTTAGCCCATATCTTGGGCTTGTCATTTGAAGTGGAAGGTTGATATTTTAGGTTGTAAAGTTTGATTACTCCTCTTGCAATAAGGGCTCTTTTGATAAGTATTCCCTTTTCAATAGTTTCCTCAAAATTGTTTGGGCATAACACTATGAGGTTGTAATTGATATCTGCATATACGTTGGAGATAAAGATATCTAAAAGATATTTCTCTAGAATAGAACATTTAATTTTTCTCGCTTTGTGTCTCCATATTTTGAGGTACGAGGCAAATGCTTCCCCTTGAATTTGCTTGATTTTATAGAGATTTGTGATTGTTATGTCCTGTTTGATGTTGTATGAGAAATAGTTTATAAATTTATTGGAAAACTCATCGAATGTTCTGATATCAGGTGGTGGACAAGAGAATCAGTCTATAGCCGACTCACCAAGACTTCATGGGAAAATTATCATTAGGTAGGACTTTTTTGTTTTAGTTCCATGCAAGACACTAGAAATTTACGTATGTGCTCTACTAGATCCCCTCTTCCCTTATACTTTTCAAATTTTTGGATTTCAAGGCCTTTTGGGAAAGGAACCATAGATAAATTTTGGTCAAATGGATATGGACAAATATCTTTTAGAGCATAGCTCTTTTTCGACTTTCCAGTTTGTATATTCAATATCCTTTGATTAAGTGTTTGTAGTTGCACATTTATGTTGTTGTTTGGTGTGGTTGGTTGAGGATTTTGGGTATTGTAGATCTGTTGTCCCATGACATTTGTTTGATCATAAATTGGATATTCTGTAGTCATGGGACCTTCAAGACCTTGTTGTGTATAAGGTATATTGGGTCTTTGTTGTGTACCTTGATATTGACTTTGAGGTGTTCCTTGATACTAATTTTTTGGTCCTCCTTGATACTAATTTTGTGGGATATTTTGTTGTGGAGTTTGGGGTGTACTTTGATAGTTCATTTGTGGTACACCATGTTGTTGTGAATGTTTTTGAAGGCTACCTTGATGTTGTGTTGATGGTATACCTTGTTGTGGAATGTGTTGAAGGTTACCTTGGTATTGCATTGATGGTATACCTTGTTGTGGTTGATTTTGAAGGTTACCTTGGTATTGCATTGATGGTACACCTTGTTGTGGTTGATTTTGAAGGTTACCTTGGTATTGCGTTGATGGTACACCTTGTTGTGGTTGATTTTGAAGGTTACCTTGGTATTGCGTTGATGGTACACCTTGTTGTGGTTGATTGTGTTGATACAGTAAGTTGTTGGAAGGGTCAATGTATGAAGTGTGTTGTAAAATGTATTTCCCTTGTGATGGGTTTCTACCTTGTTGGTCCATTGGAATGTTTCTCATGTTTTTCATAGTATTATGTTGTGGCATGTTTTGGGTTGCTTTTCCTTGATATTGTTGTGCCATAACTGCTTGTTCAATTTTGGATGGTGGTCTAAACAATGGGTTATCCATGGGTTGTGTTTGATCATTATTTTGTGAAAACAATGGTGGTATGTTGCGATTCATGGTTGATTTTGGATTTTTTCTAACCACCATTTGATATCCTAGTGGAACAAGATTTGGTCCTTTTAGGATGTCCACGTTGAATTCAATGGGTAATTTTGCACCACTCTTCGCTAATGTGAGGAAATATGAGTTTGCATTCTTCCGAAGTATCTTGTCCATAAGATTTTGCATCTTAGGATCTTGGGAGTATTCTAATAGTTTTTCATCTATAATTTCCTCATCACTATCGTATTCTTCTATGATTACGTCATTGGAATTTGAAAGTTTATTTTGACAATCAATCATGTTTTGGTGTCTAAGGAGTACTTCCTCATCACTTGGTGGTTGGTTTTGTGTTGCCTTAAATGAGGATTCTTTTTGAGGAGTTGTAAGGTCACTTCGTTTATAACCCCATGGGTTGGTTTCCTCATCGGTGATGTTTATTTTTGGTGCACTTGAGCTACTCTTGTTGGCTTCCATCTTTTTTCTATTTTGAGATCTTGTGGTTGTCATAAACAAGTTCCAAGATCTTGGGAAAGTTGGTGATCACTAACTATGGAATGAAATGGTGTTTTATTTTGGGATTTTATATTTAAAAGGTGTTTTCTAGGCTAGGATTATCTATTTCCATGTAGGAGGTGGTAACACTGGTCTTCTAGCTGCAAGATCAACTTTTCATTTCTCTTTGTCTAGAATAGTAGCCATGTTTCTCCACTGATTTGGTGTTTCCTTTTTCTCAAACACAAAACTTCTCAAACTACTAATAATGTTTAATTGCTCACCTTTAACTTGTGTAAGATTTGGTTGTATAATAGGTGTAGTAAGATCTGGTTGTTGAACAGGATCAGTAGGATGCCAAATGGTCATAAAGTGCAAGATTTTTCTTGATGTTTGATGTTTTATGTTTAAAAGAATAATGAATGAGGATGATGTAAAAGAAAACCTTTTGGACAAAGGGGTAGATGGTTTGCTATGGATTTATTTGTGATACTCAAAACCCTAAAGTATAAGTGATGTTGGGTGGATGTTTTGGAGATGATGCTAATTTTGGGATTCAAAGTGTAGAAAACTTGGAATGATATTTTACTTCGTTTCTCTAGAGGATATGTTTGAAGATCTACTTGAACTAGCCTTGAGGTGAAAGAAAATGTTAATATCTTAGAAATCAAGAGTAAAGGAATAATCCAAGTTGTGTTTTGATTTTGAATCCTAAATCTAGGTTGATATGTTTGATTTTTACAAATGGATATGGAATGATGTAGATATGAGGTGTTTTGGAGCTCTAACTATTTTGTTCTTAAAAGATGAAAGATTAACCACTTTCAAACCAGTCTCTAATTTGCACCAAAAAATAGGGCAATAATGGAAATCTTTTTAGGTCAATAGCGACTGGTTTTTCTGGCAATAGCGATCAAGTTTAGCAAAAGCAACTCTATTTCTATCAAAAACTAGAGACAACGATAGCGATAATTCTAAGCAACAGTGAGAAAGCTCAAGTCAATAGCGATAGTTTTCAGATCAATAGTGGATTTTTTTGCAATAGCGACTCTGTTCCAATCAAAAGCATTCCTTTTTTTCAAAAGCGACCTTATTTTTTCAGTGACTGCCATAAACAGAGATAGAAAAAGTGACTGTATTGAGTAATAGTGAACAACTTTTAGGTCAATAGCAGTAAAAACAACACCAATAGTGACTCTGTTCAATTTTGTTTCCAGTTTTCATTTATCAGTAGTTTAGACAAATTTGCAAATTTTGATGTTTTGGTTGATCTAATTTGTTTTGAGAATTGGCAAGTGATACAACACAACAATCAAATTTTTTTACTCTAAATGTCTATAGTTTAAGCAAGTTTCTTTCCACAAAGCTCAAAGTTTTTGAAAGTCAAGACACTAAAACCATAGTTCCCAATGTTGACTTTGGTCTAAATGTGACTTGAAACGTAAGCCTAAATATTTAGAAGCCTTTAGAAATATTTGTTTTGAAAAAAATAAGATATATTAAGGAATGAAAATTTAGGGCTCTTTTTAAAGGTATTCACATTAAGTCCAAAGGGTTTGAGATTTTGATAGCCAAGTTTAATGTTTGTTTTGCTGTGTTCTTTTTAAATCAAGCAAAGTATTTGATGCCCAATGTAATGGAGATTTTTGGAAAGTTCATATAAGACAATCATTACAACTTAGTGATAGGCACGTTCTTTTAGGTGGGCTTACCTCATGCCCCGAAGGGATGATTTTACATGCAACTTATGGAGTAAACCATAAATTAGACTTGGTAAGTAACTTCTCGAAAGTAAATTTTGATGCACCACTTTCAAAGAATGTTTTGGAAATAAGGGTGGCCTCTACTACAAGGTTCTTAGTCGCCGCTTAGGGGACCAATGCCTGGCTAATCGTCCAACAAGTCACTAAAGGCTCTAACCATTTTACTAGGGACTCTATATACCCGAAGGTACCTCCCCATTCTGAAACGAAACTGTCATCCAAGTTATCATTGGTTTGATCCTTGGTGTTTAATCTTGATCATTTATATAGTGGGCTGAGGGAAAAACCACTTTGAGTCGCCTTGAGTTCTCCAATGCGGGATGCATCTCAAGGAAAACCCTCTAAAGGTTAAAAATAGTAAAAAACAAGATGCGAAACTCAAAATTCTTTTTATCACCCAAGATCGTCCTAAGATGCAAGGGGAGAGGATAGAAAATTAGTTTTCCAAGCACAAAAAACACAACATACAATCCATAACAATTCAATTTTTAACCCCAAATTTGAAAGGTGTAAAAGATATCAATTTGTTTTTTATGTACACCAAATCAAAAGCATTTGAGACTTTAGTCAAATATAGAAATGTGCAAATCAAAATGGATTTGTTCAATTTTAACCACCAAATTTTGAGTGTTTCTAATGGCCTAGTTTATCTTAATGTAGTCAAAAAATGAAAAGCATTTGTTCGTCAGCAAAATGAAAGGCGTTGGTCAAAACAAAATGTTCAATTTTATAATCACCAAATGAAATGTTGTTTAACTAAGAAAGCTTTGAAGGTTCACTTTTAAAAAATACCAATTTGAAGTGTGCAAGTTGTGGGTTTAGTTTTACAACACCAAATTGAAGATTCTTTAAACTAAGAAAGCTTTAAAACTTCAGTTTTAAGAACACCAATTTGAAGTTTGAAAGTTGTGGATTTAGTTTTATAACACCAAATTGAAAGGTTCTTTAAACTAAGAAAGCTTTGAAATTTCAGTTTTAAGAACACCAATTTGAAGTGTGCAAGTTGTGGGTTCAATTTTACAACACCAAATTGAAAGATTCTTTAAACTAAGAAAGCTTTGAAAGTTCGGTTTCAAGAACACCAATTTGAAGTGTGCAAGTTGTGGGTTCAATTATACAACACCAAATTGAAAGATTCTTCAAACTAAGAAAGCTTTGAAGGTTCAATTTTAAAATTGAAGTGTCCTTGGACCATTCAACAATCCTACAATGAAACCGTTAGTTGTTCTCATGAAAATAAATGTCATACTCCTGCAAGGGCTGCACAAAAAACTTCTAGAAACTTCCCAAACACACAAGATAGTCACACATTAGTGTTAGGTAAATCTGTGAAATCAAAAAAAAGTTTTACAAATTGACAGATTCAGAAAATACATCAAAAGTGATCATGTTCCCTGCAATAGCGAACAAGTTTAGGTCAATACTGTCCCTATAAATGCAAGTTCAAAATATTTTGTTCAGAAAATTGCAACAAAAAATGTCAATAGCACACATATTTAGGTCAATAGCATCCCAGTTTAGGTCAATAGCACCACTTTTTAGGTCAATAGTGACCAAATAGAAGAGGAAAGCGTGTGCAAGTTTGGAGCGGAAACGTTCCAGTTTTAGCAAAAGCGACCGAGAACCTATAACTGCCTATCAAACTCAAAGAAAATGTTAAAGTCAAGGATCAAGGTCCCATAGGGAATTCCAAATGACATAAGGGGAGAATGAAGCATACATAAATAAAATGAATTAAACTAATTCAAACAAGATTAAGAATCCCTAAACCTATTTCTCATGAAATGAAGCTCTAAACTAATGAAATCAAATAATGAAATCCTAAGATAACACAATGAATTCAACATTTAAAATAATATACCATCCCATGTCGAATTTTTAGTTGCATTGATGTTGAATTGCGTTTTTGTATCAATTGAAAGCATCCATTATGCGTTGCAAAAGCTTCAATGTGTGTAAAATGTTGAACTAGAACGTGATGATAACTCGTAATGTGCTCAAGAGATAATTGTGCAATACTTCGCTATGTAAATTTTAGATGATTTGTGAGAGGGTTGAAGGTTATTTTATAGATTTCACGTTTCGAGATGAACAATCAAGATTTCATAGTAAAAGACTCTGATCAATGGTTCAAAACCATTGAGAGGAATTAGATTGGAAAGATTAGTGGATTTAGATTGTATAATCTATGTGATTGATGAAATAAAGTTGAGTATTCAGTGGAATTGATGAAATAGATTAAGAGGTTTTTGGGATTGAAGAATAGATGATTTAGTCAACTGTTCAGAGTGAGAAATCAGTGGTCATGATTTTCTCAATCATAAAAGGGGTGAAGATAATTAATTAATTGAATTAATTAATTAGTATTTTTGAGTTTGAACGTGTAAGTCATATTTGACTTTAACACATAAAGTTATATTTGTTTGTTGACTATGTTTAAATGATGTTTGAATAATTAATTTAATTATTTAGGTTTAGAAAGGGGAAATGGATTTAATTAAACTATTAAGTAATAATAATTTAATTGCTTTAGGAGAATAGGGTATATTAGCAACATAATTAAATAATTGATGTTATTTAATTAATCAAGAGGAATAAAGTTAGATAAATGATGAAATAGTGAATTAATTAAATAATTAAAAATTATTCAATTAATAGAGGAAAATAGGGTTTTTGATGTAAATGATGTGAAATGCAATGATTTTTAATGATAATGATGTCAATGATGAACAAATGTCATTTAGGATGTGTGATATGCGTTAGGTCATTTTTACATGTCTACAGTTTGGTAACCTCATCCTTCATATAGAATTTCCCAAGCATAGTGATGTGTCCTACATATCTAGAGCTTACCATAAAGTCAGCCTCTATTTCTATGATATTATTAGCCTAGTATGCACTTGAATCATAATGAATTGATAGTGTAGATAGTGGCTACCTACACTACTTTTGACAAAGATTCAACACCCAATACTTTGAGTGAAGTTCATCTATATTCACCACTAAAATTGCTCGATTTGTATTGACCATTAGTATTCTATTCTATTCTATTCTATTCTATTATATTCTAGGCTATTCCCTTTCCCGTAGATTATCCTAAACCTAGGAATAACCTTCCCATTAACTATCCCATTCTAGTTTATTCCCTTTCCCGTGGATTATCCTAACCCCAAGAATAACCTTCCCATTGAATCATATTAAATTGACATTGCAATCAAGTATCTCAGAAAAACTCTATCTTATGCTACACACCTAGAGTGTTGTTATACTTTGTATAGTACCAACAATCTATGCATAGTACATGTAGTATTTATAATCATATAGTTCCTAATACAAGAAACAATTAAAGAACTTTTAAAAGAATTGCAAGCATCAAAACAAACATAAAAGAAAATCTTTTCAACATGGTAATATAATAAATAATCCTTCCAACATTATAATAAAGGAGTATAAATCAACATGTCTATTTAAACCTCCAATTGAGTATTCTTCCCTTCTATCTTAATGGCTCAAGTTCGCTTGCAACTTCCACTACGAACAACCCAAATTACTCTACTAGCTTCTCTTTAAATCACTCAACAAAACCAATGTAAAACAACAAAACAATTCTCATCCTTATAACCTCTCAACTCTCTTTGCACAAAAATTGCAGTAGAATAACACAAGGAAATCTAATTGATAAGTGATGCAATTGGTAGAATGAGCACCTCTATTTATACTAATTTGTGAGTAACTGAAGGCTACAAACAAGTTAATATTTCTGCCACCTTTCCATCCTCTTGGAATGACTTACCAAGCTAACTTATAGGTTTGCAACATATAACATTCCTCACCATTTAAATGATTGATTCGACTTGATATAAGGGACAACAAGCTCAAAACAAGTTTCCTAATTTGAATTCTTTCACATAATGCTGCCAAGTTTACTCTTGACTAAGTATCAATGATAGTTACATAATTATGCACATTTTGTAGACCTCTTATGCATTCCAAACACTTGCAATATGATGCCACATTTATATGTTAACACCCCTAGATTATAGCGCGAGTTGACAATTTTAAATGGATTTTAAACAACATTAACTTATTATTCATATGTATACATAGCAACACATAAACTCTTACGTGCCTCATTCATTGGTTTGACTTGGTCTTCAAGTACTTTATGATCATTTCTACTATAGGTTGTTCTATGTTACGTATGCACTTTATTCATTACAACACTTACTTAAGAATAGTGCTATGTATTGCGCTCGGAGATTATCTCCATCAACTATCATATATACATATATACACATTTTTAAATATCATATATTTATATATATATGTCCATCTGAATATATATATATAAATATACATAATATTATTCTTTATATATATATGTTTATTAATTAAATGTATTTGATAACTTAATAAGATGGATACATATATATATATATATATATATGTCATGCCTAAATTTTGTTTCACCTAAACAATACACAACTGTAATTTTTTTTTGAATAACCATGTGCAAACACTAATAAACGTCAAACATACAAGAAACATAGCCACACACCAATGAGAAGATGAATATTAAATACCTCCTAATGACAACAATTGATAACACTTATATTAGTATCATATCTACCTTTAGTCTTATCACCCCCTTCTCACATCTATATCCAATAACATTACTAACATCGACACTACTGATTTCTTGATAAGTAATAAGCATAATAATCTTACCTTTAACACTCAATACTAATATTTATTCCTCATTACCCTCCTCATAAGTACCAAGTTAAATATTAATGGTATCTACATATCTATATTCAATATTACCCTTCATATATAACTCTAAACTTACTTAACATCATGATTCATAACAACATATAAATCTACTATTATTGCTACTTAGCCAACTATAGATTTCACCACTAACCAACAATACAATATTAATGTTACCCATAAAGCTAGTATTGGTAATATTCATATCACATAAATTCCTAACTAATGAAGATATTATTGTGATTGAAAATCACAATAATAACATCATCAGTTCATATGGTGCCCATTACTATTTTTGACATCTTCTTAATCAATAGCACTTAAAATTATGCTAATTAGACAATAAGAATTCTATATAGGTATATTATCCATGAAATAAGCAAATAAAGAAACACCATATTCAAATGTAGCCATTAATTAAGGAAAATTGTTCAAATCTTTAGAAAGATTTCATGACAAGTTTGGCGATCTTAATCCCAAAAGATGTAGTTGATACTTAATTATTTCTCTATCTCATTAAATTAGAATATAAAATTAATTAATGCATCTAAAGTCATTAGTGATGTACAATCCAATATTTGAATAGACTTAAGTTTGGATTCAATTTCTTCCCACATTATTAAAAGTTGAGTTAAACTTTTATAATCCACTAATAAGTTCAAATACTAAAGATGCATCAAAGGTGGTGAATCAATTACAATTTAACTTACCCTTCCAAGTTACCTATTTAATTCCTAATCATTAGAGATGAAATCAATATAGTAAAAGTGCTTAAACTAATCTCACTAGCATGAACATGCAAGAAATAAGCTATCAAAAAAAAAAGAACTATCAAATTATCACAAGTAATGCTCAACACTATTGGACCAACAACCTAAGAGTGATTATGCATATATGAAATGTACAAAAACACACGCCAAATACATAATTATTTAAATTTTCCATCTTTTATTAACAATTATATTTATTCTGAAAAGTTTCAAAAGAATTAAGTGATACTCTACCAATGCAATTTGTGTTTCTACCCAACTAATATTCTTCTTAAATACTTTTTAGGTGATTGAATCAACTACTTTACTTAGACACGTCTTTACTAAGCATATATATATAATGAAATACTCTTCTTCTTGAATAAAATGGAAATATTTCCCAACTCATTAAACAATCAAATAGGTGACTCCAACTCTCTAATAAGAAACCAATCCCAAAACATTTATAAATAAATGAGACCAATCAATTGAAACTACTAATTCTAAACACTACTTAATTACAACTCTTAAATGATAACTAGAAACTATTTCCAAATAGAAACAAGATTCTTTAAAAGAAAAAAAAAAGAAAAAAATATATAAACCTAATTCACAATTTCAACTTAAACATGGACTAATCCCATTAACAGAAGAAAATTAAATTAAAACTAAATTTGAAATTTTCTAAATGTAAGTTTTCCTTATTGACTCCATTAGAGATTCACAAATTAGTTTTTGATTCAATCCACCTTATCAAATCCATTTCCTCAATTGGGGGTTGTCATTTGAACATCAATTTATTCAAATTCACTGCTCGTTTGATCCCTCCCATATGATTGATTATATCAAAATACGTTTAAAAAATTCTTAATCAAGTCTAATTTTTCTCTTGATAATTTAAAAATGGACAAAATATTTCATCAAACTCACTACCTTACAATTTCGAGTTTGAACATTAAGACTCATTGTTATGTATGATATATATAAAATTTGTTAAGTATTCTTGAATTAATTTTTAAGAAGGAGAGATGAATTATAAAAATAAAGGGAACACACAAAAATAGGGAAATTTTGTATCTAAGCACTAACTAACTAAGTAATTAATAAATAACTAAAAACTAATTCCAAACTAACTTATGATACCTTAAGTGTGAGTCTCCTTAACTATTTGTCCTTTTCTCTTTAAAAATTGTTTTTCACGTGTAATGTTATTTCTTGATTTCCTCCATTTGATTGTTGTTTGAAAAAGAAAATATTTTGTAAAATTTTATGTTGTAGGTTAAGAAGATGGAAGAAGATGGAAGAAACATATTTCAGCTCTCTTTTTTTCATGAAACCCTACTTGGTTCCACTCAATTTGATTTTTTCAATTTGTTGTTTTAATTTTAAAGTAGGGGACAATAATGTTTTGATTATAACTTTTATTTGGTGTACTGGGTTTCTTTGATTTTCAGATATATTCTCCAAAATTTTGATTTTCATAAACCCTTTAAATTTTATGACCTAAAACTGTATATTCTATTTTGTGTGATCAGATATATAAGACTATTTTTTGACAGATTTTTATTGTGAAAAAGGATGTCAATGTTTTCTTAATAAATCATAATTGGTGATTTGGGTTAATACAATTTTTTAATATGTTTTTATGAGATTAATAATTGAAAACCCCATTAAATTTTATTTTTCAATATCATGTGGATCGGTTCCTATGATCAAATTTGTGAAACTACTTTAAATCAATTTATTGTTTGGTATAGGGGCAACAATGTTGTAATCCTCAACAACTGATTAATCAAGTGAGTTAGGATGAGTATTTGATATTATTTTTTCATTTACCTTTCCATAAGAGGAATTAATTTAAAAATCCAATAGAATTTTATTCCTTCTTGGACTTTCTCAACAAGTTAGGAAGTTTTCCATCCAAGACATAATCTTTTATATTCCCTTAAAGATTTACACCAACATTCATTTCTTTATATCAAGGGATTGAAACACACCTATTGTCTTCTTTGAATTTACAAATATAATTAAAAATATAAACACAATTACAAATTGAACCAACCATCATACCCAACAATTACTTTTCCCTAAACTCTACTATTTGGAACTTGAATTCTCAAGACTTATGTCTATTTTTAGAATCCTAACTTTCATAGACCTCTCATTGATTCCAACTTTGGTATATATGCACTTGAAAATAAGAATTCAAAAAAAAAAAAAATGGCCACAAGCTCTCCTCCCAACCATAGGATTGATTTTCAATCCACCCCTGAGCTCTAAGGGTCACATAGCTTTCCCTTACACACACCATCATTATTCACAAGGATTCCTTAAAAAAATTACACAACATACTATGCACAATGAAAACACACATACTATAATTCATCACCCTATCCCTTAAATAGCTACTCACATAAAGAGATACTAAAACAACATGGAACTCCACAAGACAATACCAAATACACAATTTCAACAAATACCGCAAAATGATCTAGTATTGAATTGCACATAAAATTCAAAGCATAAAAAATATTCCTTAACATCTCAAAAAAGATCTACAAAAGAGCGGACCTTACCAAACAAGAGAAAATCCAAAAGTGGTAACCTCTTCTTCTCCAAGCCTTACTCTTCCATTCTTCCTCTCCCATCCTTTCCTTTTCTCCATCAAGAGAGCTCCTCTCCAAATAATAAAAAAACAAGATCAACCAAAAGAAAAAAGAGAGAAGCCAAGGCAAAGAAAGAAACCCCTTCTCCTTTCAAAGAGAAGGAATATAGAAGAAAAAAGGCAACCAACTACCCTTAACTTTCCAACCACCCAACCAACTCCAATTTTCGCCACTTTTCATAAGTGGGAAATTAGAGTGGGTTTCATACTTTATTCAAGGGGTTTTATGGAATAAAAAGACCCCTAACCCATAGACCTACTACCTAGGAAACATTTTATACACTTAATACCATATAAAGACTTCTCAAAACATACAATAAGTAATCATAATAAAAACTTGACTCAAAGGTCTAATAAAACAACCTTTCACACATGCACAATCCTTACAAAACAAAGTTAAAACACATATCTTTGACAAGACTAGGAATTCACAAGAATAACATAAGGGAAATAACTATGTGACCCCTTCACCAATAGTGGTCAATTTTAACCTATTTACTCAACTAGAAAAAGGTGTCAATATTTATCATAAGCAATAGTAATTGAAACAATTAGTATATGAAAAACAACCTTCTAATAATAATCAACTAACGAATTAAATCTACATATAATTTAACTCTACCTACTTGCATAATACCTTTTAAAGTCAAGCAATAATTGATCATGTTATTTAATATCAAAATATTACCACTTATCAATAATCTATTTTACCTATAACGAATACTACTAAAACCAAATATTGAATATCAATCATTACCTTTATATTCACTTACTCACACTCATAATATAATTCACCTAACATGATGAAATCCATTAATATACATAATGTTATTACCAATAATGAAACCTCTCAATCATTACATACTTACATAGATAGGGAATAGACCTCATCTGGCTATAAAATCACAACAGCCACTAATTAGTTAGTTAACAATAAAAAAAAAACAAGATGATGTATAGGAACAATAATCAATAATGTATATTTCCCAACACAAAAGAACATAAAATATAGGACATAAACCATTGATGACTAATAAGATACACAAGGCCACAAGGGACGGGGTCTTACACTCCCCCCCCTAGGATTGGGCTTCCTCCTAGAAGTCCCTAGAAGTGAAGGTAAAGAAAAGCACTTGTCAATAACATTTTATACAAAAATTCCCAAGTATGACAATAACAAATTTTATCTTCCAAAGCATTCTAAAATGTTAGGAAACTTTACAATTTAACTATTTACTCAAAATATGATCCATCCATGTTACACAACAATATTGTAGATGCCAATTTCATTTTAATTCATCTATCACTTATATGGTTATTAATCACTTCACTATACATATATATGTTCACTTCAATCATCATTTCTTTGAAAAATAGGTCAATAATTTCACAAAAATATAATGAATTTACATTTTAAGCAATCATTCATTTCATTTTATTTTTATAATTCCTTCAGTTAATCCATAAGCATCACAATTTTTTTTTTACCACACTCACACCATCAACACAACACATACATAACACACAGTTTAGGGAATGGGATTTATGAGGAGGAATGGTGCAAAATTCCATATCACTAATCTAAAGCAACTGCCATCATTATAATATTAGGAAAGATGGTCTCGAGGCCCTCTTTAGGACCCATCCATAAATTTCCTAATACCTTCCCCTTGTTTGTGTAAGGGGGTTAGCCTCCAAGAAGGAAGGTATAAAAAGAATCACACAATAGGGGAGAATGGATTCTGACCGTCCCATACCGGTCCCATTTACATCCCCATCCTCACAAGAAAAATTCCACAACACATCTGCAACCACATACGACCTACCAGGGACCCCTCCTAGATATAGAAGTTTGTAGAGTTCACATCACGACACATATGCCAGTAGTTCAAAGAAGCCTCAAACTTAAGAAGATAAAGTAATATCTTTAAATTTTCAAATAAAATCTTGAAAAAGTAAAGTAAAAGAGTAAATCAAGTACAAAGGAAATGTTTCAATCCAAAATAAAAAGTGTTTAAATCTAATTAAGTCCTTGAGGAAAAGAGGTACACAAATCAAATATCCAAAAATACAATACTATTGGAGAAATCACAAAAAAAAAATGCTAAAATAATACACAGTTCACAAAGATTAGCACATTACATGCACTATGTGACTTCTTCAAGCCACTCGAGAGGTGGAGGGGAATGGTGGTTCTTAAACCACATAGCTAACAAAACATAGTGGTCTCAAACCACTTATAATATGGTGGTCTCAAACCAAAAAATATCAATATAATAACCAAGCATAGTCCCACACAACTCAGGACATGCCATCCAAGTAGCCATAAATCATATATCTAAAGTAGCTTGTAAAAGAAGTTATCTGTACACTGAATCTTACCCAAGGAGAAATTATTCACTAACACATATCTTTGTCACCATCCCTGTGTCTCTGTCATATTCACTGTAAAGTAACTCAAGAAATTTGTAATATTTTACTATCACAAGCCTTTCATTTTGTCATTTTATATTCTTTTTGCAAATACTAGATAATAAAAACTAAACAATTACATTTTTCTCCCTCTATTTCCAACATTGCTCATGGACCATGACTGGTTAAAGCATTACTTGTATGTGAATAGACCAATAATGATATCACAAGAACACTGCATCTAATAACCATGCCTCTGAATAACCAATATTTGTAACATTTGTAGCCCAAGTGGATGCTCATCCAAAGTTTGGCATGCTAGATCCATCCTCAACCCATGGGATACAAATCAAGGAAAAAGGTTTTGCACTATGGACCAACAAATATGGTCCTCAAAGTAGGAGTAGATCCAACTTAGCATTCCAAGGGGGAACATGATTCAAACATCTATCCATTGGCTACAACAGGGACACATCATAGAAGTATCATAATGTTCTAATGAACGGGGGACTCCCTTAACCCCTAATACACTAGCAGAGCCTTCTCCAAATGGAGTGATCATTACTAGGGGAATTCCAACACACAATAAAACATGCAGTCTTATCATCACACATTAATTAATACAAGGTTATGCATAAGTAGTTCATCTCAGATGTCCACCACACCCTTATCCCAAGTTCGATACCCAATGTCCCAAACTTGAGTCACAAACATAACATTCACTAGTTTCTCACAACACATATAATCATGCAATTTTTAAGCTTTCGACACACTCATTTAAACAAACAAACACTTAGTCACCTTGAACCACATAAAGACCACTTAACACTATCAATACATGAAGTGGTTTACACTTGAAACAACTACAAACACCCAACCACATCACTATCACCTTGGATTTCCAAGAAGGAATTCCATATAGGGGGAGTAGGGGCTCTGCTAGACATGGGGAAAACATATGAAAAAATATCATAATAAAATCTCCACTAAAAAATCCACATAATTCCACACCAAAACCACAACTCCACATCAGTGCCACATCATAACCACAATTGGATCAACACCCTTATTCCTCCCTACACAACAAATTTTCCAAAAGTAGAATGGGATACTCATATCCCCAAATGATGAAATGCCCCAATGTGTGGAAGCCATGCCTACTCAGACCCCTTGCACTTGGAGGACCCATAATCTCCTCCTCACAAGAGGGGGGTAAACTCCCCTAGAAGGCACATAAGAATTGACACATAACACAAGGGACCACATGATTCCCAATCCCCAACATGACACTTAGAACAAACATTACTTTCATAAAATAGTAAAGAATTTCACCATAGATTAAAACACAATATACCATTAAAGATAAATTCCTTGTTTACAAGCTAGAATACACGATTCAACTTATAGTTTCATTGCACCAACCTTAAACATTAGTAAACAACTTTTAGATAAAAGAAAAATTACTAATAATTGAGTCTAAATTTATTCATGCACAACTATTGTATTTTAATTTTCTACTTGAGCAATTATGGTAATATTTTTCATTTTGTTTAGATATACTAAAACATCAAACCCTTTGAATTGGACACTTTTAAAACTTTAAGTTACTATAATAAAGCAAAGAAAGAAATAGTTTCATTCATGGTTTAAATTTTCATTTTCAAACAACCGACATTAATATTTCCAATCTTCAAGCATCCCATCAACATGTGAATAATGTAGCATTTAATTCATAGCAAAATATTACACTAACTCAACTAGATAACTTTCACAATCAATTTGTGACATTAATCAAGTGCTACCAAATATCTAGAGCATGCGGTAACCTTGATAACCTCATGGTTAATTTACTAAATTGTATTAAACCTGTAATACCCAACCAAGAAAGCATCCAATTATGATGAACCTCTTTATTGCAACAATCGTTAAATAATTTCAAGGAAATGACTCTATATCTAATATGAAATAAGTTAAAGTGACAAACATAAGTAACTATATTTACTATCTCAAGAATGAAAATTACCATAGATAAGGCTATTTGTTCTTTTAAAGCCAAAATCAATTTCATATAAATCCTTTTCCTTCTTATAATCTTATCCCTTTTCTAATTAGTATTACATGAATTCGGGAATAACTATGTTCAGCAAAGAATCCAAATAAAGAGAACATTAGAAATGAAAAATTAGAATTAACATCAAAGATACTTCAAATAAAGTTTTCATAAGCTTAAATAATTCAAAGAAGTTTCATTCCTAATCAAAAAAAATTTCTCCTAACATGGACAAGGATAAAATGATCACAACAAGCTTGTTAAGAACCTAAGACATTTGAATTCAAAGGATGAGAGAATATAACTTTAGGTGTTTTTGAACAAGTTATAATTAACATTCTACTTTTAACCTTTTATTGCAAGACTAAGGACAAGGTAACTTAATTACTTCCCCATACAATATCAACAAACAACTTTACTCAATAATAAGACATTACACACAATTAGGACCCTAAGCAAAAACAAGTAACCCTAGAGTTCCTAGTGTTGGAACTCCACTTTGATACCAAATGTCATGCCCAAATTTTTTTCACCTAAACAATATACAACTACAATTTTTTTTTTAATAACCACATGTAAACACTGATAGAAATCAAACATACAAGAAACATAGCCACACACCAATTAGGGGATGAATATTAAATAACTCCTAATCACAATAATTGATAACACTTATATCAATACCATATCTACCTTTAGTCTTATCACCCCCTTCTCACATCAATATCCAGTAACATCACTAACATCAACACTACTAATTTATTGATAAGCAATAAGCATAATAATCTTACCTTTAACACTAAATCTAATATTTATTCCTCATTACCCTCCTCATAAGTACCAAGTTAAATATTAATGGAATCCACATATCTATATTCAATATTACCCTTCATATATAACTCTAAACTTACTTAACATCATGATTCATAATAACATATAAATCGACTATTATTGCTACTTAGCCAACTATAAATTTCACTGCTAACTAATAGTACAATATTAATGTTACCCATAAAGTTAGTATTGGTAATATTCATATCACATAAATTCCTAACTAATGAAGATATTATTATGATTGAAAATCACAACAATAACATCATCAGTTGACATGGTGCCCATTACTCTTTTTGACATATTCTTAATCAATAGCACTAAAAATCAGGAAATAATAATTCTATATAGGTATATTATCCATGAAATAAGGCAAATAAAGAAACACCATATTCAAATGTAGCCATTAATTAAGGAAAATTGTTCAAATCTTTAGAAAGATTTCATGACAACAAGTTTGGCGATCTTAGTCCCAAAAGATGTAGTTGATACTTAATTATTTCTCTAACCCATTAAATTAGAATATAAAATCAATTAATGCATCTAAAGTCATTAGTGATGGATAATCCAAGATTCAAATAGACTTAAGATTGGATTCAATTTCTTGCCACATTATTAAAAGTTGAGTTAAACTTTAATAATCCACTAATAAGTTAAAATACTAGAGACACATCGAAGGTGATGAATCAATTTCAATTTAACTTACCCTTCCAAGTTACCTATTTAATTCCTAATCATTATAGATGAAATCGATACATTAAAAAGTGCTTAAACTAATCTCACTAGCATGAACATGCAAGAAATAAGTTATCAAACAAAAACTATCAAATTATCACAAGTAATGCTCAACACTATTGGACCAACAACCCAACAACCCAAGAATTTTTATGCACATATGCAATGTACAAGCACACACACCAAATACATAATTATTTAAATTTGCCATCTTTTATTAAAAATTATATTTAATCTAAAATTTTTCAAAAACATTGAGGTGATACTCTACCAATGTAATTTGTGTTTCTACCCAACTAATATTCTTCTTAAATACTTTTTAGGTGATTGAATCAACTACTTTACTTAGAAACTTCTTTACTAAGTGTATATATATAATGAAATACTCTTTTCGGTCGATAAAATGGAAATATTGCCCAACTCATTAAACAATCAAATAGGTGACTCCAACTCTCTAATAAGAAACCAATCCCAAAAAATATATAAATAAATGAGACAAATCAATTGAAACTACTAATTCTAAACACTACTTAATTATAACGCTTAAATGATAACTAAAAACTATTCTCAAATAGAAACAAGATTCTTTAAAAGAAAAAAAAAGAAATAAAGATATAAACCTTAATTCACAATTTCAACTTAAACATGAACTAATCCCATTAACAGAAGAAAATTGATTTAAAACTAACTTTGAAATTTCCTAAATGTAAGTTTTCCTTATTGACTCCATTAGAGATTCACAAATTAGTTTTTGATTCAATCCACCTTATCAAATTCATTTCCTCAATCGAGGGTTGTCATTTGAACATCAATTTATTCAAATTCATTGCTCATTTAATCCTTCCCATATGATTGATTATATCAAAACATGTTTAAACAATTCTTAATCAAGTCTAATTTATCTCTTGATAATTTAAAAAAGAACAAAATATTTCATCAAACTCACTACCTTACAATTTCAAGTTTGAACATTAAGACTCATTGTTATGTATGATATATATAAAATTTATTAAGTATTCTTGAATTAATTTTTAAGGAGAGATGAATTATAAATATAAAGGGAACAAAAAAAAATAGGAAAATTTTGTATCTAAACACTAATTAACTAAGTAATTAATAAATAACTAAAAACTGATTCCAAACTAACTTATGATGCCTTAAATATGAGTCTCCTCAACTAATTTCCCTTTTCTCTTTAAAAATTGTTTTTCACATGTGTAATGCTATTTCTTGATTTCCTCCATTTGATTGTTGTTTGCAAAAGAAAATATTCTGTAAAATTTTATGTTGCAGGTTAACAAGAGGAAGAAGATGTAATAAACATATTTCAACTCTTTTGTCTTCATGAAACCCTACTTGGTTCCACTCAATTTGGTTTTTTCAATTTGTTGTTTTAATTTTAAAGTAGGGAACAATAATGTTTTAATCATAACTTTTACTTGGTGTACTAGGTTTCCTTGATTGATGAGGGCACAACCCGAGACTTAGAAAATAACCCACAAACAAGAGAATAATTTTATTATTCAAAAAATGGAGCTTCTTACATGCAGAGGATCTCAAATCCCCAAGTTCTACAACACATGCAAGTTACAAAAGCTACAGAATCACCCTTTCGCAATATCGAGCTTGTCCAAGTTACCCAAAATTAGAAACCGCCCATAATAGAGCTCCTCTTTAGTTTGGAGCCAAAACAACAAATTTGAGTTTAGAAAAATTACAACTTGAAGTTCAAATTTCAAAAGAACATTTGCAATTGTATCTTCTAGAAAGTGCGCCAACTTCCCGGGGCCATAACTTTTGATCGGGACTATTCTGAACCCTCTTTAGTTTGGAGCCAAAACAACATTCAAATTTGAGTTTAAGTGTTTGGTGCCGAAAAATTACAACTTGAAGTTCAAATTTCAAAAGAACATTTGCAATTGTATCTTCTAGAAAGTGTGCCAACTTCCGGGCCATAACTTTTGAATTCCGTTGGAATCTGAAATCTCGCTACGAATTTGTCTTTCCAGGAACCTAAGGAAGATTTTTAGGTGCAAATCTGGGAAACTAAAACTGCAATATCTTTCAACTCAGAAATAGAAAATAAAAACCATAAATTGGGAATTTCATTATGACGAAAAGGGTATCCAAAAATGTAAAAACATCTAAAAATCAAGAAACTTGAAATTTAACTATTTTTGGGTGATGCAAGATTGCCCCTTACACCCATGGATGCTCTTGCATTAGGACACCCAGGGTAATTTGAGAAGTGACCCGTCACGTCTCAGATGGTTGAGGAAAATCCAACCAGCCTTTAGATAGCCAGGATGAATCTTCCACAGGCCTTCCTCTCCATTTCACCATATATTCTTCATACTGCCTATTTCTGGTACTCCTTCCCACACGACTATCCAAGATTGCTTCAATCTCCTCCCTTTCTGAAGTAGGTGCTGGAATGCCATACTGCCCTATTGCTAGTGCTTCCTCCGTTCCACCTTCATGATACTCTGTCCAAATCTGGAAATGTTGAACACAGGGGAAATGTTGATTCCATCGAGGCAACTCTACCTCATATGCATTCCTTGAATCATGCTTCTTCAAAATCTTCTGAGGGACCGAATTTCTTCATCTTCAATTTGTTATAGGTTCCCACGGAAACCTTTCTTTCCTCAAGTGGACCATTACTTCATCGCCAGTCTGAAACTCCTTATTCCTCCTTTTTCGATCTGCCTTAGCCTTATATTGCATATTCATCTTATTAATGTGTTCTTGTACCTTCTCATGTATATTCTTGATGTGCTCTGCAAAATCTTACGGCTTCAACACTTATTTTCTTCTCTTGGTCCATCTTCCTCAATTCTAGAGTGTTCTGGGGCTACCTCCATACACAATCAGGAGATCTACCAGTGCTTTGTTGAAGAATTGTTGTAAGAAATTTTCTCTGGGTGATCAAGTCCCATCGCTTGGGTTTATCTCCTACCAAACATCTTAGTAGGTTACCGAATCCTATTAACAACCTCTGCGCCCATCGTTTGTGGATGGTGTGTAGAACTGAACTTCAACTCTATCTTCAACTTCTTCCACAAGGTCCTCCCAAAAGTACCCCACAAATTTGGTGTCACGATCTGAAACAATACTCTTTGGCAGACCATGTAGCCTCACCACCTCTTTGAAGAACAAATTCAGCAATGTGGACTGCATCATGGGTCTTCTGACATGGAATGAAATGTGCCATCTTCGAAAACCTATCCCAGCCACCACAAAGCTGAATCATTCCCTCGTTGTGTCATGCAGCAGAGCCAAGAACAAAGTCATACTTATATCCTCCCATGGCCTCTCTGGTATAGGTAAGGGCTGATATAAGCTTGTGTTCTGACTCACTCTTTTAGCCATCTGACATACCCTGCAGCTTTGTACAAACTTCTTCACATCCTATGACAACTGAGGCTAATAATAATGCTCACTGATAATGGCAATGGTCTTATCCTGACCAAAATGTCCTGCCATTCCTCCAATATGCTTCTCCTTTATCGGGTTCTCCCTCATGGAACTCCTTGGGATACACAATTGACTTCCCTTAAATAACATACCATCTTGGATTATGAAATCCGACCACCTTGTCACGTCCTTTAGCGGGTTCGCACAGCTTTCAAGCCTCTGCTGAAATCAAGATCTTAACGTGTTATGGTGTCTTAAGTTCATTGAACCCAACCACTTCAATCGCATCTTTGTCATCAATGTATGCCTCCTACTTAAGGCATCTGCAACCTATTTGACTTCCCACTCTATGTTTCAAAACAAGGTATAACTGCGCAAAACTCTACCCATTTCATATGCCCCTGATTTAATTTTCCCTAACTATTTAGGTATTGCAAGGCCTGATGATCATTATATAGAACAAATTCCTTTGGCAACAAATAATGTCTCCATTTCTTTAATGCTTGAACTATTGCATAAAATTCCTAATCATATACATAATACTTTCTCTTGGAATCATTTAACTTTTCACTAAAATAGGCAATGGGCTTACCTTCTTGGCTCAACACTGCCCCAATGGCACAACCACTGGCATCACAATCCACCCAAAACACCTTGTTGAAATGCAGGAGGGCTAGAGCGAGGTTGCTCTGTTACCTTACCTTCAATAGTTCAAAATCTTTGCCGCTCAAGTGCTCCTTGAATTCTTTTCTATCCCCTCTCATTGTTTTGGTCGAGTCCACAAATACTAAAGTTTAATGAACTTTCTATAAAAACTAGCCAAACCATGGAAAGATCTCACCTTAGTAGCGGTTCTTGGGGTAGGCCATTCGATAACCTTCACCCTTTTGTCATGACAACAAACCCCAAGCACACTAACTCCTTCACAAAACTACACTTCTTTGGATTAATCAACAATTTCTCCTCTCTTAACTTCTCAAAGGCTCTACAAATATGCATTAAATTCTCATCCAAGGTCTTACTAAAATCAAAATATCATCTAGATACACAATAACAAAACTTCCCAGAAAATCTTTTAGTACCTTGTTCATGAGTCGCATGAATATTAACCGGTGCATTGGTTAGCCCAAAAGGCATGACTAACCACTCGTCACCGGGCCCTCTTTGGTCTTGAAGGAAGTCTTCCATTCATCCCTCGAATCGAATGCGGTGATATCCACTGGATCAATCTTTGTGATATTAGGCTCCACTCAAATAGTCCATGGTCATCCATCTTGGCGGAAATCATTACTTGATTGTTATCTCTTGTTTATGGCTCGGGGAATCGCACATCCTCCGCTCCCCAGCCAGCTTCTTTGGTGCCGTATTGTGGAGTCGCGTACATGGACTCTCGTATCGACGCGCAACAACTCTTGAACACATGCCGTTCAGCTCTCATTATTTCTTTGGGAGTCATTGACTGCCTTATTCCCGGAAAAGCGGCTCCAAGAATCAAGTCAATTGATGTACGATCTTCCTTATTGGTGGTAAACCTGGTACATTATCAGAAAAATATCTCGAAACTCATCCAACATCCTAAACTTCCAGAACCTTCTCACTATCCTCCTTACTCACTCTAGGAATCAATGCATAACACACACGCTCATGCTTCATACCTTCTAAAATTTCTTCCATCTACATAAAAATTATAGCAACTGCATACCTTTTCTTTGGTCTCCTTCAGGGGTTTCAACTTGTGACGAACCCCATCCTTTGTCAAAGAATAAGTGTTTGCATGGCCATCATGTATAGCTCGCCTATCGAACTGCCACGACCTCCCCAACAACATGTGATATGCATCCATGGGGATGATATCACATAGTACCTCATCATGGTAGCTCCCGATCTTCAACTTTACTAGGCACTGCTCATTGACCAAAATTTTGTGGTCTTTCTGCAACTAGGCAATCCGATACGAATGTGGGTGCCTTTCTCTCTTCAGCTTCAACTTTGTGACCATCTCTTCTGACACCAGATTATCGGTGCTCCCACCGTCAATAATGACATTACAACATTTTCCTTCACACTTGGACCTTGTGTGAAACAGATTCTTCCTCTGTTCTGGTTCCTTTTCCTCAGTCACCAGGGCTCTCCTAATCACTAGGGCTTCTCCCCTTTCAGCATCATCTAAATGTTCAGATTGAGCCTCCTCATCTACATGTGCAACCCTTCCTTGGTGTTGTGGACATTCATAGGATCGATGCCCTTCTTCACCACACTGGAAACACATTCCTTTGAAACCACCTCTTCGGATCCTTGTCCATATCTCCCTCGTCCTCTACCTCTTTGATCACCACTGTTTTGATCACGAGGGCGGTAGAAGTTGTCATTCCTTTGGCTTCGGCTGGTACCCACATCTTCACTTTTCTTTTCATCATCATTTCGGCTTCTGAAGGTCTTCCATTGCCCCTTCCACTTTGACCTCCTTGTCCTTTTGCTTGCCATCAAATCTTTTGTTGACTTCTCTTCCACCTTGAGAACTGATACACATCCTCAATGGTGGTCATTTGACTAGGCTTAACTCCTCCTGAATGCTTGGTCGTAACCCATTAAGATATCTGGCTACCTTCTCCTTATTGGCCTCTATGTGGCCTATTCTGATGATTATCTTGTGAAAATATTCAGTATATTCTTTCACAGATCTACTTCCTTGCTTCAACCCTTGCAATTTCTTCAACAGATCTAACTCGTAGTTCGCTGGTATGAACTGCTTCTTCAGTTTCTCTACCATGCAATCCCATCTGGTGATATTTTCTTTTCCTCTTCGATTTCTTTCCAACTGGACCTCTTTCCACCAAATACTGGCATAGCTCTTCAGCTTCATTTTCTCAAACTTAACCCGATCTGGGTCCTCAATTTCCTCATACTCAAAATATTCTTCTAGCTCGTTGATCCAGTCGATCAACTTTTCCGGGTTCAGACTTCTGAAATAATTGGGGACTTCTGCTTTGGGTCTTTTCCCGATCTTCAAAATGGCCCTTATTAGCCGCATTTGGTCTTGATCAATTGCTTCTTCTTCTTCTTCTACATTTGAACCTTCTTCCTCTCCTTCATCCTCACTTTCCTCCCTCAGGTTTAACCCTCTTCTCAACTGCTCTTGTAACACACCAATCTGTCTTTGGAGGGCTGCCAGTGCATCTCTTCCACCAACATTTTTGTCGCCTCGACCACCTCTGGCACCACCACGCCTACCAGGCATCACTCTTGGAGGCATCTTTCTTGACCTCGACCCACAACCACGGTCCTAGTGTGAACTGCCTCACGATCGGTGATCTGTCCACATGCTCAAGAAAACCCACTGTGATACCACTTGATGAGGGCGCAACCCGAGGCTTAGAAAATAACCCACAAACAAGAGAATAATTTTATTATTTAGAAAATGGAGCTTCTTACATGCAGAGGATCTCAAATCCCCAAGTTCTACAACACATGCAAGTTACAGAAAGCTACAGAATCACCCTTTCACAATATACGAGTTTGTCCCCAAAAAGTTACCCAAAAATTAGAAACCTGCCCATAAATAGAGCTCCTCTTTAGTTAGGAGCCAAAACAACATTCAAATTTGAGTTTAGGCGGTTTGGCACCGAAAAGTTACAACTTGAAGTTCAAATTTCAAAAGAACATTTGCAATTGTATCTTCTAGAAAGTGCGCCAACTTCCCGGGGCCATAAATTTTGATCCAGGACTCTGATTCGCAAACCGTTTGAATCGTTGGAAAGGTCTTGAAGTCAATAACGCACTTGAAATTAGCTACACCAATTTTGGCAAGTTTTGGGGCCGATCCGGGAACTCTAAGTGCCTCAAATCTAACTCAAAAGATTTTTAGGTGCAAATCTGGGAAAATAAAACTGCAATATCTTTCAACCCATGAATAGAAAATAAAAACCATAAATTGGGAATTTCATTATGACAAAAAGGGTATCCAAAAATGTAAAAACATCTAAAAACTAAGAAACTTGAAATTTAACTATTTTTGGGTGATGCAAGATTGCCCTTACACCACTGGATGCTCCTGCATCATTGATTTTCGGATATGTTCTACATAACTCTTATTTTAAGAAACCCTTTAAATTTTATGACCTAAAACTGTTTATTCCATTCTATGTGATTAGATATGTAAGAATATTTTTTGACAGATTTTTATTGTGAAAAAGGATGTCAATGTTTTCTTAATAAATCATAATTAGTGATCTGGGTTAATACAAATTTTTAATATGTTTTTTTGATATTAATAATTGAAAAACCCATTAAATTTTATTTTTCAATATCATGTGAATCAGTTACTATGATAAAATTTGTGAAACTACTTTAAATCAGTTTATTGTTTGGCATAGGGGCAGCAATGTTGTAATTCTCAATAATAGATTAATCAAGTGAGTTAGGATGAGTATTTGATACTATTTTTTCATTTACCTTTCCATAAGAGGAATTAATTTAAAACTCCAATAGAGTTTTATTCCTTCTTAGACTTTCTCAACAAGTTAGGAAGTTTTCCATCCAAGACATAATCTTTTATATTCCCTTAAAGATTTATGCACCAACATTCATTTCTTTATATTAAGGGATTGAAACACACCTATTATCTTCTTTGAATTTACAAATCTAATTAAAAATGTAAACATAATTACAAATTGAACCAACCATCATACCGAACAATTACTTTTCCCAAAACTCTACTATTTGAAAATTAAAGCTTTTTCCCAATTCTCAGGATTCATTTCTATTTCTAGAATCTTAACTTTCATAGACTTCCCATTGATTCCAAATTTGGTATATATGAACCTAAAAATAAGAATTCAACAAAAATAATATATTGCCTCAAGCTCTCCTCCCAACCATAGGACTGATTTTCAATCCACCCCCGAGCTCTAAGGGTCACATAGCTTTCCCTTACATACACTATCACTATTCACAAGGGTTCCTTAAACAAATTACACAACATACTATGCACAATGAAAACACACATACTATAATTCATCACCCTATCCCTTAAATAGCTACTCACATAAAGAGATACTAAAACAATATGTAACTCCATAGGACAATACCAAATACATAATTTCAACAAATACCAAAAAATGATCTAGCATTGAAATGCACACAAAATTCAAAGCATAAACAATATTCATTAACATCTAAACAAAGATCTACAAAAGGGTAGACCTTACCAAAAAATAGAAAACCTAAAAGTGGTAACCTCTTCTTCTCCAAGCCTACTCTTCCATTCTTCCTCCCCCATCCTTTCCTTTTCTCCATCAAGAGAGCTCCTCTCCAAATGATAAAAAACAAGAGCAACCAAAAGAACAAAGAGAGAAGCCAAGGAAAAGAGAGAAGCCCCTTCTTCTTTCAAAGAGAAGGAATGCATAGAAGGAAAAAGACAACCATCTCCACTTAATTTTCCAACCACCCAACCAACTCCAATTTTCTCCACTTTTCATAAGTGGGAAATTAGAGTGGATTTTAGACTTTATTTAAGGGGTTTTATGGAATAAAAAGACCCCTAACCCATAGACCTACCACCTAGGAAACATTTTATACACTTAATACCATATAAAGACTTCTCAAAACATACAATAAGTAATCATAATAAAAAGGTGACTCAAAGGTCTAATAAAATAACCTTTCACACATGCACAATCCTTACAAAACAAGGTTAAAACACATATCTTTGACAAGAATAGGAATTCACAAGAATAACATAAGGGAAATAGCTATGTGACCCCTTCACCAATATTGGCCAATTTTAACTTTTTTACTCAACCAAAAAAAGGTGTTAGTACTTATCATAACCAATAGTAATTGAAACAATTAGTATATGAAAAAATAACCTTCTAATAATAATCGACTAAGGAATTAAACCTACATATAATTTAACTCTACCTACTTGTATAATACCTTTTAGAGTCAAGCAATAATTGGTCATGTTATTTAATATCAAAATATTACCACTTATTAATAATCTATTTTACCTATAACAAATACTACTAAAACCAAATATTGAATATCAATCATTACCTTTATATTCACTCACTCACACTCATAATATAAATCACCTAACATGATGAAATCCATTAATATGCATAATAATATTACCAATAACGAAACCTCTCAATCATTACATACTTATGTAGATATGGAATAGACCTCATCTGGCTATCACACAAAATCACAACCACTAGTTAGTTAGTTACTAATAAAAAATATAAACAACTTGATGCATAGGAACAATAATCAATAAAGTATATTTCCCAACACAAAAGAACATAAAATATAGGATATGAACCATTGATGACTAATAAGATCAACAAGGCCACAAGGGGCAGGGTCTTACAATATATATATATATATATACGTAATACCATTTCAATATTTTTATAAAAAAAATCAGTCATATTTCTATCGATCGACATATATACATAGAATGTATATGTGTGCAAGTGAATTATAACCTAGGAATACAAAACAACAATGGAAATGCAAGCTAGAAAACACAAAAAAAACACTCAAGATTGGCCTAGTTGAATCCAAACAAAGCATAAAGAAATGTTACCTTTACCTTGCTTGAATTGATGAGTTTGGTTGGCCATTTTTTATGCTTGAATGTATGCTACTTTGTTGGAAAAATGGCTTGAAACCTAGCTCTAAATGATGGTAAGATGATAAGGAATGCAATGGTGGATATGGGTATTTGGATAAATGCAATATGATGGCTCTAATGGACGCAACAATGGAGGTATGAAAAGTGGCTAAGTGTGTATGTGCTTGAGAGTTTGAGTGCTTGAATGTGGATAGTCAAAATGGGGGCAATTCCACTACTTTTAGGGGAAGTGCCTCTAAAGAAATGGATGGCTGAGATGCATCTATGGTGGAAGAGATCAAGGGCCAGGGTGAGTTGAGAACTCATAAGCCCTCACATGCTGACATGTGGCAGATGAGTTGGCCAAGGGGAGGTGAGGTGGAGATGATGTGGAGGTACTATAAAGTACCTTGGGGATGGACAAGATCTCCTCATAAAGGAGGTCTTTGTCCACATGTACCTTGAGAGGGCATGTGAGGAATTAAAAATTCCTCACAAATCCTCATGGGGATGGGAGAAAGAATTGAAAATTCCTTAAAATGCCTAGGATGAATAAATGTGAATTTTAAATTCACATAGGGAAGAGGATGCTTTCTCCAAAAGGAGAAAAACATTTAATGAAGGTTGAATAAGGACACATGTCATAAATGGCATGAAGATTAGGTTAGCCTAGTTAAGTGATTAAGGTTGTGCAAATGCATGATTAGATGGGCTAATGACATATTAAAGGCAAGTGGGAGATTATGGAGGATGTGATGCTAATGATGATTAGGGGTGTGAACATTCAAATCAAATATTAATTATATTAATCTAGATTAAAGAGGATTATGGAGGATGTGACATGAGGAGAGAGAAAAAGATGAAATAAATAATTGATTTAATTCACATAGGCTAATGACTAAATTAAATAAACTGGTCTATTTATTTAATTTAGAGATGAAGAGGGTAAGGTATTTAATTGATTAATTAAATACCATGAAGGAACATTAGACTAAGATGAAATATTAATCAAATAATAAATTATTTAATTAGTATGGCTTAGGGATGCAGCATAAAAAAATGTAAGGGTGAATTTGACCATATGGGAGTGGTCAAATTTAGGTGTCTACATTTTTCCCCTCTTTGAAATACTGTTAGAATAATAGTGTTTCGAAGAAAAATAAAACATAGATGACTCGATAGAAGAAAATAATGTTAGATGATGCCCCGGTGTTGCAGGAGAATGGGCAGGAAGGAAGAATGGATGAAATATGGTAGGGTATGCCCCCTCGAGAGGGTGGATGGGGAAGAAAAGGGGGCCCCAGGTGACTTCTCAATATGAAGAAATGAAGGGTACCACACAATAGAGCATGAAAAACCATGAAGAATGACTTTTGAATGGAGGAAAGTGGGCGAACGGGGTGCAAATGGTAGCCCTTGAAAGAAAAAGGATAAGTGAATGAATAAAGGTTAATTAAAGGGTAAAAATTACCAAAAAATTAAAAGGCTAAATAGGGTCAAAAATGAAAATTATAAATAGTAAATTTGAAAATTCACTATTCACCTAATTTTCATTTGCACACTTGGCACTCTGTGATTCGACAAGAGAGAAAGTGAGTGTGACGAGGATTGCTGACAAGATGAGTGACAAGGAGTTGATCGGTGATGATAAGCTAATCCACTGAAGAGAGGAGGTATGAGCATACTACTATGAGCACGTGGTACCTTGCTAGGTAGGCCCAAATCTCAACTTCGTGATTTAACTTAATTTTTATGCATATGCTTTAATTTTTGGATGGGTAGCTAGGTGTACGAATGCACCATGAAAGGGCGTATTGTCCCTTTCAGCAAAGCACATTCTCCCGTCTGGCGAATTGGCAAGGAAAGGGGTAGACGTGCACACCACAGGGGCGGGTGTGCTAGGAGAGGAGTGATTGTGAAATATCCTCTCTCCGACAAGGGTGAACCTGCATGACACATGGGTGGGTGGGTCAGGTGATAGGTCATTGTGAAATTGCACTCGCCCATGGGGGAAAGGGGTGAACGCGAGTTCACCTCTGGGGAGAAAAAGGGTGAATTCACACTCGAACAAGAAAGGGGTGGGTGTGCCTGGAGAATAGGTGAACCCGTGAAAAGCAACCAGAGAGGCTAACGCATGGCCTAGACAGGTGAATGTGCCTGAAAAGGAAATGGGCAAACCCGCTTGACACAGAGGCGAACTTTCCAAACTGGGGCAGGGATGAAAAATACAAGAAATAGGAATGAAATGTTAGAAATCTTGATAGAATGGTTTGCATGGATGCAAAACTTCGAGACGCTAAGGACATGCGAGAGAAACTCAGTGGTGCTAGAGGTGTGTTTGATGGTGATGAATCTAGAGGACAATGCAACATTAGCCCAAGCTGGACTACTTCACATGTTGGGATATCCCAACATCAGAGCACACACACCCCTTTTGGAAGCATTGATGGAGCGATGGAGCTCGAAAACCTCCACATTCCATCTCCCGATAGGGGAGATGATGGTGACATTGGAGGATGTATGGAGGATCATGCAGTTTCCCATCTGAGGGTATTTGATCAATGCTACACCCCGACAATCAGTAGATAGGATTGTGTGAGCAATGTTTGGGCTAGTTGACCTTCCCATTCGAGTGAAGGAGCTGGACATTGATACATGTTTAGGACTTGAGATGGCAGTTCTACCTCTGTATCTGTGCAAACTTATCAGTGGGATCCTCCTACCTGACAGGAGCAGATGCTTCTTTAGCCTCAAGATGATTGAGATTGTTAGGCATATAGTGGAGAGGCACGAGGGAGAGTATGCATGGGGGGTGTGCGTGCTGGTACAATTGTACTGTGACATGCACGTAGTATGTTACAGGTGGGCCCTTAGCATTACACATGTGAAACTGCTTCAAGTTTGGGCCTGGGAGCATATTCAGATAACAAGGCCAAACATTTTGATCGTCAGGACTCAAGATGAGACATTTCCAGTAGCATATTGGTGGGGGTCATAGTATGTCTAGAGATTGCATTATCAGGAGGTAGGGAGTTTGGAGGAGTGGCGACGAACATTGGATGGACTAGTGGGGGAGGATACTACATGTAGGCCCTATCTAGGACAACAGTTTTTGGGGGTGGTAGGATGATGATAGAAGATGGAGGGTATAATTTTTCTCATAGTGATACTTGATAGGATGCGACCCATTCATTGTTGAGCTACACAGGCTTGACAAAGTTACTTGATAGTACGGGGTACTAGGACATTTCGACAGGGCCGCAGATGTTCAAACGAGTTAGCTGGGAGTCAAGGGCCATATGGGGGAGCAGATTATACCTAAGTTTGCTCGCCAGATGTGGGATGTAGTCTCAATGACTCAGTTTCCATGGAGGGGAGGAATGACTGATGTAAGCACAATTGTACGGTATTCGACATGGTGGGCCACACGTAAGTAGGGAGAATCATGACTGTAGAGCTGATCGTGGGGGCATTGGGGTTTGCATCAAATGATGAGAGGGAGTTGGCTAGGCCGTAGAGGAGGAGGAGGAGGGGCGGTAGGCAGAGGAGAGGGGGAGACATAGAGATGGAGGAGGTAGGAGGCAAGGAGCAGGCGATGGAGGTGGATTCCCCTACAATAGAGCCATTGGCCATGGTACCCTATGTGCCACCACCCCTAGAGGACCTAGTGGTGTTGTTGACAGGAGCCTTGGCCCAGTTAGGGATAGTGGAGAAGAGGTTGAGGGAGTTGGAGGTAGATCAAGACAAATTGCAGACATAGGTGGGGAGATTGTAGGCTGAGGTGGAGCAGCTACAAGTTGTATAGTGGGATAGAGACAAAGATTATGGGGTTTTGGCAGATGAGGTGGGGAGGTGGGTACTAGAGATGCAAAGGGAGAGGGATGAGGGGAGGAGACAACTAGAGGAGATTAGAGGAGAGGGATGAGGCTCAAGATAGAGCGGAGTGTGTTGAGGTAGTGGTGGGGGATGTAGGGGGATTACTGGAGAGAGTTGAGATAATAGAGGCTCAGGTACAAACACTACAGAGCAAGAGAGATGAGGCAGAGAGGAGGATATCATAGCTAGAGGGGCAGGTTAAGCAGATGAGGTTGGCCCAAGATTCGTGGGAGCAGGAGAGGTAGAATATTAGTGGGTTGCAGGACAAATATCAGGTGGAGAGGGTTATAGTGAGGGAATAGGCAATAGGAGAGGCCAATGCCAAGACAAAGGTCGAATATTATATGAGTGAATATTTCAAGGAGGTTCTTGATCAAACACGAAGAGTGCCTCCATACGTCAGGGCAGTGACACAGATGCCAACACCCTCTCGATCAGCTGGCACCCACACACGTGGTTATAGTGAGTATTGAGAGACACCTCCCCGTGGCCGAGGTTTAGTGTTAGACTCCCCTCAAAGGTTAGATGCAAGGAGTTGTGGATAGAGGGAGGGGAGACAGGGTTCCCAAGTTTTGATAGGTGCAGGGTGGATGGTTAGGACAAGCAGGCATAGGCTACAGATTCTTTTGTATAGATTGGATAGATGCATGCATTCATTTATTATTTCATTCTTTATTCATTCAAGACACCTTGATATGTCAGATGTAGTCTTTGAATTTTATTATTCACCTACACTTTACCTTTATTGGATGGAATTTCATGGACTCTATGATGGACTGTTATCATGGGTTTTCGTGGACTTTTATGATCTGTTATTATGGACCTTGGATGGAATATGCGATGGACATTATATTTTTTGATATATACAAATGTTATGCAAGGAAAATTGATGCGATATGGATGATTTCTATGTGATGATATGGATGTATGCTCATGTGTATGGTTATGATTGTGATACATGCATAATGATGATTATGGTTTATGCCTATGTTGATGATATGGATGAAATGAATTATGTCTAATTCCTTGTGATGCAGGATGTGATGTGACGTATGTTATGGACATGATATTGATGGTGTGTGATGCAGGTGGCAATTTTATTGTGATTTGTGATGTATGTGTATGAGATATTATATGACAATGGATTATGTATGGATGATTGCATTGTAATGGTTAATAATGTATGTATAATATGAGATGAAAATATGTGGTGGAAGAAAATATGCATATGTGATCATGTTATGAAAGACAAATTCAATGTAATGCAATGCATGTGGTGAAATGAACTAATATGTTTAGAATAATAACTCTAAACAACGTAAAATGATAATGAAAATGAACTTAAGATGCTTAGAATAACCAATCTAAGATTAATATAAACAACTTAAGATGATAATGAAAATGCTAATGCAATGGAATGAAATGATAGAAAATGAACTTAAGATGCTTAGAATAACCAATCTAAGATTAATATAAACAACTTAAGATGATAATGAAAATGCTAATGCAATGGAATGAAATGATAGAAAATGAACTTAAGATGCTTAGAATAACCAATCTAGATTAATCTAAACAACTTAAGATGATAATGAAAGTGATAATGCAACAAAATGATATGAACTTAAGATGCTTAGAATAACCAATCTAGATTAATCTAAACAACTTAAAATGATAATGAAAGTGATAATGGAACGAAATAATAATGAAATGGACTTAAGATGCTTATAATAACAGTTCTATATTAATCTAAACAACTCAAGATGATTATGAAAATGATAATGCAAATAGAATGAAATGAATTTAAGATGCCTAGACTAACAGATCTATATTAATCAAAACAACTTAAGATGATTATGAAAATGATAATGCAATGGATAATGGACCTAAGTGAATAATGATAGGTATGATAATGTAGTGCACAGTGATATGAATGATGATGGGTGTGATAATGCACCTATCAAAAACCACAAGAATCCCATGAGGAAGAATAAATGGAAGAACATTTGCACAACCAAAAATCACTAACCATAGGCTAGGGGAAGAATTGGATGGGGATGAAGGAAATGCAATGGGATGATAAATGAAATGCAAACCTAATGCAAATTTTCCATATTATGAGCATTGATTTTTACTATAGCATAAGACACGATATGCCAAGGTAGATTAGTGTCATATGTGTAAGAAAAACACAACAAACAAGAAGGCTATCCCAACACCCCGAAACCACAAGGGCTTTGGTTAGGCTAGGTATTGAGATAACCACAAGTAAAAAGGATGCCCCAATGTAACACAAGTCCACAAGGGTCTTGGTAGGTACTATGTAGGACAACCAAGAAGGAAATGACACAAAAAATAAAGATATTCTCCTATGTTTACCCGTCAAAGTGCACCATGATATGATGAACCGTGGCGACCTTGACAAGGTATATGTTACCAATTTTTTGCTACAACTCAATTGGTGGAGTTGGATTTAATACTATTATATTTAAAAGTGAAGTTACAGTCATTTATGCATTATGCTTAAGTGTTGTTTGCACTTTGTTCATTATTCATCAAGTGACAGTTGTGCATTAAAATGAGGAAACATAATTTCAGAAGTTGCTATTCGATATTTCAGAATCAAATGGAGTACAAAATTGAGCATACAATAATAAAGCATTTCAGATTGCTTTTATTTATTTCATGAAATAATTCATATTTACAGAGCTTCATTTGATTGCGAGAATTCAAATGATAATATAGATTTGCATTGAGTTGCATTTTTCATTTCAAATGAAAAGCAGAAGAATGAAATCAAATATCCACACAAGCTGTGGATGGGACTGTCACAGTGCATCACTAGTATCACACTACATTATGGAAGATGCATTAAAAGAAGAAATCATCATTGCCTGATTGGCTGATGGTTGATGCTGAAGTGGTGCACCTTTTGTCTTCTCCAAGCTCTGTTGACCTGTAGGAAGCAAGAGAGGGGTGTCAGAGGCTCCAACTGTGAAGATACCTATATGAACCATCAACAATAATGCAGTCTGCTACTAATCATACACTGGAACCATTAAGGAGGAAGAAAAATCATGAACAAAGGGAGAAAACATCATCGTCAATCATTATTTTTTATGCTAACATCGTTTGTTTCTTTGTGCAGGTATAGGGAAAATCACGAAGCTGATCATCATTCGAAGACCAAGCATGTGCAGAAAAATGGGCTCCCACAAGGGTAGAGCTCGACATGCTTCCCTTATTCATTACAAGTGGGATGAGATAGTAATTGCAATCATCATAGTCATCAAGAAAGGAAATGCAACTGAAAGAGTGAAGCAGATTTATCCATCAAGCTATTAAACCGACTGTGCATTCATAACAATCATGTAAATGCTTTATGAAAGCTACAGGTGAATAGTGAGTTTAATCCACTCAATCATTTAACTGAGTACATTCATCTCAAGCATTGTTGTATGGTTTTTTTTCTATTGCCACAATATTATTTGTTCATTATGTTCATAATATCATGCAAAGACCAACAGTGTTCTTTCTCACAATCAAGGATAGTGAACAGGCATACATAATGCCTCAACAAAGAGAATTGTTTCAATTTTTCATCTCAGAAGAGAGCAAGTGCATGAAACAGTTTATTAAATGAAGTATAAAAATGCATGAAGAGTGCTAGATAAAAATGGTGACAACATTTAATCAATACATAAATAGTTCAGTCATTCCCTAAGTGGTGAAGCAATCAACTTGCTTGTAGGTACAAAATACAGTGTTCAAGTGGGTTGGATGTAATCTTTTGGCTGACGGTGAAATGAAATAGTCCAAGGTACACTGTTTTAGGGTTTTGTTTCATCATTTATCATGTGTTTCAAATGGTGATTCAGCAAGTAGAAAGTCATTTCAGAATGAGCAAAGTTATAAAGTAAAATTTTGATGAGGATTTAGAGTGAATCCATAAAGAGAATAATTGTGAGTGCATAGGAGACCAAGGTAAACAACTAATCTATAGATCCAAATTAAAAGGTTTTTTGTGTGCATGAAGAGAAATAGTAATATCATCTAGTTAAGGCATGAAAGTACATGCATTCATCCTTTGGTTTCCGACTGAAGCAACATGAGTAGAGCGAGGAGTCACATGAAATGTAAAAGAAATTAGGGCAAGGAAGATACAGTGCAATGTTTACAGAAGCACATGGTACCATGAGGACAGAAAAATAAACATACTCATATGAGCTTTACCTCGAAATGTTGTTTTCCTCAGAGTAACATTTACCCATGAAATGGAGATAGGAAAGTACATAAATTTAAAATTGCAGATGTCTCATTGTTTTCAGTTTGCCTATGTTGGGCTTTTAACAAAAAATATATAGGGATAGGTGAATTTCCTTTCAAGTTTCAGCAAATTCATGTGGGTTTTTGTTATGCTCAGATTTCTTTAAAATAGTGAAAGCCCACGTCAAAATTTTGTCTCAGGAAAAACAACATTATAGTGGTAACTGAAATGTAAACATAAGATACCTGAAGTTTCAATATACTTTAAGTACAGGATGCTATGTGAAAAGTCAGATTTGAGACAAATTTTTCCAGAATCTCATGAATCCGTGTGAGGGTTTTCAATAGTGATATAAAATAAATGCATTCTCTCACAAACAACAAATACCCATATGGTGAGAATTAAAAGACTTCAAATGCCAAAAGGAGCCCAGATTTTACACAGATATCAGAATATATAGATTTTGTTTATTTTCATACACCCACATTGGGGTTTGAGTTTAACACACAAATTTCTTCAAAATATAGCTCACCCACATTGGGGTTTTGAACATAAAGTATAGCTTCTATAATTTTTTGTCACCCATGAAGGGTTTTATAAAGAAACCATAGAGTTTTCAAAAGGAAAGCAACAATCATAGTGGGTCGAGCGAGCTCTAGAGGAGGTGAGATTTCTGCAAAATAACAAATGCCCATGTCTAAGTTTTGCAACTGAAAGTGCAAAAGAAGTAAATATCATTGTGGGTCGAGCCAGTTTTACATGAATATCAAGACACATAGATTTAATGCCATTTCCAAAATACGCATGAGAGGGTTTGAACTAAAATGCAGATTTCTCATATACCCACATCGTGTTTGTATAGGAACAACAAAATGCATAGTATTTCTTCAAAGTAATGAACACCCACATGACGGTTTGTTTCAAAATGCTGAATATGCACTATTTTCTCTTGGGTCAAGCACATAAAAGCTTTAAAATTCCCAGATTAATATGCAATGGTCGCGGCCTATAGGAGTTCTTGGCTCATGAAAGCTTTACTAATACATAGAAGGATAAAACTCATTCTGAGTTTTCATCAAAACTCAAACTTAGAGTGTATAAACTGTAACCTTTTTTTATTTACAAGTACTGGAAATTCATCAGAAGAATTCAAAGCATGCAGCCTGCTGTAGTTGCATTTGAATATAGTGATACAAAGGAAGTGCATTTTCTTCAAACTATCACATACCCATATGGGATTTTTCTAAAGTGCAAAAGAAGTAAAACATCATAATGGGTCGAACTCAAAGTGTTTCAAAAGCTCATAGTCAGTAAACATGCTTACCATGCATGCTATGGAGAACTAGAATGGCCGTGGCCAAGATCTTAGGAGCTCTCAAACACAGGGGTCGATCTCCCACATTGAAGACCAATATAAAACCAGTAAGCCAAAAAGAATAGAAATTCAAGAAGTATCAAATAATATATCACGAGTCGCGGCCTGTGAGGCAATGTTATCATCAAACAAGCCAAGAAACAAAGGAGAAGGAAGAAAATAAGTTTACCATAGCTTGGAGGCCGAGCATGATCAGATGTGAAGAGAAGCAAAGCTCAAATAGAGGCTCAGAGCTGAAACCCTATCCTCTCTCTTGGCAGCGTGTTTTCTCAGGCAGAGCCCAAAGTCTTCAGAAGTGATGATTGCAAATGAAATGATTTTAGGGTTTGACATGTTTTGTATCTTGCCCTAATTCAAATTTAGGTCAAACATTATGATTGTCTTGAATATTCCCATTTGACAATACAATAGTGGAGAGATTTGAATTTAGGAGTGTTGCATTTTAATCAAACTTAAATCAATGCCCTAGGTCGGTTTATCTTTTAATCTTCATGTGGTGATATTTATCTAAGTCTTTAGGCATGATTCATCAAATATTTTATGAGTCTAGGCTTAGGTAAGGTATCTTTTATTTTCTGTCTTGGGGTATTTGTTCATGCTCATGCCTTAGTGATATTGGAGATTTAAAATACCCTAGTGAGAAATCCATAAAATTGCAAGATAATTTTGCTTTATTTTTCAATTGTTTTTTATGAAATCAATTAAAGTATTGAGAGAGATATGCCTTGTATGCCTTATGATTTTTGAAGAAAATCAGGATTGTGATGGAGAAATAAGGTCATATTTATTTTTGCAAAATAGTTCAAAGTAATCTTTAATTGCAAAAAATAAAGCAATTGTAAAATCTGCAAATCTTGTAAAGTAGACGCATAAAGCAATACTTTATAAATTGTTTTATGTTTTCTTGCTATTTTTAGTATATTGGTGTTGACTTTTCTGCCTAGGGTCGGATTTGAGCTTCCTCTTGGAGAGATAAGGTGTTTTTCTGGCTTTTAAAGCAGATTTAGCCTATATTTAGGAGCTTTTCAGTTTGAGCAAGGAAACAATATGTTTTTTCTGCTTTTATGCAAACTTTTGAGGCAGTTTGAGGTCAGATTAGGGTTTCTAGAGGATTATATTTTGAAGAAACTTAGTTTTCTTCCCTTCTTCCCAGTTCAGATTACAGTTTCTTGCTCTTAGCATTTTGAGCTTGTAAACTCAGTTGTACTCAGTTCAGACATATACACTCTTTTAGTTTTAATAAAGCAGCAAAATTCTCCTTCTCATTTGTATCTCATTTTTATAATAGCAATTTGATGTCCTTGTGGTTCAAATCAGAATCCTTTTATGTCTTGCTGTTGTAAGTTGTGTTTCAGAATTGCATAGTTTTAGGTTGTTTGTTGCATTTCGTTTAGGAATCTTCATGCAAAATACTGATGGAAGTATGTGCCAGTGAGATTGTGAGATTTATTGTGATAGAAAATCTGTTGTGAGTGTCAGTGTTTGAATCTCATAGCTTCTAGTGAAATACCAGTTAGATTTAGATTTTAATTTCAATTCATCCTTCTAACCCTTTCCCTCAAAAAAATACTTAGAATAGGATCCCTCATTCCGAGAACCAGCTCACTCTGGAGATTCCTTCTTCGTTCAGATCACCCACATCTGAAGAAGGTTTCCATGTTTCATTAGATTGCTGAATCTTGTATTCAATAGGGTGCAAATCTAATTGATAACAGTTTTTGGCACGCCTGGTGGGACTCTGAAAGCTATTTAAGAGAAATTTCAGTGTTTTTTAATTTGCTATTTGGTGTATGCAGCAGATTTTCCAACCTTTTGGAGGCTCATTTCAATATACCTGGTGACTTCGATTCTGATTTTTGCATGCTAGTACAGTCTGCACATGAGAAAATTATAGACCAGATCAAGTACAGTACCCTTCAAATATTGAGAGTTGTCCCCACCACAAAGAAGAGGTAGAACAACAAGGAGGCTCTTTGAGACACCTACAAGATCGAAGTCAACACCTCCTATTTTCAGTTCCTTGGTTTTATCACCAGGAGTACCAGTTCCGATATCACAAGCACCACCATTGGCAGCACCAAGGCGGCACCCATTCACACCTTTCAGTGGAGGCAATCCATTAAACATCATTCAACACGATGACATCCCAGTTGGAGCCCTTAGAAGTCTGGCATATTTCACCAGGGAGGACCTCACTACACTGGTTGAGCATATTCGTGACGTAGCCACCTTATGCTCGGTTCACAACATCATGCAAGAGAACGTCGCATTAAGACCCTTGGCTGCGTCACTTAAAGGGAAGGCGTTACAATGGTTCAAAGGTCTTGCATCCAACTGAATTACGACATGGGATGCGTTAGGTAATGATTTATATCAACATTTTGCTGATAAGTCTGATAATTTGTCTTTGTTAGAGTAGTTGAGCACCATTCAGAGGGTGCCACACGAGCACTTGGCTTTTCAACTACCCATTTCAGAGAACCTGGGATAGGATTCTTGCAATGGTAAAACCTCTACCAACACATGCTTTTCTATTTTACCTAAAAGCTTTGAATAGCAAGATTTCAGTCATGACTCAATCCATGGGTGGGCTTACACTCCCTAACGCCTATGACATAGCCATTAGAGCTGAGAACTATCTCATCCAAGTTGGAGACATAGCTCCTAGACCTCCTATGCCTTTGTTTCTAGAAATACAACCACCTACCCCTACTATTGTGCCTCCCTTAGCTATTGTCCCGCTTGTTCTAGCAATAGGCTATCATAACGTAGCCCAAGAGGTTGCTGCTCCAGCCCCTAACTAAGAATTTCAAGAGATTAAAAGTATACTCAAGACCTTCGGCAATGATCTTGTGAGCATAAAGAAGCAAGTAGGTCATGAACATAAGCCTTATCAAGCCACTTATCAGCAGAACCAGCCAAATAGGCCTTCTTTTTAGAATGATTACCGAGCCCAAAGAAGAAATTTTAACCCTAGGCCATTCCAGCCATACAATCCAAACACAGCCAGTTCGTCAAAAGAACTTGTGCCCCAAAATAATGTTGCCCAGGATTACGATTGGTGTTATTCGTGCAATCAACCCCATAACCAATCAGCGTGCGCTAATGGTATGAGAAATCAAGCTTTAATGGTCCAGAACAACTATGCTGGTTTAGAAAATATTGTAGATCAGAATCAAGAACAACAAGATAACGTCGAAGTTTCCTTGCCGAACTGGCAAAGCTCTGAATTCTGTGACGTGAACGGCCAAGATCAAGAAAATTCTCCCATTTCAGAAAATACTAGATTGAAAAAGAGGGCTATGGATTTAGGACAAGCTGGAAATTCATAGCAGTAGCCCACAAATAGTAAGCAACCCATTTTATCGAATGCTAACGCTGCCGCGCAGCCTAAAATGCAGATTATGCAAAGAGGCCAAGAGATACCTAGCAAGGAGCAGTCAAGAATGCATTCACAACCTTTGTAGAGGCAAAATGATACTGCTATCACAAAAAACCAACAAAAGGTAAATTCTTCATCATTTAATATTGTTGAGCATCTCAAGAAAGCCACTGTCAGTATTAGATTTTTTACACCTTCCAGGGCAGAAAGGTTTACTGCAGGAAGATTTAGCTGAGTTGTCTATTTCTAACAACGCTAATCAAGGGGTTGCAAAGGTCGTGCTTGCTAATGATCTGGAGGATAGAAATGAGCAGAAAACTAAAGAGGTAAAGCCTCCCCCGTTCTACTTAAGTCTAATTATTGGCAATAAAATCATTCATAATTGTATGGTTGATTCTAGTGCTAGTAGTTCAATCATGCCTAAAAGTTTAGCCGATAAGTTAGGTCTTGTTTATGAGCCTAATCCCCAGAAAGGCGTATGCAATTAGATGGGTCTGTTGTTAAAATTGTTGGTATTATCAAAAATCTGGTTCTTACTTTGCACACATCCCCAAGTTTTGCTATCCATCAGGATATACATGTCATTGACTTGCCACCGCACTTTTCCATTTGTCTCTCAAGGGATTTTACAGCCATGTTAGGTGGGTTTCTATCTTCTGATTGGTCTCATTTGTTTTTTAGAACAAGGTATGGTACGAAAGTGACTATAAAGTTTGAGCCTCTCACCAAAGACCATATCGAACCATATTCACTAAATCCTATAAACGCTAACCTCTACGCCACCTCTGTACTGGAGGAGCAAACCATGACCTTAGACTGCAACACCCATATAGATAATATCAATCTAGATGAATGGGCAGCCGAAGATCACGAGCTTGATCCTTTTCAACACACAAATGAGATAGGATTAGGAGTCTATATGATTCGAGAACCTGATTGTGATATGCCTAATCTTTGTAAAGAGAAGGAACCGTTTGCAGAAACAGGAAATGAGCTTTGGAAGCTTTACTTCGATGGTTCGAGAAGCAGTATTGGTGCTGGAGGTGGGGCTATGTTGGTTTCACCAGAAGGAGATAAATACTTTTTAGCTTGCAGATTTTCTTTCAGTTGTTCAAATAATACAACTGAGTATGAAGCGTTGGTGCACGGCCTTGAATGGGCCCGCAAAAGAGGTATTAAACGCTTGCAAGTTTATGGTGATTCAAAACTAATTGTAAACTAGATCAGAAATTTAAATTCTGCCAAGAATGATTTACTTAAGAAATATAAGCATCGTGTATGGGATTTGATGGAGGATTTTGATGCTTTTAATATCATTTCGATTCCTAGAAATGACAATAAGCATGCTGATAGGCTCGCTTCCATAGGAGCCCAGTTTGATATTCCCAATGAAATTCATAAAGTTGAGGCACATCAATATGTAAAAAATAGTGGTTAGACCTTCTGTACCTAACATTAATGTGAGTTGTCAGGTTTTTGACAATGATGAGCAAATTGTGAATTTCTTGATTGCTGAAGCTGAGTTTGCAGATGGAAACCAGTAAAAATGGCAACAACAATATGATAACCAGATTGTGTAGTTGAAGACCAACAAGCTGCCAAAAGGATTGGTGACCTTGGAATCTTTGTTCAACTTAGATGACCAAGCGCGGAAAGAAAAGTGCAACCTGGCTGTTAAAGAAGAACATTATGTAGCCATTGAAATCTTCAAAGGCAAGCTTCTCAAGCTGGGAAAGGTATGTAGTAAAGAGGAACAACATGCATTTATTCTGTTATGTTAGAAATTTAGTGATGTTTTTGCTTGGGAGTACAAAGATTTGAGAGGTTTTAACCCAGAACTAGCCCAACATACTATTGAATTAGAATCTGGCGCAAAACCAGTAAGGCAGAAACAAAGACCGCTTAACCCTAAATTAGAACACCTTATGAAGGCTGAATTGAATAAATTAGTTGAGAGTGGTATTATTTTTCCTATTAAGCATACCTCTTGGGTGTCAAATTTAGTACTAGTCAGGAAGAAAAGTGGGGAAATCAGATTATGTGTCGATTTTTGAGATTTAAATAAAGCATCATTGAAAGACCATTACCCACTCCCTTCCATGGAGAAAATTCTGCAGGTAGTTTATGGTTTTGACAGATTTTCTTTGCTAGATGGTTACTCAGGTTACAACCAGATTCTGGTTAAGCAAGAAGATCAATTCAAGATGACATTTACCACCAAGTGGGGCACAATGGCCTACAAGAAGATGCCTTTAAGCTTATCTAATGTTGGAGCAACTTTTCAGCGAGCGATGGATATGTCCTTTCATGGCCTTATGAAAAATTTTGTTCTGGTATATTTAGATGACATTACTGTTTTTTCCAGAAATGCTAATGAACATCTTGATCATTTAGAGTAGATTTTTTAGAGATGTAGAGAGTTTGGAGTGTCTCTCAATAAGAAGAAGTGTATATTTTTAGTGCACGAAGGAAAACTACTCGGGCATATTGTTTCAAAGCAAGGTATTTCTATAGACCCTGAAAGAGTCTCTCCAATTCTTGTATTGCCATTACCAGCTCACAAGAAAGGATTGCAAAGCTTTTTTGGAAGAATAAATTTCGTGCAGAGGTTCATACCGAATATTGCAGCTTTGCTGCAACCTCTCACTTCTATGCTTAAAAAGAATATGCCATTCAGTTGGACCAAGGAAGGTAAGAGGAGCTTTGAGCAGATTTAGGAATCCCTCGCAGCTGCTCCTACTCTCATTAATCCAAATTTTGACAAAGACTTCATTCTGTATGCTTTTGGAGGAGTAGAGACAGTTTTAGCTATGTCATGCCAACAAAACAATGAAGGCTTGGAGCAGCCTGTAGCATTTTTTTGCCAAGTATTGCATGATTACGAGGTAAAATATTCTTTTGTCGAGAAGCATATTTTTGCTGTTGTGAGAAGTTTGAAGAAATTTAGGCATATGCTATCCAACAACAAGATTCATTTGCTCGTAGCTCATTCAACTGTTAAGGAGTTCTTACTTAACAAAGATTTAAATGATAAGTGTGCTGGTTGGATTACCAAAGTAATGGAATTTGACATTGATATAAAGGTAACTAAGCTCATTAGAGGCAAAGGTTTGTGTGAATAGATTGCTGGAAATGAAGACAACAATTTGAAAGAAGCTTCAAATACAGATTTAGTGCTAAATAATGATGTTGTGGATGTTGTTCCAGCATCTCCTGCTACTTGGTTGCAACAAATGATGCATTATTTACAAACTGGTGAGTGCACCGAAGGCTTAGACAGAGCGAAAAGAAGGTATTACAAATTACAAGCCATTCCTTATGCAATTATTGATGGAATTATTTATAGGAGAGATTTCCAAGGTGTTTTATTGCGTTGCATTCAGCCTGATCAAGTTGACAAGCTGTTAGCAGAGTTTCATGATGGACCTTTAGGAGGTCACTTTGTTGCAAGAACAACCCTAAAAATTATGCGGGTTGGTTATTACTGGCCAGATTTTTTCAGAGATGTTATTGCTTGGATCAAAAAATGTGAGAAATGTGCTTTATTTTCTGGAAAACAGAGGCTTGCACCGCTACCCCTGCATCCGATTTAGGTAGAACAACCCTTTGCTAAGTGAGGCTTAGATTTTATTGGTCCTATCAATCCGCCTTCAAGCGCCGGCCATAAGTGGATACTTACTGCCACAGATTATTTTACCAAATGGACTGAGGCAGTTGCTTTAAAGGAAGAAAATGAGACTTCGCTACTTAACTTCTATCAAGATCTCATATCGAGATTTGGTGTTCTAGACTCAATCATTTCTGATAATGGTTTGGCTTTTATTGGTTTGAGGATTGTTGATTGGTCAGTTAGAAATAATATTTATTTGAACACGTCTTCTAATTATTATCCGCAGGGCAATGGTCAGGCAAAATCTACAAATAAGAATCTAATTCAGATAATCAAGAAGACTGTTGAGGATAACCAGCGGACATGGCATGAAAAGCTTAAGTTAGCTCTATGAGCTGACATGATAACTCCTAAAAGGGCCACTGGTTGTTCTCCTTTTGTTTTAACTTATGGTAAAGAGGCTAAGTTACCTATTTCTATTGAGTTGTCGACTTTAAGTTATGTTAAAGAACTAGAATTTCTAAATGAACAACCTCTTGAAGTGAGATTTGCACAGCTGGTAGAGCTCGAAGAAACTAGAAAAGAAGCTCTAAGGAAATTGGAGATACATCAAGCTCAGATGAAGAATTATTTTGACAAAAGAGCAAGACCACGTGAGTTCATTGTTGGAGACCTGGTCTTTAAATGGAATGAATTTAAAAGCAGACCTGGATGACATTCCAAGTTCGATGCAATTTGGGATGGGCCTTATGTGATCACGGAGTGCAAGGAAAACAACGCATTCCAACTTTCGGTGTTGAATGGAGAGGTGCAGTCTATCCCAGTTAATGGGATCCACCTCAAGCATTGCCTCTGAGTTAAGTTCTATCATGTATTTAAGTAGAGTAGTATTGCAAATAAGTGTGTTCTGCACATTTATTTTTAGTAGTTTTTCTTTCCCTAAGTGCTGTTGCGCATGTTCTGTTGCACATCAGGGCCTGTTAGTTTGCTTTATGTTCTGTTTCGTTTTGTTTTGCTGCTGTTTGGAGTGTTGTTGTTCAAATTTCTGAGTTTCATGAAGGGGTAGATTTGACTCCGCACCCAATGGAGTGTTTTAAGGCAACTGATTTATGCTTAGCAGGCAAGCATTTAGCGGAAATCACCAAAATGTTACCAATTTTTTGCTATAGCTCAATTGGTGGAGATGGATTTAATTGTTATATTTAAAAGTGAAGTTACAGTTATTTATGCATTATGCTTAAGTGTTGTTTGCACTTTGTTCATTATTCATCAAGTGATGGTTGCGCATTAAAATGAAGAATTTTTTTTTTCAGAAGTTGCTATTCGATATGTCAGAATCAAATGGAGTACATAATTGAGCATACAATAATAAAGCATTTCAGACTGCTTTTATTTATTTCATGAAATAATTCATATTTGCAGAGCTTCATTTGATTGTGAGAATTCAAATGATAATATAGATTTGCATTGAGATGCATTTTTCTTTTCAAATGAAAAGTAGAAGAATGAAATCAAATATCCACACAAGCCGTGGATGGGACTGTCACAGTGCATCACTAGTATCACACTACATTATGGAAGATGCATTAAAAGAAGAAATCACATAAGTAACAACATAATTATCATTTCCTGATTGGCTGATGGTCGATGCTGAAGTGGTGCACCTTTTTTCTTCTCCAAGCTCCGTTGACCTATAGGAAGCAAGAGAGGGGTGTCAGAGGATCCGACTATGAAGATACCTATATGAACCATCAACAATAATGTAGTCTGCTACTAATCATACACTGGAACCATTAAGGAGGAAGCAAAATCATGAACAAAGGGAGAAAACATCATTGTCAGTCATTATTTTTTATGCTAACATCGTTTGTTTCTTTGTGCAGGTCTAGGGAAAATCACGAAGCTGATCATCATTCAAAGACCAAGCATGTGGAGAAAAACGGGCTCCCACAAGGGTAGAGCTCGACATGCTGCCCTTATTCATTACAAGTTTGATGAGATAGTAATTGCAATCATCATAGTCATCAAGAAAGGAAATGCAACTGAAAGAGTGAAGCAGAGTTATCCATCAAGCTATTAAACCGACTATGCATTCATAACAATCATGTAAATGCTTTCTGAAAGCTACAGGTGAACAGTGAGTTTAATCCGCTCAATCATTTAACTGAGTACATTCGTCTCAAGCATTGTTGTATGGTTTTTGTTCTATTGCCACAATATTATTTGTTCATTATGTTCATAATATCATGCAAAGACCAACAATGTTCTTTCTCACAATCAAGGATAGTGAACAGGCATACATAATGCCTCAACGAAGAGAATCGTTTCAATTTTTCATCTCAGAAGAGAGCAAGTGCACATAACAGTTTATTAAATGAAGTATAAAAATGCATGAAGAGTGCCAGATAAAAATAGTGACACCATTTAATCAATACATAAATAGTTCAGTCATTCGCTAAGTGGTGAAGCAATCAACTTGCTTGTAGGTATAGAATACAGTGTTCAAGTGGGTTGGATGTAATCTTTTGGCTGACAGTGAAATGAAATAGTCCAAGGTACACTATTTTAGGGTTTTGTTTAATCATTTATCATGTGTTTCAAACAGTGATTCAACAAGTAGAAATTCATTTCAGAATGAGAAGATTTATAAAGTAAAATTCTGATGAGGATTTAGAGTGAATCCATAAAGAGCATAATTGTGAGTGCATAGGAGACCAAGGTAAACAACTAATCTAAAAATCCAAATTAAAAGGTTTTTTGTGTGCATGAAGAGAAACAATAATATCATCTGGTTAAGGCATGAAAGTAAATGCATTCATCCTTTGGTTTCTGACTGAAGCAACATGAGTAGAGCGAGGAGTCACAGGAAATGGAAATGAAATGGAGATAGGAAAGTACATAAATTTAAAAGTGCAGATGTCTCATTGTTTTCAGTTTTGCTATGTTGGGATTTTCACAGTAAATATACAGGGATAGGTGAATTTCCTTTCAAGTTTCAGCAAATTCATGTGGGTTTTTGTTATGCTCAGATTTCTTTAAAATAGTGAAAGCCCACGTCGAAATTTTGTCTCAGGAAAAACAACATTATAGTGGTAATTGAAATGTAAACATAAGATACCTAAAGTTTCAGTATACTTTAAGTATAGGATGCTATGTGAAAGTCAGATTTGAGACAAATTTTTCCAGAATCTCATGAATCCGTGTGAGGGTTTTCAACAGTGATATAAAAGAAATGCATTCTCTCACAAACAACAAATACCCATATGGTGAGAATTAAAAGACTTCGAATGCCAAAAGGAGCCCAAATTTTACACAGATATCAAAATATACAAACTTTGTTTATTTTTCATACACCCACATTGGGGTTTGAGTTTAACACATAGATTTCTTCAAAATACAGCTCACCCACATTAGGGTTTTGAACAAAAAGTATAGCTTCTATAATTTTTTGTCACCCATGAAGGGTTTTATAAGGAAACCACAAAGTTTTCAAAAGGAAAGTAACAATCATAGTGGGTCGAGTGAGCTCCAGAGGAGGTGATATTTCTGCAAAATAACGAATGCCCATGTCTAAGTTTTGCAACTGAAAGTGCAAAAGAAGTAAAAATCATCGTGGGTCAAGCCAGTTTTACATGAATATCAAGACACAAATTTAATGCCATTTCCAGAATACCCATGAGAGGGTTTGAACTAAAATGCAGATTTCTCATATACCCACATCTTGTTTCTACAGGAACAAAAAAATGCACAGTATTTCTTCAAAGTAACAAACACCCAGACGAGGGTTTGTTACAAAATGCTGAATATGCACTATTTTCTCTTGGGTCAAGTACATAAAAGCTTTAAAATGCCCAGATTAATATGCAATGGTCGTGGCCTACAGGAGTTCTTGGCTCATGAAAGCTTTACTAATACATAGAAGGATAAAACTCATTCTGAGTTTTCATCAAAACTCAAACTTAGAGTGTATAAACTGTAACCTTTTTTTTTTATAAGTACTAGAAATTCATCAGAAGAATTCAAAGCATGTAGCCTGCCATAGTTTCATTTGAATGTAGTGATACAAAGGAAGTGTATTTTCTTCAAACTATCACATACCCATATGGGATTTTGGCAAAGTGTAAAATAAGTAAAACATCATAATGGGTCGAACTCAAAGTGTTTCAAAAGCTCATAGTCAGTAAACATGCTTACCATGTGTGCTATGGAGAACTAGAATGGCCGCAACCAAGCTCTCAGGAGCTCTCAAACACATGGGTCGATCTCCCACATTGAGAACCAATATAAAACTAGTAAGCCAAAAAGAAAAGAAATTCAAGAAGCATCAGATAATATATCATGAGTTGCGGCCTGTGAGGCCATGTTATCATCAAACGAGCCAAGAAAAAAAGGAGAAGGCGAAAAATAATTTTACCATCGCTTGGAGGCCAAGCATGATTAGATGTGAAGAGAAGCAAAGCTCAAATAGAGGCTCAGAGCTTAAACCCTATCATCTCTCATGGCGGTGCATTTTCTCAGGCAGAGCCCAAAGTCTTCAGAAGTGATGATTGCAAATGAAATGATTTTAGGGTTTGACTTGTTTTGTCTCTTTCCCTAATTCGAATTTAGGTCGAACATTATGATTGTCCGAAATATTCCCATTTGACAATACAATAGTGGAGAGATTTGAATTTAGGAGTGTTGCATTTTAATCAAACTTAAATCAATGCCCTAGGTCAGTTTATCTTTTAATCTTCATGTGGTGATATTTATCTAAGTCTTTAGGCATGATTCATCAAATATTTTATGAGTCTAGGCTTAGGTAAGGTATCTTTTATTTTCTTCCTTGGGGTATTTGTTCATGCTAATGCCTTAGTGATATTGGAGATTTAAAATACCATAGTGAGAAATCCATAAAATTGCAAGATAATTTTACTTTATTTTTCAAATGATTTTTAAGAAATCAATTAAAGTATTCAGAGAGATATGCCTTGTATGCTATATGATTTTTGAGGAAAATCAGGATTGTGATGGAGAAATAAGGTAGTATTTCTTTTTGCAAAAGATTTCAAAGCAATCTTTAATTGCAAAAAATAAAGCAATTGTAAAATCTGCAAATCTTGTAAAGCAGAGGCATAAAGCAATACTTTATAAATTGTTTTATGTTTTCTTGCTATTTTTAGCAGATTGGTGTTGTCTTTTCTGCCTGGGGTTGGATTTGAGCTTCCTCTTGGAGAGATAAGGTGTTTTTCTGGCTTTTAAAGTAGTTTTAGCCTATTTTTAGGAGCTTTTCAGTTTGAGCAAGGAAACAATATGTTTTTTCTGCTTTTATGCAGACTTTTGAGGCAGTTTGAGGTTTTTTCCTACAACTTTCTTTGTGAGCTCGGATTAGGGTTTCTAGAGGATTATATTTTGAAGAAACTTAGTTTTCTTCCCTTCTTCTTAGTTCAGATTATAGTTTCTTTCTCTTAGCATTTTGAGCTTGTAAACTCAGTTGTACTCAGTTCAGACATATACACTCTTTCAGTTTTAATAAAGCAACAAAATTCTCCTTCTCATTTATGTCTCATTTTTATAATAGCAATTTGATGTCCTTGTGGTTGAAATTAGAATCCTTTTATGTCTTGTTGTTGTAAGTTGTGTTTCAGAATTTCATAGTTTCAGGTTGTTTGTTGTATTTCGTTTAGGAATCTTCATGCAAAATACTAATGGAAGTATGTGCTAGTGAGATTGTGAGATTTATTGTGATAGAAAATCTGTTTTGAGTGTCAGTGTTTGAATCTCATAGCTTCAAGTGAAATACCAGTTAGATTTAGATTTTAATTTCAGTTCATTCTTCTAACTCTTTCCCTAAGAAAAATACTTAGAATAGGATCCCTCATTCGGAGAACCAACTCACGCTGGAGATTTCTTCTTTGTTCAGATCACCCACATCTGAAGAAGGTTTCCATGTTTCATTAGATTGTTGAATCTTGTATTCGGTAGGGTGAAAATCTAATTGATAATAGTATAATAGGAAGATCAAATGATAAAAAAAATGCCAAGAGCATCAAAAAGATTACAAAAAATTTCAAATATCCTTTTCCATAGGATCAATAGGTGGATGGGATTGATGCGGTCTGATTTAGGAAGGATACATTCTGTTAAGACCAAGGATGGAAGATAGATTAGGTGATCATTATGACTAAGGATACTGGAAACCAATTGGACCTCATAATAATAATGGATTTTGTTTGTTTAGAACCAGCTGAATAGGGACACACTTGATGGCATGACACACCATAAAGACCTAGGGGTTGATCAAAGATTAGCCTTTTCTACATGAAAGCACAGAGCCCTCGTAGTTCAATAAAAAGCTGACGATTGACCATGGAAAAAAGTGGAAAGAGGAAAATGGAAACCTTGATGGATGACGAAGACCGACACAAAAGGAAGGAAAAATGACCTGGGGGCTAATGAAATGATTAACCTTTCCTACGTGAAAGTGCAGGGGAAACATAGTTCGAAAAAATGACCAAAAGATGACATGAGACCTAATGATGACTGACATGATGAAGGACTCTAGATGAGGAAATGATACCGAAAAACAACACCAAAGTATAGGTGATGAAAATCTCAGACTTAGGATAAAAGCTTAGGATTTAGGATAGTTGATCTGAATCGTCCAATTCTCAATCAAAATATACCAAGCAAAGGATGATAGGATGTCGATGGGGGGATGGGTATGATAGGATATGTTGATAGGACAAATGGAAGCATAAAGGAAAATAGGATGCAAGGAAGATAATGATTAAGCCCTTTACAAATGGTGCTTGTTGCCAGGTTTTCACCAAACATACCTATCCAAGGCGGCACCAAGGGTGGTTTTCCCCATAGGATGGATTATTTATCTTTACTATTTTTATGATTTTATGATTTTTTTGATTTTTTAATATTTTTTAAATTTTTTACCTTTTTTTGGTTTTTTCTAGGTAGGATAACCCAACTGACCTAGGTGTAAAACCTTTTAAGGTGCATGATGTTGATAGGCTCTTCCAAGGGTTCCCCCTCAGGTGTTGCAAGTCTATATGCCCCAAAACCATATTTTATTGTGGTAAAATATGGTCCCAACCAATTTGCCTCAAACTTTCCCTTATTTTCTTGATCTTGTTGGGTGCGTTGATTCTCTTTCAAGACTAGATCACCAACATTGAATTGGTGGGGACAAACCCTTTTGTTGTAATTTCTCCTAAAATGATGCTGATATTCTTGGAGATGATTGTAGGCCTTGATGCATTTCTCATCCAGGAGTTCTAGTTGACTTAACCATGAGACTCGAGCATCTTCATCACTGATGAGATTCTTCAGAGAGATTCTAAGTGATGGGATCTTGACCTCAATCAACAAGATGACGTCGATGCCATAATGAGGGAATATGGGGTAGTGCCAGTGGGGGTGCGGATGGATGTGTGGTATGCCCAAAGGGAGGGATTAAGATGGAGGTGCCAATCTCAACCAGTGTTGTTGACAACCTTTTTAAGGATTTTGATAAGAGTTTTGTTGGTCACTTCAGCTTGGCCGTTACCTTGAGGGTAATAGGGGGTTGACCAACGATGTTGGATATGATATGTTTCACAAAGGTGCTTCATATACTAGTTTTTGAAGGGCTTGCCATTATCAGTGATGATGATGGAGGGAATACCATATCTGCAAAGAATATGGTAAAGGATGAATTTGGAAATATGAATACCGATGATTTGGGAGAGTGGAATTGCTTCCACCCACTTAGTGAAGTATTCAGTGGTGGTCATGATGAAGTTATGACCATTGGATGGTGGAGGGTAAATCTTGTCGATTAAGTCAAAACCCCATTGTGAAAAGGGCCACAGTGCAATGATAGGTTGCAAATCTTGTGCGGGAGCATGGATTAAATCTACATGTTGTTGACACGATACACATTTCTTCAAAAAATCACAAGCGTCATGCTCCATAGTGGGCCAATAATATCCTGCTCTGAGAATTTTCTTTTCTAAGGCCATCCCATTGGAATGAGACCCACAGACACCACAATGCACTTTGTTTAATGCAATGTAGGATTCTGATTCATTGAGACACCGAAGGAGAGTGCCATCGTACCCTCTATGATAAAGTGTATCTCCTACAAGTGTATATCAGGATGTGCATTGGATAAATTATTTGCATTGATTTCGGGTAAGGTTAGGCAGTAGGATATTGTCATGGAGATAAGCATAAATGTCATGATACCAGGGTGATTTGGGACCTACAATATCGCATACCATCTCATTGTCAGGAACATTGTACGTTGGGATTAACAGTTTCTCAATGAGGAACTCACAATCCATTTGATCCTTAGGCATGTCAATGAGGGAGCCAATTGTAGCCATCTTCTTGGATCAATGGTTGATGTTTCAATGGACTAGCTCTGATACCATGTAGAAAATGATGAATGAATGCACAGCCCCTGAAGCTCTGGAATCTTCAATGAAGGACTTTAGCCATGAAAGATAATCAACCACAAAGAGAAGTGTTGCAACAATGGAATGCAGAATAAAGATTCTATATTGATATGATGAAAAAGATATTTTACAAATGAGCAAGATGCTTGAATATATAGGCACAAGAAAACCCTATCTAAATTATTTTTAAAAGATGAGATAAGATCAAGAAAGATCTTGTCCTACAAACTAGGAAGGAAATATTATCCTATATCTTAAAATATTTATTAAATGATTTTTTCTAATAATGCAACCTAGGACTTAATTAATTAAATGCAAGACCTAAGTTAACTTATGCTAGTGTAATAATTAATTAATTACACTAACACCCCCCATAAGTTCAACTTAGGGAGGAAAATGCAATGATTATGCAAGATGAAGATGAAGATGGGTCCCGGCTACAAGGCCATGTTAGGTACCCACGTACATGAAGATGCAGAAAAATCTCCCACAACCGGAGAAAAGGGAAAACCCAGTAGGAATAAAACCCCTCTCCAAAAAGGAGAAGAAAATGTAGAAAATGTGAGATAGGATGGGAAGGATGGAGGAATCCCAAATACCCCCCAAGTACACCATCTATCACATGCATACAATAGAGAGACTATATAGCCCCCCCCAGAAGATGACATCACTTGCAAGAAAGGCAAGTGTCTGAAGATAAAACAAGATCCAATGCCGACAAACAACTTGTCTCTCTTTCAGAAGAAACAAAACCAACTGCAAGTACATAGATGCTTCCCATTCCGGATAGGAATTGAAGGAAGGGAGGATGAAAGTGGATGTTGATGGTGTCTCTAAACTCTGCTCAAATGTCTCCTTGCCTGATGAAGATACCACAATCAATGAAGAAGGTGACAAGCCAGGATGATGCAGAAACTGATGCTGAACAATAGCCAAAGACAAAGATAGAATGGATATGATGGATGTGATGGAGACTTGATTGCCCCCCCTGAATGAATTGTCCTCAAAACCATAGAAGGAAGTATGAAGCAAATCCAATGGTAGATGTTGAAGAAACCTCAAGTCCTGAGAGGAGTAACAAGGAAGAAGTCTCAGATATGAAATCTCTGAAGAGAAACCAAGTGCCTCCAAGATAGTCTCTGGATCCCCAATCAAGGTCGAGACAAAGAAATGAGGAGACTCAAAACAACTCTCCAAAGCCAAATCTGAATAGAGGAGTGATATTCCCTCAAGAATGTCCTCCAAACTTGTAGAAGTAGCCAAGTCAGTGATGCCTGAAATGAAGCCATCTTGTGATGTCAAGTCGGGAAAATAGAATGTATCCTGATGAATGATGATAGTGGAAGCCTGAATCAATGATTCTGGACAAGGAATCACTGAATGTGAAGGGATACCGACTGTCTCTGATGAAGAAGAAGCACTGAAAGGAACCTTGTCAACCTCTTCAGAAAGATCAAGGTAATCAACTTCTTGCACAACAATAGCATCATAGGGAAATTGATCTGAAGCAGGACATTCTGAATCACGACCATCAGGGAATGGTGGAGTGTTTGACTCTCCGTATATCTCCCAAAGCTTAGTCCAAAGAATGTGAGAATGATCACAATGATCAATAGCATTCAAAACATTAGAATCAACTTGCATCTCAATGATCTCCAAAACAGTGTACCTGCTGCAACTCCAAGCAAGTTCATGAATACCTTCACTCGGATGAGGAACTATACCAAATAGATGTGGCAAAAAATCAAGTGAATGAAGATGGTGGTAGATCCCATCTCGCCATTGCTGATAGTTACCCTTGTGCAACATAACCAAAGGAGAATAATATGCAAGCCCCATAACAAAATTTTTCCACAAAAACAAAGACACTGACCTTCAACAGAGAATAGAAGACTTCCAAATAGATATGCAACTGGAGCTGAAACCAAAGAAGGTGACTGGACTGATAAGAAAAATCACTGAAATATCTCCTGAATGCCGCTCGAATCACCAAAATCTGACAATCTGATGCGAAGATATGCGCTTCTGAGTCCAAAAGAAGGAGGGTTGACTTTAGTTGACTTGAATATTTGATGACAGCAGAATCTTGTAAAACAGAGTACACCACTGAAAAGTAGATGGAAATAGATTTCCAATGATATATCGTTTGCAAATTTTTAATATCATAGGTGGAAGATACGACCTCTGGAAGAATTTTGTCTGATTGGATGTGTGCTGGCTAACGAGGTGCAAAAATATAGCACCCGGGGCTAAAAAAAATAAGCCCTCGGTCGTTAATATGACCGCAAGGCTGGCGTAGGAAAAAAAAACCAAGCGCTGCTAGATGGGCGGCGGCGGAGCGGTGCTGTGGGTGGCGTTCGGGTGACACGGCCGGCAGGGGTGGCACCACGCGGAGTAGCGAAGCCCTCGGACTTCCACGGAACCACTAGCTGGGGCTGACAGAGAACCTTCGACGGGAACGGCGACCGGAGCCGGGGAGAACATCGGCGGGGGCTCGAGCGGTCGACAGGAGCAGAGAACGGTGGCCGGGAAAAGGACTCCGGAGATGAGGAAGTACACGGCGACAGGACAGGTGATGTGACTGCAGCTGACGGACCTGTACCCTGTCTGCAGACGAACGGATGTCGACCAGAGAATTTTTTTGAATATTGCAAAATATTTGCAATTCAATAAAATAAATGCCGATATTAATTATTCAAAGCCAGCGGTGGAAAAAAAAATCTAACCCCAACTATATATTTGCCGAAAAATAAGGATGCCGACCATGTAATATAATTGCAGGCCGCTCTGTATATTTTGATTTTTTCTGATACTTTAGAAAAAATCCGCCCAAAATAGGCAAATATTTTTTTGATTTTTCTAAAAAAAATTTGCCTTGATTGAGGATTGAGAGGGAAGATTTTTCTGCAAATGTGTACAGATTGTACAAAAAAAATGCAAAACCCAAAAAAATACCTCAAAGGCTCCTGGTTGAAACTACTCCGATTTTGACAAATGAACATGCGATTTATGGGTTTTGAGGCCTTCTGGATGCAATGGAGAGGTCGAAGAGAGCCTAATCTACACCAGAAAATAGTTTGGCTCCCGGGTAGAGCCAACTAGCCTGCAACATAAAACTCCAAGCCTGCAAGAATCTTGCACTCCAACTTCCTGGATCAAGGGTTGATGTTTCAATGGACTAGCTTTGATACCATGTAGAAAATGATGAATGAATGCACAGCCCCTGAAGCTCCAAAATCTTCAATGAAGGACTTTAGCCATGAAAGATAATCAACCACAAAGAGAAGTGTTGCAACAATGGAATGCAAAATAAAGATTGTATATTGATATGATGAAAAAGATATTTTACAAATGAGCAAGATGCCTGAATATATAGGCACAAGAAAACCCTATCTAAATGATTTTTAAAAGATGAGATAAGATCAAGAAAGATCTTGTCCTACAAACTAGGAAGGAAATATTATCCTATATCTTATAAGATTTATTAAATGATTTTTTCTAATAATGCAACCTAGGACTTAATTAATTAATTAAATGCAAGACCTAAGTTAACTTATGCTAGTGTAATAATTAATTAATTACACTAACAACATGTTCCTTAGAAGACTCATCATGTTGTGCCAACAATTCCCCTAGTGCAACTGATGTGGCTGAGATATATAGCAAGAGTGGTTTACCTTGAATAGGAGGCATTAAAATTGGCAGATTGGCTAGGTACTCCTTGATCTTGTCGAAGCCTCATTGACACTTTGGATCCCATTTAAAGGTTATGTATTTACACAAGAGGTGTGTGAATGATTGGAATTTATTAGCAAGTTGGGCTATGAAGTGGTTGATAGACTGCAAATTTCCTTGCATACTTCTTAATTGTTTGAGATTGTGAGGCAGAGGCATTTCCATTATGGCCTTGACCTTTTCTAGATCCACTTCAATGCCCCTTTTGGATACTATGAAGCCTAAAAATTTACCAGATGTGACAAAAAACACACATTTTTGGATTCAAGCGTAGCATGTACTGTTCCAGTCACTCAAAGATTTTCCAGAGGATCCTGGGATGATCTTCTCTTGTCTTGGATTTCCCTAGTATATCATCAACATAATCTTCCATTATTATATGGATGAAGTCATGGAAGATGATAGTCATTGCACGTTAGTAAGTTTCCCCCGTGTTCTTGAGGCCAAAGGACATGGAATTGTAACAGAAAGTTCCCCAGGGTGTAGTGAATGCAGTCTTATGCTGTTCTTCAGGTATGATTCTAATTTGATTGTAGCTAGAAAATCCATCCATGAGGGATATCATAGCATGTCCTGCTGTAAGATCTACCAACATGTCAATGTTTGGAAGCGGGAAATCATATTTTGGGCAAGCTTTATTAAGATCCCATAAATCTATACAGATTCTAATGTTCCCATTAGGTTTAGCCATGGGTACTATGTTGGATATCCAATCAAAATAATTAATTGGTATGATGAATCCAACCTCCACTAGTTTTTCTAGTTCTTTCTTGATAAGTAGGGCCACTTGAGGATGCATTTTTCTGAGCTTTTGTTTAACTGGTTTGGCATCTAGGGGAACATCGAGATGGTGTACAACTAGTGCGGGATCCAATCCTAGCATATCTAAATAGGACCACACAAAGTTAATGGTCCCCTCCTTTAGCAGATTGACAATGATGGGATACTCTTCTTCTAACAATGGCTTGGCCACATAAGTGATTTTAGGCTCTTCTTCTGTTCCCAGATTAACTTCTGCGTCTCCTTGATTAGAATGGAAGACTGCTCAGATAAATGAGTTCCAACAAGGGGAAGATGAATATCCCCATCCTCCAACACCTCATCAAGGTTTTCACTATTGGATACACCCTTTATTTTTACTTTTGACGAGTCAAGCAGTACCTCGAGGAAGTTTTCACTAGATGACTCTTTTTTATTTTGCTTCTTTTTTTCTTTTGCATTTAGAGTGTTCATCTTCCCCCAATCCCATAAGAGTTACGTAAGTGTCCTCTGAAGAAAAGATGTGTATAGGTGCGCTCCCTCATAGGTCCCAATCAATAAGGTTGGGGTGGCAGAGGGAAAGGCTGATGGAAAAGATGGATGTCGAATTGAAGAGAGAAGGGAGGCCAACATCATTGTATGAGAGTATGATGGCTTCTTCTTCAGGTATGTCGTCAAGGAAATCGTTATCCAAGTTGACATTATTCGAGGTGCTAGTGTATGGTGTGGGACCCTTTTGCTTTTTTTCATAGCCTAAGCCCAAATTTCTAGGTCGCATAGGTGTCTCAATGGGCTACAATCTTCCATGTTCTTCTACACCAAGTCCTCCCCCCTGATAATTGTATTTTTCTACTAACTTTGATGCATGTGGATAAACCTCTTGAAAATACTCAATGAGAGGGGGTGATGGCTCAAGTTCTTCTTGGAAAACCCATTGACTGATGTCCTCATCTGCTAGATCTTGTTGTGTTCCTAGGGACTAGAAGGTGGTAGAACCCATGTTCTTAGAACTGATAGTTGTTATCTTCACTTCTTCTTTTGGTGCGAACTGGGAAGGTTGACCGTAGGTGCGAGGAGATGGAGGAATGGTTGCCACATTAAGAGTCATACACATCTCATATTCTCCACAGCCTTTATCAATGATCTAGACATTGGTAATGGTGGATTAAAATGTAGTGGATGGAGTGGATGATGTGTTAGATGATGGATTAGAGGATGGATTGGAAGATGATGCCTGAGGTTCCCCCACTTCCACTCCTGGAAAATATCGAGAATGGGGGAAATAAGCTTCTAGAGTACGAAAATACTCAAAGGGTTGAGGGTCTGCATGGATAGTTACTTCAACCCCATTATATGGAAATTTTAGGCATTGGTGGTAGGTGGATGGGATAGCCTTAATGGCATGGATCCATGGACAGCCAAGGAGAAGGTTGTATGGTAGATCCAGATCAAGAACGTGGCATGTGGTGTATTGCACGATGGGGCCAACTTGAATAGGAAGAAAAATAATACCTTTTGAGTCCCTTTCTGCATTGTCGTAGGCCTTTATTGTAATGGTCTGATTATCCAGGTCAACATGAGTATATCCTACCTATTTTATGAAATTTAATGTACATAAATTGAGGGTAGAGCCATTATCCACCAAGACCTATTTCACCTTATGATGGGAAACAATGACCTCAATGTGCAAGGCATGGTTATGAGATGAATCGATTGGTGACATATCATTCTGGCTAAATCCCAGCTGGTAGGTGGAGGATAAATGTCCCACTAGAGCTTGAAACTGGGTAGGATCTATGTTGTTGGTCACATGTGTATCCTGAAGAGATTTTTTAAGGATTTCTTGGTGGATTGGGGAAGACCTAAGAAAATATAGAATGGATATTTGGGTTGGAGTCTTACCAAGATGGTCAAGGATATTATATTGTGAGCTCACATGAGCTGGCTGGGATGAATTGCAAGGCCCGAGAACTGATATGCGGGTATAGCATGTGGTAACAACACATTGTGGGTCTTTGCCTTTGACATGAATCATAGATACACATGGCTCCCCTTGATTAATGAACATTACAATACCATAATAATTATAGGGAACATCTTTATAATTGATATTATTTGTGTTGTTATTGCTAGACCCATCATTAGTATTTGAGGTACTGGGACCCTGATTGTGTTTAGGGAAGGTGTTCTGATGTATCTGTAATTAAGCATTGGATGATGTAACCTAATTCTCATCCACTATGATGTCACCTTGATCTATAAGATATTGGATATAACCCTTTTGTCCTTGACATTTATTAGTGGAATGACCTTTGATCTTGTAATAATCACAATACTCGTTCTCTCTATACCAAGCGGGTTTGGGATTTGATTCATCAAAAGGCTTTGTGATAGGATAAGTGACTGGATAATTCACTTGAAGTAGCCTCTTGAAAAAAGAATCTAAAGGTACTCCCAAAGGATTGAATGAGCACTTATTATTCCCTTGATTATATTGATTGGATTGTTGGGGAGGACGGGGTGCACCATGTGGTACAGATATGATGTTAGAAATTGATTGTTGATTGGGGACATACTACGATATTCGTGAAGTGTTAGCTACTTGGATGTGTTTAGTATCAGTGACACTATCATTGAAAATGTTTTTGTTCTTGTTCCAGTAGCAGGATTTATCTCCTGATGATTTGTCTTTATCTTGGTTAAATATTTTGATTTGGCCTTTAGAAATAACGAACCTCTCGATGGTAGTGCCCTTCTCAATGACCTCTGCAAAGGTGGTAACACAATGGAGGCATAGGTTATGGGCCAGTTCAAGATGGGAATTCACAAAAAAGATGGTTACCAAATCCTTCTCATTGAGGTGGGATTTAAGCTGACTAGCCAAGGCTTGCCACCTTTGTAGGTAGCTTGCAAATGTTTCTCCCTCACGTTGGCTATCTTTCAGGAGATCTAAGGTATCAATATCCTTCTCTAGATTGAAGGAGAAGTGTGCAACAATTTTTTTTGATAAATCCGTAAAGGAAGAAATTGAACCCTTAGGAAGACCCATGAACCAGTCTAGAGCTTACCTCATTAGGCTCCTAGGGAACAATCACAAAAGGTAGTTGTCATTATGCATGACCTCCTAACAATATGTGTAAAATTCTTGCAAATGGTTCCTAGGAACTCCCCTTCCCTTGTATTTATCAAATTTAGGCATTTTGAAATTCTTAGGAAAGGGAATGAGTGAAATGGAGGGATCAAATTGATAAGGGAAAATCTTCTCAAATTTGAAGGACTTCTTGGATGTCCCCATTTGCAAGTCTTTGAGGGAAAATTTTATTTCTTCCCACTCTTTATTAATTAGTGTTGAGGAGGAAGGATCTGCTGGATTGGAGTGATCATAAGGGATATATTATTGATGTGATGGAAGTGGAGGCAGAATGGTTTTATCATACAATGGCGGAGGTGGATATGAAGGGACTTGTTGATATTGATTGGGATACATGGATTGCAGATTGGCATAACCCTGTTGGTATGCCAACGAAGCTTGGTAATATGAGGAAGGGGCACCCTGCTGATATGATGGTGGTTGTTGCGAGTAATATGGGCTGGATTGGTAATTGTAGGTTGTTTTTTGTTGGGAAGCATAGGGAGGTTGTTGTGGATTGGATTGTTGATAGTAGGTCTTTTTCTGTGATTGTGGGGGAGTAGCGTAAGACGACTGTTGTTGGGATTATTGCTAATTATAGTAAGAACAATTGGGATTGGGATTGGATGTAGTTTTTTGCAGATAATAGGTGGTTTGAGGATGATATAGGTATTGGGAAGTAGGGTTTCATGGATTTTGTTGGGATGATTGTTGTGATTGCATTGGGATTTGTGAAGGCTGAGGGGGTTGTTGGTAGGATGGTGGTTGTAGATGAGGAGATTGAGAGGGGATTTGAGATTGTTGAGGTGGTGGCTGATAAGATGGTATTTGTGAATGTTGAGGCGGTTGCTGATAGGATGGTGGCTGTTGTTGAGGAGGTGCTTGTGATTAATGAGGAGGTTGTGATAGATTACCTTGTGGTTGATGTGGGGGTGGTTGTTGATGTGGTGGTAGAATTTGTGTGTGATGTGGGGGATGTGAAGTAATTTAGGTATGTTGCAGAGGTTGTGATGGGGGTTGCTACGACGGTTGTGATGGTGGTGCTTGCTATGGGTTACCCTAAGGTTAGTGCAAGGGTGAGAGATTTCCTTGAGGCGGTTGTTGGGATGTAAACAGAGGTGGTGGTAAGTTTGATGTAGGTGCGGCGCTAGAAAGTGGAGGTGGCACAACAAAAGGATTATAAGCATTTCCCCCCGTATTCCCTAAAAGCTAACATGATTGATTCGGTAGGAGAGGTGGTGTAGATTGTATTGTTACCTATTTTTTCACTTTACGCTCAATAGGCAGAGCTGAATGAAGTTCAGCTATTATAGGTACAGGAAATTTTCAAATTTTGCTGATAAAGTGTTCATTGATCATAATTGAGATCATCTTACAAATGTGACATAAGCTTATTGTGCAAATGTTCAAAATAGAAAATTAAGAGAAATTTGCATAATGATATTTTTATTCATTTTGTGAAATGCTGAATCTCGCACAAGCCGCGAGAGTAACTGAGTTTGTTTCTGACAATCAAGAGATGAATACTAAATCTAAATGGACAGACTACACTACTGAAAATAGCATAAGCGTAAAAAAGAAAAGCAATTCATCATTGCCTGTAATGATGAATCACTTCATTGGTGCTTCTAGCCATCGTGCATCCAAGCAGTTGCAGCCTTGCTTCATCGCTCCGTGTACCTGCAAAATCATTAGGGAAATGGTATTAGAGTTATACTCTAAGCAATGGTGAATTACTTTCTGCCTTACGCCTATGCTACAGACAGAAATGTAATTTGCATTAAACCAAGCATTCATCAGATAATTGAAAAAGATCAAGCGGAAAGACATAATTCAATGGAAGCTTTCAGCTTCTTATATTTTGCTGACATGTTTGTTTCAATGTGCAGGAACAAGTTTATCATATTCGAGTTCATTTCATTAGATATGTGGAGTAAAACGGGCTCCCACAAGGGTTGAGCCCGGCATATCAGGTTTTCAATTATAAAGCAAGAAAGGATTACCGTACTATAATATCAAATGATAAAAATAGTCTAAGTCAGCATGATTGAACTGATTGAGAAATTATCTTTTGCTCACAAATCCAAGGAAACAGTAAAGTAGCATGGTAGATAAATAGAGCATTCAACATTTTGTTTTGTTTCTTACACCATCAAGTGCATGCACAGTCTACAGAAGACTCAAGATAACAATTTAATTTCAACATTATGAGAAGAGTTTCCATGTTTAGCAAAGAACAATGAGTGGAAGGAGATGGTAAGCTGATTCATACGTTGAGCTGGGTAAATGAAAGTATTACATTCATAAGCAGAAGGAGTGCTGTTCTAGAAAATGCATGATACCTTGAACCTTTTGTTTGAGTCAAAGTTAAGAAAACAATAGAAAAGTACAACACTTATTAATTTGCTGAGTGTGATGGTGAAAACACATTTGATGGTACACACAGTAAGAGCAAAGCATCATAATTTATCACAGTGCGTAGTATAGATTGCTAGAAAATATGTGATAATGATTACAAATACAGTAACTTTGAAGGACAGTGAGAAGTTTGAACTGGTGGAGCAGCAACGAAGTATGCAAAATGAGAGGATATCATAACTAGTTTTCATCATGAGTCATCGTTGTATTTGAATTTCTATGTGTTTAATAAGATTCATTGAAAAGCAAAAAGAGATTGCATTTTCTCTTTAATCAAATATGAAACAGCAAAAAGAGATTGCATTTTCTCTTTAATCAAATATGAAACAACAAAAAGAGATTGCATTTTCTCTTTAATCAAATATGAAACATCAAAAAGAGATTGCATTTTCTCTTTAATCAAATATGAAACAACAAAAAGAGATTGCATTTTCTCTTTAATCAAATATGGAACATCAAAAAAGAGAAAGGCATTTTCTCTTTTAATCAAATTCCTAAAGTGAGAAATCATTAACAATAAAAGAATGGCTCAATATCAGACAGTCTTGCGCATTTTCAGTATTCTTATCAGTTACGAAATGTTGAGAATCTGTCTCTTTTAAACAGTGTTGTATTTGATTTTTCTAATGAAACAAGTTCTACAGGCTTCTAGTGTGTAAGGAAGTATGTTTTACAAGGAAAGAAAAGGTTAAATCTTCTTCATCTATAGTCAGTATCAAGGAAACAATGTACAAAAATTCTTTATTGTTGTCTTGAGGCTCATCAAAAGGAATTGTTCAGGCGTGCCTTGCCATACAAACATAACTACAACCATGAAGGTTTGCTCTTAAAAAGAAACAAGAAATATGATGAGTCAAAAATACCCAGATCTAATATCATTCATGACGGCCTGGAGGAGTTTTTTTTTTTTATATACCCAGATGAGATTTCAAACTGGGAAATACATTTTTCTTTGCTATCATGAATATTTGAAGCTTCATATCAAGAGAAAACGTGGTTGTATGTCTACAGAAAATCAGATTCAAAGAAAGAAAATGCCTAGCTTCATATTTTAAGCAAAAAAGTGACTGTTTTTCATAGAAAATCAAAGTATTTTTCTGTTATGAGTTCACAAATGCTACATTCTTTGAAAAAATTGAAAGAAGGCATCATGGCGCGGCTTAAAGAGTGAAGTTTTTGCAGAAAAATGAAGGAAGTAGACCAGATTCGTTTTTAAAGCAAGTTTGTTCTTTATTTCTGGAAAATACTTCAAAGAACTTGCATGGCAGCTTCAAAAAATATAGATTCATTGCCCAGATTCGCACAAAAGAAGAAAAAATAGACTTTTATCTAAAAATACCTCTTGAAATCTTCACATTTGCGAATTTGAAAGGTCTCTACAGCAGTTCGTGGCTCTGAGATTTCATGGCAGCTAGAAAAGAAGCAGATTCGTGTCCAGATTACCAGCAAAGTCTCAGGAAAATGAAAGAGCCTCATTTAAAACAGGAAAAATCACGTCCAAAGTGCCTCTACGTTTTTGAAAAAATGTCATTTGCTCTTATTTCGACCAAAGACACCAGATTCGAGTTCAACAATGGCAGGAAATACCAGAAGCAAAGCAATTCGCGACTAGGGTTTGAGCAGTGGCGGCGGCTATTTTCCTCAAACTTCTCTAAGTCTAATGCAGAGAAATGATAACGAGTTTAGGGTTTGTTAGCTCTTTTTGTTCATTTGCCCTAAAGTCAACATTGAAAATTAATTATTGCTTTTGACATAATAATTTCAAAATTATTATATGAGGACAGCTTTGTCAAATTTTCCAAAAGATGGGCTAATGGTATGGTTGAATATGGTTGAATGAGTGTGGTCGGCCACTTCTATCAATTAAATGTGGAAATATTTAGAAAATATGCCAAATGTGTATGTATGGCCGTGGGCTTTTCAGTTAAGTTTTGTTTATTATATTAATATCTGTTATGTGCATTGATCAATAATAGCTAAATTTATTAAATGATTAAATTATAGATCATTTAATTAATTTAGTCACAAATGCAAATAAAAGATATTATAATAAGCAAAGTTAACTGAAGTGAGAGATATTTTTATCATGCACATGATAATAGAGTTGGATTTTCAGTTCCAATGGGCGAATTGGTAAAAACGAGGCAGTTTTGCATGCTTTAAGCCACTTTTTCAGGGAGTTGCAGTTCAGTTGGAATAGTGCATGTATCAGTTATGACTTGGCAGTGAGTTTGAGCTTGATTGGGCTTATTTTTGCATGGTTTTGGGCCTCCTTTTTAGAGATATTTTCTTCTGCTCGGATTTGGCTTTGGAATCATCACCCTTTCTTGGAGTTGGACTTTCAGTTATTTTTGCATGCCTTTTGGAAAGGTTTTTGTATATATTGAAAAACTTAACTGTTTTTCAATCTAGTTCTTGTTTTCTGCCTTTGCCTTCAGCAAAGAAGACTATCTTGTAACTCAACATTTATTTACAGATTAATACAACAGTGGTTTTACAGGTTCAAATCATGTTATTGCAGAGAATTCCTTCAAGTTTCAGTATTTTAGAATTTTCCTTCAAGTTTCAAGCATCTTTTTCATGTGGGATTGATCGAAGTAATTATTGTGTTGCAGATTTTGAAACCTTTAAATATTTCTGTCTCCTTAGTGAATTCTGTATGCATCCAGGTCTAAATCCACTGGTTAAACATTGTGTTAATCAATAATCAAACAGTCTAGTTGTGGAAATCATATTTCCCTTCTGTGATTGTTTCTTTAATAACCTTTGTTTAAAATATTCAAGTGTTTAAACTTCCAGATCTAGTTGTGTGAATAAAAATAGTGAGTAATTTTTCTGTGAGTTAAGTCTGCAAGTTGGATTCTTCAGTGCATCACCATAAATTAACAGTTTCATAGTTTAGAATTCAGACTTAGTCTTTCTACCTCTTTCCCAGCCAAGTCAATTAGATTTTAGGGGATTTTTATCAGGGAACCAACCCTCTCTGGAGATTGATTCTCAGTTTTAGGCAACCCACAGGCCTGAGAATCATTCCATGTTTCAACAGATTGCTGAATTTAATTATTCAAGCGTTCGGGTGCAATATGAATTGACAACAGTTTTTGGCACACCTGGTGGGACTTTGAATCACTTTTTAGAGCAAAGTTTTATAGTTCAAGCTGCTATTTGGTATATACTGCAGTTTATTCCAGCCTTTCAAAGGATTATTTTTATATACCTGGCGACTCCGTTTCTCAGTTTTTAGCAGATCAAGTGCACACAGCCTATGAGAAAAATTCAGACGCAGAGTTCTTCTTTGTTTGAGTACTTGCAGCTGTCTTCGCCAAAGAGAATAGGGAGGACAGCCAAGTGAACATCTGGTAAATCTAAAAGAAAATGATCAGTTTCTCTGATTCGAAGGGCAGAACCGATAGTTTATACATCAAAAAGAAGAGGCAGATTGTTAACAAGGCAGCCAAGTTCTTTCTTAGCTTCACCAAGTTACAAAGTACTGGTTCAGCCTGTACCGATTATACAAGCAGCAAATTTTAGAACAACAGCAGTTCCGATGGCAGCATGAGTAACATGGCAATTACTTTATCCCCACGCTCATCGAGAAGACGATCTGTCATTTACACATTAGTGGGGTTGCTAATATATTCATCGACTATGAGCTCGGGTTGGTTGACCATGCTTTCCTCTGAGGGAGATTGGGTATGTATTTTAGTGTTGGATTGGGATGATCCACTATTGGTGGGTTCATCCTAAGGCTAAGCACCTTGGGACTGTTGTTGTTCCATGTTTTTCTTTGCTTGTGATCAGGTAATGGGCATGAAAATGCAAAATGATTAGATGGCTAGGGTAATGCTACACCCTAAGATGCACTTAAAGGATGTCCTAGATGATGACTAAAAGGATTTCTAAGATGATGGATTGATTCATTAAAGGATCGTTAGGATAATGATAGATTGATGAATGGATTCGATGATTGGATTGATTGATTGGACTGGATGATTGATTGGATGGGATGATCGAATTAACTCTAAACTATGTTCAGGAGTTGGATTAGATGATACAGGATGATACTGATTAGATCAAATGATAAAGATGGTGATTATGACACCAAATCTATCTCAAGATAGAAATAGATTGATTGGGCCACGAAGGATTATTGACTCAGGATGGATGAAAATCCTAAGTAAGCATGGATGATAATGATGAGGGTCAGTTAACCTAACCCGATCGGATAAAAATCCCCTAAAATAATATCTAAGGGACTCAAATTGACAAATTGATGATGGATATGCAATCTAGGGATGTCCTAAGATACACCTATGTGATTTGATTAAGGATTTTATGACTTTTGAAAAATGCAAACGAACTAAAATGACGATTACGGGCAAATGGATGGTGATAAAAAAAATTGATTATAGAATCAGACTCAGAAAAAAACTAGCTTTCAATGGTCCAAAGGATTAACTCTCGAGAGTTTTGTATTTTACATGCATATGCCTCTGTGTGTGACAAGATTTCCCCTCTAAGTGATGAGATCACCTATTGGAAGGAGTACAGGATCGCCTTTGTGAGGCGCAGGTTCGCCTATCTAGGTATCAGGATCGCCTATATCTCTGGATGCTAAAAAGAAATAGACGGGCACAAGACATGATATCACCTATCTAAGGTTCAGGATCACCACTTTTTTGAGATGTACAAACACAAAAGGGAACACCTATCAGTGTAACAAATTTTCCTATTTCCTCGGATGTATGGACAAGGGATGAAAACACCTATTGGTTGGATAGAACCGCTTATGTCTTGGACTGTATGGACAAGGATGGTATAGAAAAGACACAGGATCACCCTTATGGACAAAAGGTTTGCCTATTCTAAGGGATGTATAGATGAGGGGGACATGGACGAGACACAAGATCACCCCTACAAACAATAGGATCGCCTCTTTAGGGAATAGGTGGACGGGGATGACAAAGACTGGACGCATAATCGCATAAAAGGATGGAAGGATCGCCCATTCAGGGAATAGGCAGACACAGGGTCTCCTAACTAAGAGACCCACAAGCAAATTTTCCCTTGAGAAGGATGAATTCACCTAAAGGATGAATAGACTAGACTCAAGACACAAAATCATCCCTTTCAGGGTAGGATCGTCTGTCCACAATATAGGTTTGCCCCTGTGAGGAGAAAAATCACCATTGAGGGTAGGGGTAGACTATCGAAAAGAAAAAAAAAATGAAAAACAAAAAGTAGAGGGTTGTACTGACTTAGATTGATGACAAGCATTGGTATAGCACAAGAAAGCACTCCAAAGAAAACAAGCCTAATATTAGTGATAAGGGTTTGCTAGCTCAATGTAGGCCCACTACCTTAAGGGGACACCCCAAGGTTAATACTCCAGGATACTGGGGTGGTTCTCTGGATCACCCTTTCTCGCAAAGGTGGATAGCTAGAGATTTAGTGGCATAGGGTCATCAACAGACGCCATGGGCTCACCTTCACTCTCTCTCTCAAAGACTATTGTAGTCCACCATGAGGATTTCTATCTCAACCCAAGGGAGTACGTGGTGATTAACTTCAGTGTATGGTGCACATGCCCTGCACTACACCAAGCTGTAGCTAAACATGGGTCTCTATCTAGGCTGAACAGGCTATCTCATGCATCCTCGATACACCAGGAGGGTGCATGAGGCACAACCATGAAAACTAGCCCATCACAAAGCATGGATCATAATCCCTATGGAAACTCGTACCAACCTTGCACTTCTTATCTAGGTATCACCCTAGCTTCAATGCTTCGCTAGACACGATGTGACTAGATTGGGGTACAACTTTAGCTCTCCCCCCTTTATATACCTCGCTGGTAACACGTGGTCGAGATCGTACCCCAGGTGATGAAATCCCAGGTAGGTCTCACTAAGGGAAGATAATACTAGATGTTTCTGTTGGTCCCTAGGCTCACACGTAGCGCTAGGGGATAGCATACATTCACTAGCACTCTCTGGGTAGACTGGACTAGACTGGAACAAGTTGCGATTTCTCGTCACCCAGGATCACCGAAAGGTGCAAGAGGAGTGGATACATCAAAAAATCACTCCCAAACACAACAAAAATATTAATTGACACACAAAAAAAGCTACTCTAGGGGTCTTTGATTGATTGTCCTACAAAAAATACGTCAGTAGTTTTCACCACTGATCTTCATCAAACGTGGGAGACAAGCTGCAAAAATTGTTAGTTAAATGCCACAATTACCGATGAACAAGTTAGCTGATTAGTACCCAAAACCAAAATTGAATTAAAGCACAAATAAAAAACATTATTTTTCTTTAATACCTTATATTCGCCCCTAGGTGGAGCAAATTCGCTTGTGACTATGATGCAGGATGGCCTATCTTAGAGAGAGGCAGGATCAAATTCGTCTTTTAGATGGAGGGGCGTTTGCGCTTATTCCTCTATAACTAGAGCAAGTTCACCTTTCCTTCAAGAGGTTCACCCATTTTGATTGTTCTACATGTATTCACCTCTGTAATTGGTGGTCTAGATGGTGAGATGCAAGTTTCCCTTTTGTTGGAAGTGTGGGAGTGAGTCTATCTATTTTTACTTCAGGTTTTCCTCTACGTCAAGCAAAGTTTCCCCTGCGTGTGAAACCCAAACTTGAAAAACATGAAACAATCAATAGTAAAATAGACCAGTGACGTGGGTCCCACCAAGAGTGCCAAAAATGTGTGCAAGTGAATTCTAACCTAGGAATGAAAAACAACAATGGAAATGCAAGCTAGAAAACACAAACAAAACACTCAAGATTAGCCTAGTTAAATCCAAACAAAGCATAAAGAAATGTTACCTTTACCTTGCTTGAATTGATGAGTTTGGTTGGTCCTTCTTGATGCTTGTATGTATGCTCCTTTGTTGGAAAAATGGATTGAAACCTAGCTCTAAATGATGGTAAGATGATAAGGAATGCAATGGTGGACATAGGTATTTGGATAAATGCAATATGATGGCTCTAATGGATGCAACAATGGAGGTATGAAAAGTGGCTAAGTGTGTACGTGCTTGAGAGTTTGAGTGCTTGAATGTGGATAGTCAAAATAGGGGAAATTCCACTACTTTTAGGGGAAGTGCCTCTAAAGAAATGGATGGTTGAGATGCATCCATGGTGGAAGAGATCAAGGGCCAGGGTGAGTTGAAAACTCATAGGCCCTCACATGTTGACATGTGGCAGATGAGTTGGCCAAGGGGAGGTGAGGTGGAGATGATGTGGAGGTACTATAAAGTACCTTGGGGATGGACAAGATCTCCTCATAAAGGAGGTCTTTGTCCACATGTACCTTGAGAGGACATGTGAGGAATTAAAAATTCCTTACAAATCCTCATGGGGATGGGAGAAAGAATAAAAAATTTCTTAAAATGCGTAGGATGAATAAGTGTGAATTTAAAATTCACATAGGGAAGAGGATGCCTTGTTGAAAAGGAGAAAGAATTTAATGAAGGTTGACTAAGGAATTTAATGAAGGTTGACTAAGGACACATGCCATAAATGGCATGAAGATTAGGCTAGCCTAATTAAGTGATTAAGGTTATGCAAATGCATGATTAGATGAGCTAATGACATATTAGAGGCAAGTGGGAGATTATGGAGGATGTGACCCTAATGATGATTAGGGGTGTGCACATCCTAATCAATAGATTAATTAGATTAATTTGGATTAAAGAGGATTATGGAGGATGTGACATGAGGAGAGAGAAAAAGATGAATTAAAAAATTGATTTAGTTCACATAGGCTAATGACTAAATTAAATAAATTGGTCTATTTATTTAATTTAGAGATGAAGAGGGTAAGGTATTTAATTTATTAATTAAATACCATGAAGGAACATTAGACTAAGATTAAATATTAATCAAATAATAAATTATTTAATTAATATGGCTTAGGGATGCATGATAGAAGAATGTAAGGGTGAATTTGACCATATGGAAGTGGTCAAATTCAGGTGTCTATAGTATATATATATATATATATCACCTTAGTCCAGTTGATATTTCCATGCATATGGGTAATCTGTCCATGGGCATGCATAGTTATGTCTACCTACGTATGCTCACGTATGTATTCACTCATATGTATGAATTTACTGTAGACATGTACATATATTCATTTTATGCATATATCTCATCGACATAACAATAAACACACAAGGCAAGAATTCTTCTTAACATCAAACCTTCATCACATACCTCATTACAAACAATCATAAAACAAGATCACAAATTAATATAAACATACACAACTAAATTGAAGATCATTTAACAACTACATGACTGGATGGACTCAACTAAGACCAACTAGGGTGTGAGTGTGTGAATGGTTAGTAAGAATAAATTAAAGGTTACCAAACCAAGTTTTTCTCTTGAGTGATACTTCCCCTCTCTTTTGGAGGTTTGAACCTATTCTTGCATTCAAATTAGTTCACCATAACAATAGTTAGCCAAATAATTACATTCATATGTATCTCATATATTTCATATACAAAATTGTCATAAAACATTAAATAGAATCAAACATCCATTCATCATATTTCCATCAGAATTCATTTATATGTAAAACACATTCACATTTATTAAAGAAATTTACCAAACAAGGTAATAGTAAATAGGTAATAATACACGGGGTGTAACAATTTTGATCATTGTAGCTTTTAGTATATTTTCACTCATCCCAATGTGAATGCATGGTAAAGACATTAGATGAAGTTCCTATGTGAATATGATTTTAAAGTAAATTATATAAGGGGTAAAGAGATTTTTTTTGTCAATGCTAGGCGATGACATAATTTTATGTCTTTTACCTTGAGTTCGGACTTGAGATCTCAGATCCTCCAACAATTGCCACAAGATGAGTGGTTTTATGAGGTTCAATAGTAGGTTCACTCACAAAGGACCCTTAAGGGAAAGTACACATGATATATTCTTGAGATGAATGGTTTGTTGCATCATAGAGGATGTATATATATGCCTTCAATAAGGGATATTCATAATATGATTTTATTTGAGGCTCACAGGGTGCCTTATGTTGCTCATCCAAGGGTGAAGAGGATGCATGTAGATCTTCAACAATTCTATCATTGGTCAAGTATGCACCATGATATAGTAGATTTTTTATCCAAATGTCTCAAGTATCAGAGGGTTAAGGTAGACCACCAACATATGATGAGTTAGCTATATCCCCATGAGATTCCAAAGTAAAAATAGGACACCATTTTCATGGATTTTATCATTGGGTCACTAGTCTAATTGGGAGGATTATCTTTACCTAGTGGAGTTTTCTTATAATAATAGTCATCACAATTTTGTAGGAATGGCTCCCTATTAGGAATTGTATAGTAGACCTTGTAAGACACCTCTAAGTTGGGATTTCATTGAGGATAACTTTTCCATTGGTCTCGAGTTGGTGCAAGAAATGGGGCAGCAGGTGGTTTTGATTAGTCAACAATTACAAAGAGGCATAAGATCGATAGAAAAAGTATGTTGATGCCAAGAGGACCAAACATAATTTCTCTATGGGTGATTGAGTTTTCCTAAGAGTGTGGCCTCATAAGATCCTTATCCATTATAGAAAGGATCTAAGTTAACACCCCAACTTGTTGGACCTTTTGAGATCTTGGAGATTGTTGGCCTCGTAGCTTATCACTTAACACTACCACCTAGTATGTTGCACATTCACAATATTTTTAATATTTCATTGTTGATGTGGTATATTCATGATGTCTCTCATGTTTTGGATTGAGTTCCTTTACAGGTGGAGGAGGGACAATAGTTGGCTTTGAATCTAATCCGCATACTAGATCGATGAACATTAGAACTTCATAAGCATGAGTTGGACTAAGTGAAGGTTCAAAGGGATAGATATGATGAGGTAGCTACCAAATGGGAGTATGCATCTCATACGAGGACTTCCAAGAGAAAGTCCAATCATAGGGGGGAAGATGTGAGACCCCACCTTTTGTGATCTTTGTTGACTCTATGTTTCCTTGATGATTGATGAGCCATAGGAATATCCAACTTTCTTGTTGTAGTTTCATGTTTTTATCTCATTTATGCTAAACTTCAAAAGACTTTACTAAACCTTTTTCATATACTTTAAGTATTTCAAATAATTTGAAGATAATATATAGTATATTAATGAATGTGTGTGTGAAACTTGAATGTCTAGTATAATTTCATGATTAATTGTAGTTGCTAACAATGAAAAATTCCTTAAGAAATAAGACTATCCCCTATAGTGAGGAACCTACCAACCTATAGTAGAAGGATTTTAAACTCTTAGTAGAAGAATGATAGTTCAACATAGCCATACAGGTCATTCTACTAAAACATGTGCATATTCCCAAAATGAGATGCAGGTGATTATTTGAGGACGTGAACATGGATGGCCATGTGTCACTCCATCTTTTCAATAAATTATGGAGGAAGAAGAATTTTGTTCCAAAAAGGAATAATAGTTATAATAAGGGTTTCCTTGTTGGGCATGTTTCCAAGTTATAAAGGATATCTTAAATGGTGAAGAGTCCTTATTAAAATTCTACACTCTTGCTCCAACTAGTTATTTTTTGTTATGATAAAAGATCTAGTCCTCTTCCTATTATCATGGGAGAGTTAACATTTTCTTTTAGTTTTTTTATATTTTTTTGAATAAGTGGACTCTCACATGCCCTATATAAGAGGGTACTATGTCGAGAAACCATATAGCTAGATCTTTGCATGAATTGGATTGAATTTGAGACTTCTTATGTTCTATTTAGAAATCTTTGTATGATTGAATATAATAAACAAGATATTTTGGTTTCATGTTTTCTTGAGTTAAGTAGTTAAAGAAGATATTGTGGGATCCAATAGCTCAAGAAAGGGCCACTAGAGGTATTGTAGAGAGTACGTTAGTTTAGATGATTAATTATATTATGCATTGTAGTTTCTAATTTATAATTTCCAATTTACATTGCATTGAATGCTATATTGTAAGTTATGAATTGAGTCTCCAATTTACATTATGTTTAATACTATTGAGTGATTAGTTGAATTAGGACATGTTTCAGCATAAATAGTCATATATTATAGTCCATGAATGATAAGTACTTGTAGCAATTAACAATAACTAGAAAATGATTACCTGATTCTTTAGATAGAAGTTATTTTTGGTTAGAAGCTTTTAATCAATATATTCTTGTTCAATCACCTATACTCAATTGATATAGGAATTCTAGGATTATTGAATTCATGAATAGTGTTAACCTCATCTTAAGTCTATGACTCTATGGTTGGTAATTCAATGAAGCCCCCTCTTGAACAATGAACTACTTAGCTTAGGGATTTGTAGGTTTGTTAAGCCACATGTATGATGATCTACATCAATTAATTAGACATTAGGGGAAGCTCTATATTTTTTGGCATTGTTGCTAGGGATGGTGCTACGTTTAGAATTCCTATTTATGTTTTAATTTAATTTCATAACATTAATATATTAGTAATTTTTTAGCATTAGGACTAGTATGAAATCACAAATCAACCAAGAACTATTCATTAATAGTGTGCATGGACATCCATTTAAAGATCAAGGAACTATTTTATGTGGAGGTAGAGAGATTCTTTGGGAATATTTCTCCCCTCAACCCATGAAGAATTTTAAGATATTGGTTCAAATGAAGAACCTATTAGGGGAATCAACAATATAGAACCACCCCTCACACTAGTACCTACTCCATTCTTAGGGGAGAATCCTATAAGGAATCTTCACACTATGGAAGAGGAAGTAGTATAAAATCCAATAGAACATGTTACATTTGAGTTTCCAATCACAAACCAAGAAATGGTTGTTTCTCTCAAGAATATACCCCCTCAACCTTACCAATTTTCTATGGGCTAGTCACCAAAGATCTAAAAAAATTCATGTTTGAATTTGATGTTCTGTATAGAAGTTATGACTACACCACAAATGCTCAAAGATTAAAAATATTTCCTACCACATTGAAAGATGTTTCTTTATGATGGATTATGGGGTTAGGAAGAAATGTAATACCCAATCGGGAGATAATGAAAGCAAAATTCTTGCAAAAATACTAGGACTATTGCAAAGGGACAAATAGAAAGGGATATGACATCTCCAAGATGTCACAAATGGAAGATGAAACACTTGAGGATTATGTGGAAAGTTTTCAATTTTATCTAAAAAATCACACCAGAACAAGCTCTCTTCAAAGTCACTAAATCTAGTATTTTGCAAGGAGTAAATGAAGATTGCACACATGCTTCAAAGTCACATGAAATTTCCCCATGTTGAACATAGGCTCTACATTCCAATGACACAATGGAAATGAACTCAAGGTTTGGGACCTTGCAAGATGAGGTCAAGTACCCAGAGAAGGCTAGCTTCCTCTTCTAATCTAAGTGAAAATGTGTTGGACTAACCCAACACATGGAATCCTACCACTACCCTACTCTAATCAACTCACAAGGGAAAAGGGAGATAATAAATACATGAAAGGGAAAGGGGAGGTGATACACCAAGATAGAAATGTTTCTTCTTTTGGACTCAAAGGTCATGCAATAAGGAAAAAGTGGGAAAAAGGAATGGCAGAGGATGACGGCCAAATGATTATGACTTCTTTATATTATTCAAAGAAATACATTATAGGATTAATTTTTACAAACTATTTGCAAAGAACTTTTTTGATTCTCAAGATCACTCTATGGCACAAGAGAAGAGCATACTAATTCTTGTAAGACTCATGACTCACCAAGACTCCAAGACTTTATTGAGAGATTGATAGATCGATTCCCAAATGAGTATCGGGGTGGCTTATTTATAGCCTTCAAATGACTTGAAGATTCAATCATACCCCTTTCTTACCTATTCTAACAGGTATTATTCTAGAGAAAGCAAAGGAGGATTATCCTGCCAAGTGGCAGACATTGTCATTCCTTGCTTTATTACTTTAACTTTATTTATTTTATCTATATTATTAAATTTTATGAGGAATATCTACCAAAATAATTTTCATAGACATTTTCTACCCCCACTTTTCATAATACAAGAGATTTTATTAAAGTAGACAAAATATGATGTACAAATATTTTTACTTGTGCAGATTTTTCATATCTTTTTGTATGATTATATCTTTCATACAAGGGTCCACCATGTCTTCACATGTAAATATTGTACAAATATTTCTAGAATATTCCACCACTAAAATCTTTGTCCATCTACCATATATTATTTTTTACCACTTTATTTTCCACCTTTCCCAATATTTATTTGCACACACTATAATATTTATTTCTTGGAAACTTTATTTTATGAGACTACTACTTTTTCTTATACTATTACTTTTCTTACATATAATAATTTAATTACAATATGATTCCACCACGCTTACTATGTTGTCAACCATGATCCCATTCTAGTATGTGCCAACAACAAATATTTGGAATAAGATGGAGTCCTAGTATATTGAACTCATTATCAAATTGTAGAGTATACTTGTATGAATAATAATGCTTGATTGTCTTCTAAGAAAATCGTCCAATATCAAGATGATACCATTCTCCAAGAAGCCTTGTATTCTCATGCTTGATAATCCATTCTAGTTGGCTTGATAGGAAATGCATTACAAGATATATAATATCTAATAGAGTGTCTTGAATAGTAGAAGCCTTGTAGGGAATCATCTGGGACAATAAAACTTTACAAGGAATAAAAATAATAGTTAATTCATCAACAATGTGGAAAGAAAAAGGGAAATTATTGATAACATCCCTATATTTGAAAATGATGTGAGCTTCTTTGTATTGTCAAACTAGCTTCTTTAAAATAAACAACTATGAAGTACTGAGAGAAGGAGATAGAAAATGGATATCCTTGGTTCCTAGAATAATTTATATATCTCCCCAACCATCATTCCTAAAAATAGGGCGAGAAATTTTATAGATAAAATATTCTAATATAATACTTTGATAGGCTTCAGGAAGTTCCTTTATCGTGTGTATTACATAAGACTGTGGATCTCCTGGAAGAAGATTTCCTTTCTCGTCAAATCTTCCAATCATATACATAGAATTCTTTGCTTGGGGGAGACGATGGAATTTTATCTCTTTGTGGTTTCCTAAGATCACACCAAACTCAAAGAAAGAAAAAGACTTAAACTAACTTAAAAAATCCCAACCTAAGACAATATCAGTTTTCATATTTTTATGTTGCTAGAAAGAACACATAGATCTAAATTCTCTTAGATTACTAAGATATTATAATTACTCCAAGACTTTCAATAGAGATTTTTTATTGACACCAATACATTAAAGGAAAAACATGACTTTTAGCCAATCTGACAGTAGAACCTATATCTATAAGAGCGGTTAATTTTTTACTAAAATCGTCTAGCTTGGCGTATATTATAGGTTTGACAAGGAAAGTCATGACTTCAAAAAAAAAATTAATATATGGAAGAATACAAAGGAAATATTGATAGAAACATAATAGACTTATCATATAGTAAAGAAACAGAGGATCTCTAGTTTTCTGAGCGTACATAGTAGGATGATATTCTGACTGATTATTTTGAGAATTATTCTTTTTTGTTTTTAAAAATATCTTACTTGTGAAGAGTAGACAGGAGTAAATTCCCTTCCTTTTCATATTTTCTTTTTGTTATTTCTTTTTAAACTGTTACAGTACAAGAACAATATCTACCACATTGTTGATAACAATCTATTAGTTCTATAGACTCCGATTCTATAGAATTACTAACTTCTATATCTTCTAAATTAGATCATGTAACTTGACTTTCTTGATTCAATGAGTTTTTGAAGAACTTCAATAAATGAATCAAGTTGTTTATCATAAGCAATTTTGGCATATGAGCTACATTCTCTGCAAGCACATGAACACATACTTCTTGAAACCTCAAAAATAATCCATTATTTAGACAATGAGTTGTGGACCAAGCTCTAGGATAAATTATAGGGGTTTAACAAGAAAACAATACTCAATCCATAAAAGGAGAGTAAAAAGTTTCAATAGACAACAACCACAATAAGAACTAAAATAATATGATAAAAAGGGCTCAATCTCAACTCATAGGGAGAAACTTGACAATGATAAACAATTCATTAATACCAAAATATAACTCCTACTATCTTATTGATGACTTATATAAATATTTGATGGCCAATCTATTATGCAAACAGTAAAATTTTTGGCATGGCTCTTGTTAAGGTTATGATACCATTTGGACTCAAAGGTCACGCAACTAGGTAGAAGTGGGAAAAAAATGACAAAGGCTGATGGCCAAATGGTTATGGCTTCCTTATATTACTCAAAGAAATACATTGCATGATTATAATATTTACAGACTATTTGCAAAGCACTTTTTTTATTCTCAAGGTTTCTCTATGGTGCAAGAGAAGAGCATATTACTGCTTGCAAGACTCGGGAATCACTAAGAATTTAAGACTCTATTGAGAGATTGATAGATTGATGCCCAAATATGTATGGGGGTGGCTTATTTATATATTTCAAATGACTTGGAGATTCGGTCATACCCACTTCTTACCTATTCTCATAGGTAATCTTCTAGAGAAATCAAAGTGAGTATTATCATGCAAAGTGGCAGATATTGTCAGTCCTTACTTTATTACATTAACTTTATTTATTTTATCTATATTACTAAAGTAGAGGAGGAATATCTACTAAAATAATTTGTGTAGACATTGTTTATCCCCACTTTTCATATTACAAGAGATTTTATGATAAGAGATAAAATATTTGTACAATATTTATATGTAAAGACACGACAGACCCTTCTACAAAAAATATAATCTTGTACAAAAAGATATGAAAATATCCACTTGTAAAAATATTTGTACATCATATTTTGTCTACTATCATAAAATCTCTTGTAATATGAAAAGTGGGGATAAAAAATGCCTACCAAATTTTCTTAAAATGCATAGGGCATCAATGAAAATGATTGAAGGATTTACACAATTATCTATTTTACTAGATTCTAGGGGAAAATATCAAGGTTAGGGTTTAGAAAGATGTTGGAAGATAAAAAGCATTCACAACAACACCTGCAAACCTAGCTAACACAACATGCATGTATAGAAGATAACATAATAAGATTTAGACATGAAGGTAAAAGGCATACACCACATATCTAAAAGAGAGAAGAATTAAATTGAATAATCTTCATTAATGCAGAGGCATAAGCCAATTTTATAGTTGCAATATGCAATAATTTCAATGTTTTCCAAAGCAAACCATAGGGAAGAGCCCAGAAGAAAAACACTTAAAATGAGTACAATGTTTTCCTTTATAGTTCAGGCATAACTTAGATATTCTATCATTAAAACCTAACCTAATTAGGTCGAGCAGCTAGCAGAAAAAATCTCATCAGATTAGATACAAATGTCTGCCTCCTTTATTCTCAAAATAAAGGTTTGCCAAAACAACCTTGATGTGTACACCATGCTGATTTATTTATGACTTTGTAAGTGTAGAACAAAGATCCCCATGAAATTTTCCATGAAATATAGTCATGAACAACCTTTAGGAAGAGATGGTGTATGCAACATGTGAAGAAGCATGGCTTTCATTTCTACCATAATGTAGCATGGAAGAAATGTATTAAAAATTGTCTTTGTAGCTCAGAATATTTGATCTAGTAGTTGAGATGTTGGAACAATTTCATAGACCTTCCTACAAATATGGCACTCCTAACTGTTGCCTAGTTTGAATTCGAGTTGTAGATCTATAGAGAGGAGAAAAGAATCGACAAATCGCATGTCTTGACCAAGTTTGAATAATCATGAAAAGTTTTGACCAATCAAAAAGCACCAAATCATATCTACCTTTACACGCCATCAAGAGGGCTAGGGAGAGCATCATTGAAAATTTGATGATGTCATCAAAGGACATGAATCACCCCACAATGCTTTCATGGCTTGAAAATGGACCCACCACGAGGAATTTGTAGACTCATGGAAATAATGAGAACGTGCCATGTGTTGCCTTTCTATGCTTTTGTGACTTGAAACTTGGTTCCCTTCAAATAACTTGTAGGCTAGTGGAACCTACCAAATGTTTCCATATGGCGACCTTCCATGCTTTGGTACTTTAATTTTGTCTCTAGTGAAATTTCTCCCATGAACATGTGGAGCCATTGAAAAGATGAAAAATGTCACCCCTTCTACAATTCCACCCCTTCAATTTTCTTCAATAAAATATTGTTTGTGAAAAATCAAAAACCAAACAAATGCAAAGGGACAAAGGATGGTGGGAGCGAGGAAAAAAATTAGACTTATACTTTTGGACCAAAAGTCCAAAAATAAAAAATGAGTTTGAAGTTTCAAAGAAGGAAGAAGTCAAGCTTAAGAAAATAAAATGGACTTGGATATTTGGACAAAAGTCCAAAATTACAAAAAGGGTTTGAAATCCCAAAGAGGAAAGAATCTGGTTCAAAAATATAAAGAAAACTTTGAACAATTGGACAAAAATTCTCAAAGTCTAAATGGAATCCAAAAGTTTGAAAAGAACCGAAGAAGAAATAGAGACAAAAGTTGGGAAAGGACTTAGGCATTTGGACCTAAGTCCAAATGTCCGATCAAGATTTGAAGTTTTGATAGAAACAAGAAAGAATGGAAGTGGGGTTGAAAAAGGGATGCAAACAATTTGAAAAAAGGTGCAAATTTTTTATTGGGTCCCGAAAGTTCAACGGGACTGAAGAAGAAAAGGGAAAGCGAAAACTTGGGAAGGAAATGAACTTTTGGACTTGATCCAAAAAATATTCGGAACCCAAAGTTCCAAAAGAACAAGATCGGAGAAAGGAAAGCAAAAGAAAGGAAGTTGAGAAACCATAATGGATTTGGAACTTGGTCTAAAAGTATATTCGGGGCCTAAAGTTTTGAAAGGCTCAATAGAGAGAAAGAACAAGGGAAATCAAGAATCGAGAATGGACTTAGACTTTGGTACAATAGTTCATTTGAGGCCCAATATCCCAAAAGGATTGAAGAAAGAAAAGAAGAAGGAGGAATTGGGGAATGGTGATGGACTTAGACCTTGGTCCAAATGTTTGTTTACGGCTCAATACCCCAAAAGGATCTAGGAGAGAAAAGGAAGATGAAAGAGATAGCCGTCTTTTGGACACTTTTGCAAAATGGGTTTTTTAGTGCAGATTGAAAAGGGGGTAATGCAACTACCAAAGGCCTTATTGAGCATGATAAACCATTTGGAATCTCTCAAATCAGTTTTATTGATGGGTCATGCAAGAAAAAAGGGGTGGCATGAAGTGCAAATATTACCTTTTCAAGAAATCTACTAGGTATGTATAAATTATTTAAGGTCATTTGTGAAGAAGACTAGGGTTGATAGAACATTCTCTTCCAATAAAACATCCACTAGAGTCTCTAGAGTGGAACTCAATAACCTTATGTCCAACATGAAGGAGGACATAATCAGCCACTTAGCTACCAATTGGATACCTTGCACATCAAAAAGAAGCAAGAGGAAGTGGAGGAAGCTCTTATTGAATATTATCCACATTACTGCTAGAGGAAGGTTAACTATAAATTCAAGAAGCATGCCAAAATTTTTGAGAAGAGAGAACTAAATTTTGTGCTCTAGAGATGAGGAAGGCCAAGTACTCTATATTTCCCAATGAAATTCATGGCAACAAAGACAAGGTATTCCTCAAGATCCCTTATCTTATAGTATGTCCTTTCTTCAAGGTAATACAAACTTCTCCAATTAGAATAATCCACCCTAGAATAATATGCAAAATCAATCATGACCAATAACCTAATCAACTAGTTATGCTCCACAATAGGGGATATATCTACCATAACCATACCAAGCCTCAAACTACAATTCTCAGTGGAAACCCCCACAAAATGAATGGCCACCATAGTGGCATGGGAACAAACAATGGAAAAAAAATGTTAGTTACACATGGCCACAATAATATTTAGAACCACAACAACCCACTATAATGTAAACTCGGCCATTATAGCCCCAATGCAATCTAGAGCACCTCATTTGTTGGCTCAACCTACACCTAACCCTAATAAAAATCTTGTTCAATAGGCTTATACTAGTGACACCATCCAATAACCAACCTACAGGGTTGAGGTAAGTGGTGTTCGCCTTCTTTGAGGAAGGATTCTTGTAAGGCCATCATCTCCTCACATCATATATATTACAAATGAGGAGGAAATCAATGGAGACCATTAATAATACAATAAAGCATCCTAAACAAAGTAAGAGTTGTTGAGACACCATAAGTCTGGAACCACCATTTCAGAGAGATTAAAAACATAGGAATCTCATATTGAACCTAAATCTAATTTTTTGGACCAACTTAGGAATGTTTGTTTAAATATACCCCTAATTTAATCCATTAAAGAAGTAGCTATATATACAAAAACTGTGAGATAATTATGTTTTAAAAAGCTAGGTAGAAAGAGGAAAGACACCCAAACTATTCATGTATTAAGACAACTTGCTGACACCATGTTAGCCAGTATAGTTGTCCCAAAAATACTCTAATTGACCTAGGGGCATCCATCAATGTTATGAAAATGGAAACTATGCAAAAAATTCAATTGATGGATCTTTGACCGACAACTACTATTTTATAACTAGCAGATAGCTCAACTATCAAACTAGAGGGTATTATAGAGGATTTTTTCATAAAATTGGATTCATGAGAATATCCACTAGACTTTATGGTTTTACAACCTAAATCAAACCTTACAGGATATGCCTTAATCTTAGGAAGATCATGGTTATCCATTGCAAATGCATTCATTGGTTCTAGGTCTAGTAACATGATAATTTCCAATGGGAATGTGACTAAAAATTTGGTCCTTTACCCACCTACACAACCACATATAGACTTAGAAAAAATTGTATGGCTTTCCCTTGAAGAAGATGACCATTACTCTTTACAAGCACTCATAACCATACAACATAGCCCAATGATTGAAATTCAAGATGAAGATGAAGTCCTTGCTCAAATTATGCATAACTTGTTGGATCTCAGTTGTGTTTATGGTTTGTCCTTGATGACAAAATCTCTTTAAGTTGGTTCTCTTTGGTGATCAGTCTCTGTTTGGATCCTTATGATTTATTATGCTTCTTTGATGTCTCTTGGCTATTACAGAAATATATCTGTTATGATTCAAATTCATGGTGATGAGATTTCTGGTTCATGTTGTGAATGCTATTTCTTTGTCTGACAGAGTTTGACAGTTGGTTTCCTTGTCAGGATGGTTCTTTTTGCATATCACAGGTATTGGTTGTTTCTCATTCGGGCTTACACATATCGGCATGGGTATGGCAGGGTCTCCTCGATCCATTTTGAAATGTCTGTGTTGCCTATCGGTAAGACATTTCTGATGTCATGTCGATTGAATTTATCATACTCGATGTTGTCGGTAAGACTTCTTTTTTGTTTCGGCGACAGAAAGTGATCTCTATCGGCATATGTTATTCCCTCGGTATGTGGTCTCAGCAAAATTGGTATGTCACATCGATCGGAGATTAAATGGAAACACATCGGCAAGAGCTTAAGGGTTCAGCGAAGGGTCTTAGTGAATGTGCAATGTCACACCGACCGCCGTTGGAAAATTGCATATCGGCAAGAGTTTTGCTTCGATGGAATGTCATAGTGAACACCTTGGTTTTGCTGACTAAGTCTTATGAAGCACTTTTGGTGAGAGATTGGTATTGTCTCAGCGACTCAGTGAATAAAGTTTTTTTTTACGGTATGACAAAGTATTCTCCGAGAGCTCTCCCCGAAGGTTGTAGGTTACAGCGACACATAAGAGTTGAAAAGTCTTTTCGGTGAGACTCTTTCATTAAAGACAGGTCTTGGCGAGGATGGTGTGTCTTTTCGACAAAGTCATATGAATGACTTTCGGTATAACAAAGTTGATCTATATGATGTCTCTCCGATATCAAAAGCTATAGCGATAGTAAATGAAACAAAAAGGGCATCTCGGCGAGAAGTTTCCTTATGTCTCAACGAATGCATAATATAGTAAGGAAGCCCATCGATGAGACATGATGTATTCGTTATGTCTTCTCCCCAACTCTGATGTGTCACAGTGAAAGAGAATTGAACCAAGGGGACGACTAACGATTGAATTAGGGTTGAACGTCTGGCGTTAAAGTTGCCTTCGGCATACCATCACATCCATTGAAAACAAGGTTACTTAGGGAAAAATTTGTGATTATTCTTTTTGACTAGGTATGAAACCCTAGCCTGGCTACCATCATGAGAAAGCTTCATAAACTGTTCTTTACTATTGTTGTTAGCTGTAACGGCATTGTCAGGATGAAATTCATTTTTGGTTCAGAAATGAATGGTATGGCTGCTATGTTTGATGCGCCTCTCTGGCTGGAAGCTCGACAGTGGTTGATGGAGCCATGGGAGTTGCAGATTTGTTTGGTATTTCTATTTATGTGTTTCATGCTGCATATACTGGTTTATAATCGCCATTTTCTTTAAATGTTTTCTACATCTTTGTTACTAATATGACAAATGATGCCCTGACTGAGTATTGTCTTTCATTCATTAGAGGTTATGATTTTCTATGGCGGGCAGTTGTGCTTTTTATGCAGTGAAATGATCTCATAAGTTTCAGACTTGTCGAGGATGGCTCTTAGCTGGGTGAAACGGCTCTTGTTGTGTTTTGGTTGTTTAGCTGTTACTCCTGAAGATAGTTACCTATCTGGTAGATGTATATATAGAAGCAGAAAACTCTTTTTTGCTGTTGTCGTTGTAATTCTGAGATTATCATTCCTTGGCTATATGAAAATGTATGGATAAAACTTCGCAATAAAATTTGAATAACAAGATATAGAGATTATAAATTTCTTCTATATGTAGTATTTTAGGGATTCAATTATTGAATCTTTAAGGTATTCTGTAGACGAGAAAACAAAGAAATATGTGCTTAACTGAAAACAGAGAAATCCTCTGAGTTATTATTATTGTTCAAAATATAATTTGAGGGGTTGGTACTCCTTGAGATAGATATCTCTAAATGAGGGGTTGGTGCTCCTTGAGTGGGTGCTCAAAAATTAGCCTATAAGGCATTGTGAATAGTTGATTAAAAGATTAAGCCTGGAAGGCATTTAGGGAGTGGTTTTTATACCCCAGGAGGGTTTTCCACTCGGAAAATTTTGTGTCACTTTGTTCTTCTGTGTTCTCACTGCTTTACTGTGTTGTTGTTTCAGTACACTGTTGGGATTATTATTTTTCTCAATTCTGTTTATGAATGATTACATTCAACTCATGAATGCATTAATTAGAATAACATTGAGATCAAATCTAAGCTATATTTTTGAATTTTTAAAATTTGTCAAATCTGTTAAGACACTAATTCACCCCCCCCCCTCTCAGTGTCATTTTAACTCCAACAATTTGTATCAAAGCATAGGGTCCTCTGATAGGTTTTAATCACCTTGGATTGATCTTGGTCTTGGAATTTATTTTTAATGGCACATTCTCAAGACGGTGCCTCTGTAACCAGAGCTTCATTATTTGATGGAACAAATTATGTGTTATGGAAAATCAGAATGGAAGCTTTTCTTATTTCTTTTGATGTTGATGTTTGGAGCATAGTTATAAATGCTTACAATGTACCAGCCTCTATTCCCACTGATCCTACCGAAAAAAAGAGGTATGAAACAAATTCCAGAGCTAAGCATTCCATCTTGTGTGGGTTAACTAAAGATGTGTTCATTAAAGTCATGCATTGCAAATCTGCTCATTAAACTTGAAACTATATATCAAGGGAATGAGAAAGTCAAACTGTCAAAAATCATTACACTCAAGCATCAGTTTGAGGAGTTGAAAATGAAGGATGATGAAAAAGTGGCTGAATATTTCCTAAGACTTGATGAAGTTGTCAATGCAATGAAAGGTCTAGGTCAAGATGTTAATGAATTTGATGTAGTCACAAAGGTTGTTAGAACCTTACCATCCAAATTTGAATCTAAGGTTTCAGCCCTAGAAGAAAAGAAACACTTTGATTAGCTTACCTTAGACAACCTGCAAGGATTACTTATTGCCTATGAAATGAGAACTAGCAAAAACAATTCAACAAGAAAAGAAATTGCCTTTCACACTGAAAAGAAAGAAAAAGTCGAAGTCTGTGAATCAGAGTTGTTTGATTCTAAAGAATCCTATTTTGTTAGAAGATTTAAAAAGGGATCAGGAAAATATAAGGGAAAACATCCCTTTAAATGTTTTAACTGTGGAAAAATAGGTCACTTTGCTGCAAAGTGTCCCTATGATGATCAAATCTGTAACAACGAGACAACTGAAAAACAGCCTAAGAAGAAGGCCTTTAAACCTAAACGTAATTCCAACTTCATACAGAAGAGATTGTTTAGCAAAGATGAAACTGATTTTGAGTCTGAAGATTCATCAGCAGAAGAAGATGAAACCTTGTTCATGACTAAGATTACTCAGCAAGAAGATACAGACACCATTGACATTGAAGAAGGTGAAGTAGATCTCAAAAGTGAGCTGAAATGTGCTTTACAAGAGATCGGGAAACTCAAAAAATAAGTTCTTGCTCAAGAACATAAACCAGATCAAGAAATTATCTCTCTGAAAACTTAGCTTGAAGAAGCTAAAGGAGTTGAAGACTGTCTTCGAGAGACTGTAAGCTGCAAAGATCATGAAATTCAAAAATTGGAACAAGAAGTAGTCTTTCTTAGGAAGGAAATTGAAAAATATGAAAGCACTCTAAAACTGAATGAGATGCTCAGCAAGCAGAAGATGTACAAAGATAAAACTGGTGTTGGTTTTGAAAATGGCGAATGCTCAATTGACCATGCAAAACAAAACCACTCTTCTAAAGTCAAAGGTTCAGGTTCAAATCACTCAAAATTTGGTAAGGATCATGTTCAGTATTTAAGAGGTAATAGATCTTCATACAGTGTCAATCCTTTCTTCTATGGTTATTGTTTTTTCTGCAAAAAATTTGGCCATAAGGTGAGCACTTGTAGGCTTATGAATCCTAGAATACCCAGGTTTGGTCTTAGGCAACACTATGGTTTTGTTAGACAGATCAGATGTTTTAAATGCAATGCCTTGGGACATTCTGTCAAACAATGCAGAACTGATCTGCAATCGAAACAACAAAAAATTAAAAAGGTTTGGAAACCTAAGACTATTAACAACATTGAACAAACTATGTTGGTTCAAACTGCTTTTCATTCCAAGAAAAAGGACTTATGGGTCCTAGACAATGGATGCTCTAACCATATGACTTGCGACAAGGATAAGTTTATAAATATTGAAGATTATGTAGGTGGTTATGTTAAGTCTGGTGATAACTCTGGTATTCAAATTAAAGGTAGAGGTTCACTTCTTCTGAATGAAGACACTCCTATCTATAATGTGTACTACGTCAAAGGTCTCAAACACAATCTTCTAAGTGTTAGTCAAATCTGTGATAGTGGTTATCATGTTCTTTTCACTTCGCAGGGATGTGAGATTAAGAACAAGCTTGGAAAGGTTGTTGCAGCTGGAAGGAGGACAAAAGGAAATGTGTACAATCTTCTTGACTCATCATGCAATGACAATAATCAAGGTATGTGTCTAATGGGCCAAATTGAAGAGAACTGGTTATGACATAAAAGATTAGGACACATAAACTTTGAAAATTTGGTTAGAATTAGTAAAAATCAGAATGTTAGAGGTCTACCAGTTCTTAGCAAGCCAGAAAGCTCTGTGTGCAAAGAATGCTTAAGTGGTAAACAAACTAAAATCAGCTTCAAAACAAAAGAACATTCTTCTTCAAAACCTTTACAACTTGTGCACACTGATTTATGTGGACCAACCAGAACAAGGTCTATTAATGGTGAAAGTTACTTTATGTTGTTTGTGGATGATTATACTAGAATGATATGGGCCACATTTCTTAAGCACAAATCAGAAGCCTTTGGAAGGTTCAAAATTTTCCGTAAAATGGTTGAAAAGGAATCTGATCTGAAACTTAAATGTCTGTGATCAGACAATGGAGGTGAGTTCACCTCTCAAGAGTTTATTGATTATTGTGAACAACATGGTATTAAAAGGCAGTATGCTGCAACTAAAACACCTCAACAAAATGGGGTAGTTGAACGTAAAAATAGAACTGTAAAAGAAATGGCTAAAACCATGCTAGATGAAGCTAAGTTGTCTGATATGTATTGGAAAGAAGCTGTTCATACAGCTGTATACATTTTGAATAGAGTGCAGCTTAGGGTGAAATCTAAACACACCCCTTATGAACTTTGGTATGGAAAAGCTACCTCTGTCAAATAATTTAATATTTTTGGAAGTAATTGTTTTATGAAGAAAGATGATGATAACCTTGGGAGCTTTCAATCAAAGAGTGATGAGGGTATCTTTTTGGGATACTCAACTCACAACAAAGCTTATAAATGCCTTAACAAAAGGCTTAATAAGATTGTTGAAGTTGTTAATGTAAAATTTGATGAAAGACCACATTTTTTTGCTGAATCTTTGCAGGATAATGAGGAAGAAGAACTTGAACTTGAAATAATTTCAAAAGGAGCTGAAACAACAAATTCTATTGCTAAATCAACAAGCCCTAAAAATGAAAAAGAAAGTCCTGAAAAGGTTGCATCAAATGCTCCTTCGAAAACTCTAGCTATATATCATCCCAAAGATCAGATTATTGTGGATAAAAATGCAGGAGTTCAAACTAGAAGAAAGGCTGCAGAATTTGATGAAAAGGCACAAATTGCTTTTTGTTTAGTTACTCAGTTTGAGCCTAAAAATTTTAATGAAGCTCTCACAGATTCGTGTTGGATTAATTCTATGCAGGAAGAAATTGATCAGATTGAGAAAAATCAAACTTGGGAGTTAGTCCCAAGACCTGATGACAAGAATGTCATTGGAGGCAAATGGATATACAAAAACAAGGTTGATGAAAATGGTAATGTTATTTGCAACAAAGCAAGATTTGTTTGCAAAGGCTATGCTCAACAAGAAGGTATGTATTTTGGTGAAACCTTTGCACCTGTTGCTAGACTAGAATCTATCAGAATATTCTTGGCTTATTATATTTACAAAACTTTACTGTTTATCAAATGGATGTCAAAACTGGTTTTTTAAATGGCTATTTAGATTAAGAGGTCTATGTTGAACAACCTGAAGGATTTATTTTCAAAGATAAGCCTGATCATGTTTACAGATTGAAAAAGGCCCTCTATGGCTTAAAACAAGCACCTAGAGCTTGGTACTCTAGGCTGGACAGTCATTTGCTTTCAAATGGTTTTGTTAGAGGAGGTGTAGACAACAATCTTTATGTTAAAATTGAAGGTTTTGATATTTTTGTTGTTGAAATTTATGTTGATGACACTATCTTTGGCTACAACTATGTTACTTTGAGTAAAAAATTCTCTCAGCTAATGGAATCTGAATTTGAAATGTCATTATTAGGAGAATTAAACTTCTTCTTGGGTCTTCAAATCTCTCAACGTGAAAATGGAATATTTCTTTCTCAAACCAAGTATGCTAGAGAGATGCTTAAGAAATTTCAGATGGATGAATGCCATCCAGTTAGCACTCCAATGGTTACTGGATGCAAACTTACTAAGGTTAATGATTCTCTTGATACAAATCAAACTGAATATAGATCAATGATCCGCAGTATTTTATATTTAACCGCCTCTAGACCTGACATTATGCAAGCAGTTTGCACTCTTGCACGGTATTAGGAATCCCCTAAAGAATCCCATGTCACTGCTGTTAAAAGGATTTTTAAATATATTCAGGGCATTGTTGATTATGCTCTTTGGTATCCTAGAAGCAATGATTTCTCTTTGATTGCTTATACTGATGCTGACTGGGCTGGTTGTTTGGATGATACAAAAAGCACCATTGGTGCTGCATTCTTTCTTGGTGATCATTTAGTTGCATGGCACATCAAGAAACAAGTATTTGTTTCTCTTTCTACTGTTGAAGCAGAATACATTTCTGCCACTTCATGCTGTACTCAAGTTCTTTGGATGAGTCAAACTCTTTCAGATATGGGTATTGATGTTTCTAAACCTGTTTCCATTCTTTGTGATAACACTAGTGCGATAAATATTTCAAAAAATCCTGTTATGCACTCTCGCACTAAACATATTGCTATCAAGTTTCACTTTCTTTGAGAAAAGGTTTTGGCTAATGAAGTCTGCTTACAGTTTGTTGGATCTCAAGATCAGGTGGTTGATATTTTTACCAAGCGCTTAGCAAAAGATTTATTTGAAAGGCTAAGACTTCAATTGGGAGTTATCTCTCAATTGTTACTTCACTAAATCTCCAAGCTACTGCTTAGGGGGAGCATGTTGTATGTTTTGATTTACTTAAAGCTCTCCTACAATTTTGGTTACTACACTGGTACTCTTTTTTGCAGTTGTTTCTCATGATATTTTGGTTGGCTTCTCAGTTGTGTTATGGCAATGCACATTTTCTTCTATTATTTTCCTAGAGGCAAAAAGGGGGAGAGTCATTTGTGTTTTGCCATCAAGGACAAAGGGGGAGTTTGTTGGATCTTAGTTGTGTTTATGGTTTGTCCTTGATGACAAAATCTCTTTCAGTTGGTTCTCTTTGGTGATTAGTCTCTGTTTGGATCCTTATGATTTATTATGCTTCTTTGATGTCTCTTGGCTATTACAGAAAGATATCTATTATGATTCAAATTCATGGTGATGAGATTTCTGGTTCATGTTATGAATGCTATTTCTTTGTCTGACAGAGTTTGACAGTTGGTTTCCTTGTCAGGATGGTTCTTTTTGCATATCACAGGTATTGATTGTTTCTCATTCGGGCTTACACATATCAGCATGAGTATGGCAGGGTCTCCCTGATCCATTTTGAAATGTCTGTGTTGCCTATCGGAAAGACATTTCTGATGTCATGTCGATTGAATTTATCATACTGGTTGCTGTCGGCAAGACTTCTTTTTTGTTTCGGCGACAAAAAGTGATCTCTATCGGCATATGTTATTCCGTCGGTATGTGGTCTCAATAAAATTGGTATGTCACACCGATCAGAGATTAAATGGAAACACATTGGCAAGAGCTTAAGGCTTCGACGAAGGGTCTTAGTGAATGTGCAATGTCACACCGATCGCCATTGGAAAATTGCATATCGGCAAGAGTTTTGCTTCGATGGAATGTCATAGTGAACACCTTGGTCTTGCCGAGTAAGTCTTATGAAGCGCTTTCGGCGAGAGATTGGTATTGTCTCAGCGACTTAGTGAATAAAGTTTTTTTTTTCTGTATGACAAAGTATTCTCCGAGAGGTCTCCCCAAAGGTTGTAGGTTACAGCGACACATAAGAGTTGAAAAGTATTTTCGGTGAGACTCTTTCATTGAAGAGAGGTCTTGGTGAGGATGGTGTGTCTTGTCGACAAATTCATATGAATGACTTTTGGTATAATGAAGTTGATCTATATGATGTCTCTCCGATATCAAAAGCTATAGCGATAGTAAATGAAACAAAAAGGGCATCTCGGTGAGAAGTTTCTTTATGTCTCAGCGAATGCATAATATACTAAGGAAGCCCATCGATGAGACATGATGTATTTGTTATGTCTTCTCCCTGACTCTGATGTGTCACAGTGAAAGTGAATTGAACCAAGGGGACGACTAACAATTGAATTAGGGTTGAACATCTAGCATTAAAGTTGCCTTCAGCATACCGTCACATCGATTGAAAAGAAGGTTACTTAGGGAAAAATCTGTAATTATTCTTTTTGACTGGGTATGAAACCCTAGCCTAGCCACCATCATGAGAAAGCTTCATAAACTATTCTTTACTATTGTTGCTGGCTGTAACGGCATTGTCAGGATGAAATTCATTTTTGGTTCAGAAATGAATGGTATGGTTGCTATGTTTGATGCGCCTCTCTGGCTGGAAGCTTGACAGTGGTTGATGGAGCCATAGGAGTTGTAGATTTGTTTGGTTTTTTTATTTATGCGTTTCATGCTGCATATACTGGTTTATAATCACCATTTTCTTTAACTGCTCTTTGCATCTCTGTTACTAATATGACAAATGATGCCCTGACTAAGTATTGTCTTTCATTCATTAGAGGATATGATTTTCTGTGGTGGGCAGTTGTGCTTTTTATGCAGTGAAATGATCTCATAAGTTTCAGACTTGTTCAGGATGGCTCTTAGCTGGGTGAAAAAACTCTTGTTGTGTTTTAGTTGTTCAGTCGTTACTCTTGAAGACAGTTACCTATCTGGCATATGTATATATAGAAGTAGAAAACTCTTTTCTGCTGCTGTCGTTGTAATTCTGAGACTATCATTCCTTGGTTGTATGAAAATGTATGGATAAAACTCTGCAATAAAATCTGAATAAAAAAATGCAGAGATTGTAAATTTCTTCTCTATGTAGTATTTTAGGGATTCAATTATTGAATCTTTAAGGTATTCTGTAGACGAGAAAACAGAGAAATATGTGCTTAACTAAAAACAAAGAAATCCTCTGAGTTATTATTATTGTTCAAAACATAATTTAAGGGGTTGGTACTCCTTGAGATAGATATCTCTAAACGAGGGGTTGGTGCTCCTTGAGTGGGTGCTCAAAAATTAGCCTATAAGGCATTGTGAATAGTTGATTAAAAGATTAAGCCTAGAAGGCATTTAGGGAGTGGTTTTTATACCCCAGGAGGGTTTTCCACTCGGAAAATTTTGTGTCACTTTGTTCTTCTGTGTTCTCACTGCTTTACTGTGTTGTTGTTTCAGTACACTGTTGGGATTATTATTTTTCTCAATTCTGTTTATGAATGATTACATTCAACTCATGAATGCATTAATCATAATAACATTGAGATCAAATCTAAGCTATGTTTTTGAATTTTTAAAATTTGTCAAATCTGTTAAGACACTAATTCACCCCCCCTCTCAGTGTCATTTTAACTCCAACAATTTGTATCAAAGCGTAGGGTCCTCTGATAGGTTTTAATCACCTTGGATTGATCTTGATCTTGGAGTTTATTTTTAATGGAACATTCTCAAGACGGTGCCTCTGTAACCAGAGCTCCATTATTTGATGGAACAGATTATGTGTTATGGAAAATCAGAATGGAAGCTTTTCTTATTTCTTTTGATGTTGATGTTTGGAGCATGGTTATAAATGCTTACAATGTACCAGCCTCTATTCCCACTGATCCTGTTGAAAAAAAGAGGTATGAAACAAATGCCAGAGCTAAGCATTCCATCTTGTGTGGGTTAACTAAAGATGTGTTCATTAAAGTCATACATTGAAAATCTTCTCATGAAATCTGGGAAAAACTTGAAACTATATATCAAGGGAATGAGAAAGTCAAACTGTCAAAAATCATTACACTCAAGCATCAGTTTGAGGAGTTGAAAATGAAGGATGATGAAAAAGTGGCTGAATATTTCCTAAGACTTGATGAAGTTGTCAATGCAATGAAAGGTCTAGGTCAAGATGTTAATGAATTTGATGTAGTCACAAAGGTTGTTAGAACCTTACCATCCAAATTTGAATCTAAGGTTTCAGCCCTAGAAGAAAAGAAACACTTTGATTAGCTTACCTTAGACAGCCTGCAAGGAATACTTACTGCCTATGAAATGAGAACTAGCAAAAACAATTCAACAGGAAAAGAAACTGCCTTTAACACTGAAAAGAAAGAAAAAGTCAAAGTCTGTGAATCAGAGTTGTTTGATTCTAAAGAATCCCATTTTGTTAGAAGATTTAAAAAGGGATAGGGAAAATATAAGGGAAAACTTCCCTTTAAATGTTTTAACTATTGAAAAATAGGTCACGTTGCTACAAAGTGTCCCTATGATGATCAAATCTGTGACAAAGAGACAACTGAAAAACAACCTAAGAAGAAGGCATTTAAACCTAAATGTAATTTCAACTTCATAAAGAAGAAGAGTTTGTTTAGCAAAGATGAAACTGATTTTGAGTTTGAAGATTCATCAGCAGAAGAAGATGAAACCTTGTTCATGACTGAGATTACTCAGCAAGAAGATAAAAACACCATTGACATTGAAGAAGGTGAAGTAGATCTCGAAAGTGAGCTGAAATGTGCTTTACAAGAGATCAAAAAACTCCAAAAACAATTTCTTGCTCAAGAACATAAACCAGATCAAGAAATGGTCTCTCTGAAAACTCAGCTTGAAGAAGCTAAAAGAGTTGAAGACTGTCTTCGAGAGACTGTAAGCTGCAAAGATCATGAAATTCAAAAATTGGAACAAGAAGTAGTCTGTCTTAGGAAGGAAATTGAAAAATATGAAAGCACTCTAAAACTGAATGAGATGCTCATCAAGCAAAAGATGTAAAAAGATAAAATTGGTGTTGGTTTTGAAAAGGGTGAATGCTCAATTGACCATGCAAAACAAAACCCCTATTCTGAAGTAAAAGGTTCAGGTTCAAATCACTCAAAATTTGGTAAGGATCATGTTCAGTCTTTAAGAGGTAATAGATCTTCATACAGTGTCAATCCTTTCTTCTATGGTTATTGTTTTTTCTACAAAAAATTTGGCCATAAGGTGAGCACTTGTAGGCTTATGAATCCTAGAATACCCAGGTTTGGTCTTAGGCAACACTATGGTTTTGTTAGACAGATCAGATGTTTTAAATGCAATGCCTTGGGACATTTTGTCAAACAATGCAGAACTGATCTGCAATCGAAACAACAGAAAATTAAAAAGGTTTGGAAACCTAAGACTGTTAACAACATTGAACAAACTATGTTGGTTCAAATTGCTTTTCATTCCAAGAAAAAGGACTTATGGGTCCTAGACAGTGGATGCTCTAACCGTATGACTGGCGACAAGGATAAGTTTATAAATATTGAAGATTATGTAGGTGGTTATGTTAAGTCTGGTAATAACTCTGGTATTCAAATTAAAGGTAGAGGTTCACTTCTTCTGAATGAAGACACTCCTATCTATAATGTGTACTATGTGGAAGGTCTCAAACACAATCTTCTAAGTGTTTGTCAAATCTGTGATAGTGGTTATCATGTTCTTTTCACTTCACAGGGATGTGAGATTAAGAACAAGCTTGGAAAGGTTGTTGCAGCTGGAAGGAGGACAAAAGAAAATGTGTACAATCTTCTTCACTCATCATGCAATGACAATAATCAAGGTATGTGTCTAATGGGCCAAATTGAAGAGAACTGGTTATGGCATAAAAGATTAGGACACATAAACTTTGAAAATTTGGTTAGAATTAGTAAAAATCAGAATGTTAGAGGTCTACTAGTTCTTAGCAAGCCAGAAAGCTCTGTGTGCAAAGAATGCTTAAGTGGTAAACAAACTAAAATCAGCTTCAAAACAAAAGAACATTCTTCTTCAAAACCTTTACAACTTGTGCACACTGATTTATGTGGACCAACCAGAACAAGGTCTATTAATGGTGAAAGTTACTTTATGCTGTTTGTGGATGATTATACTAGAATGATATGGGTCACATTTCTTAAGCACAAATTAGAAGCCTTTGGAAGGTTCAAAATTTTTCGTAAAATGGTTGAAAAGGAATCTGATCTGAAACTTAAATGTCTGCGATCAGACAAAAGAGGTGAGTTCACCTCTCAAGAGTTTATTGATTATTGTGAACAACATAGTATTAAAAGGCAATATGCTGCAACTAAAACACCTCAACAAAATGGGGTAGTTGAACGTAAAAATAGAACTGTAAAAGAAATGGCTAGAACCATGCTAGATGAAGCTAAGTTGTCTGATATGTATTGGAAAGAAGTTGTTCATACAGCTGTATACATTTTGAATAGAGTGCAGCTTAGGGTGAAATCTAAACACACCCCTTATGAACTTTGGTATGGAAAAGCTACCTCTGTCAAATAATTTAATATTTTTGGAAGTAATTGTTTTATGAAGAAAGATGATGATAACCTTGGGAGCTTTCAATCAAAGAGTGATGAGGGTATCTTTTTGGGATACTCAACTCACAACAAAGCTTATAAATTCCTTAACAAAAGGCTTAATAAGATTGTTGAAGTTGTTAAAGTAAAATTTGATGAAAGACCACATTTGTTTGCTGAATCTTTGCAGGATAATGAGGAAGAAGAACTTGAACTTGAAATAATTTCAGAAGGAGCTGAAACAACAAAGTCGATTGCTAAATCAGCAAGCCCTAAAAATGAAAAAGCAAGTCCTGAAAAGGTTGCATCAAATGCTCCTCCAAAAACTCTATCTATATATCATCCCAAAGATCAGATTATTGGGCATAAAAATGCAAGAGTTCAAACTAGAAGAAAGGCTTCAGAATCTGATGAAAAGACACAGATTGCTTTTTGTTTAGTTACTCAGTTTGAGCCTAAAAATTTTAATGAAGCTCTCACAGATTCATGTTGGATTAATTCTATGCAGGAAGAAATTGATCAGATTGAGAAAAATCAGACTTAGGAGTTAGTCCCAAGACCTGATGACAAGAATGTCATTGGAGGCAAATGGATATATAGAAACAAGGTTGATGAAAATGGTAATGTTATTTGCAACAAAGCAAGATTTTTCTGCAAAAGCTATGCTCAACAAGAAGGTATGTATTTTGGTGAAACCTTTGCACCTGTTGCTAGACAAGAATCTATCAGAATATTCTTGGCTTATTATGTTTACAAAACCTTCATTGTTTATCAAATGGATGTCAAAACTGGTTTTTTAAATGGCTATTTAGATGAAGAGGTCTATGTTGAACAACTTGAAGGATTTATTTGCAAAGATAAGCTTGATCATGTTTAAAGATTGAAAAAGGTCCTCTATGGCTTAAAACAAGCACCTAGAGCTTGGTACTCTAGGCTGGATAGTCATTTGCTTTCAAATGGTTTTGTTAGAGGAGGTGTAGACAGCAATCTTTATGTTAAAATTGAAGGTTCAGATATTTTGGTTGTTGAAATTTATGTTGATGACACTATCTTTGGCTGCAACAATGTTACTTTGAGTAAAAGATTCTCTCAGCTAATGGAATCTGAATTTGAAATGTCATTATTAGAAGAATTAAATTTCTTCTTGGGTCTTCAAATCTCTCAACATGAAAATGGAATATTTCTTTCTCAAACCAAGTATTCTAGAGAGATGCTTAAGAAATTTCAGATGGATGAATGCCATCCAGTTAGCACTCCAATGGTTACTGGATGCAAACTTACTAAGGTTGATGATTCTCCTGATACAAATCAAACTAAATATAGATCAATGATCGGCAGTTTTTTATATTTAACCGCCTCTAGACTTGACATTATGCAAGCAGTTTGCACTGTTACACGGTATCAGGCATCCCCTAAAGAATCCCATGTCACTGATGTTAAAAGGATTTTTAAATATACTCAGGGCATTGTTGATTATGGTCTTTGGTATCCTAGAAGCAATGATTTCTCTTTGATTTCTTATACTGATGCTGACTGGGCTGGGTATTTGGATGATACGAGAAGCACCAGTGGTGTTGCATTCTTTCTTGGTGATCATTTAGTTGCATGGCACAACAAGAAACAAGTATCTATTTCTCTTTCTACTGCTGAAGCAGATTACATTGCTGCCACTTCACGCTGTACTCAAGTTCTTTGGATGAGTCAGACTCTTTCAGATATGGGTATTGATGTTTCTAAACCTGTTTCCATTCTTTGTGATTACACTAGCGCGATAAATATTTAAAAAAATAATGTTATGCACTCTCGCACTAAACATATTGCTATCAAGTTTCACTTTCTTTGAGAAAAGGTTTTGGCTAATGAAGTCTGCTTATAGTTTGTTGGATCTCAAGATCAGGTGGCTGATATTTTTACCAAGCGCTTAGCAAAAGATTTATTTGAAAGGCTAAGACTTCGATTGGGAGTTATCTCTCAATTGTTACTTCACTAAATCTCCAAGCTATTGCTTAGGGGGAGCATGTTGTATGTTTTGATTTACTTAAAGCTCTCCTACAATTTTGGTTACTACACTGGTACTCTTTTTTGCAGTTGTTTCTCATGATATTTTGGTTGGCTTCTCAGTTGTGTTATGGAAATGCACATTTTCTTCTATTATTTTCCTTGAGGCAAAAAGGGGGAGAGTCATTTGTGTTTTGCCATCAAGGACAAAGGGGGAGTTTGTTGGATCTTAGTTGTGTTTATGGTTTGTCCTTGATGACAAAATCTCTTTCAGTTGGTTCTCTTTGGTGATTAGTCTCTATTTGGATCCTTATGATTTATTATGCTTCTTTGATGTCTCTTGGCTATTACAGAAAGATATCTATTATGATTCAAATTCATGGTGATGAGATTTCTGGTTCATGTTATGAATGCTATTTCTTTGTCTGACAGAGTTTGACAGTTGGTTTCCTTGTCAGGATGGTTCTTTTTGCATATCACAGGTATTGGTTGTTTCTCATTCGGGCTTACACATATCAGCATGAGTATGGCAGGGTCTCCCTGATCCATTTTGAAATGTCTGTGTTGCCTATCGGCAAGACATTTCTGATGTCATGTCGATTGAATTTATCATACTGGTTGTTGTTGGCAAGACTTCTTTTTTGTTTCGGCGACAGAAAGTGATCTCTATTGGCATATGTTATTCCATTGGTATGTGGTCTCAGCAAAATTGGTATGTCACACCGATCGGAGATTAAATGGAAACACATCGGCAAGAGCTTAAGGCTTCGGCGAAGGGTCTTAGCGAATGTGCAATGTCACACCGACCGCCGTTGGAAAATTGCATATCGACAAGAGTTTTGCTTCGATGGAATGTCATAGTGAACACCTTGGTCTTGCCGACTAAGTCTTATGAATCGCTTTCGGCAAGAGATTGGTATTGTCTCAGCGACTCAGTGAATAAAGTTTTTTTTTTTTGTATGACAAAGTATTCTCCGAGAGGTCTCCCCGAAGGTTGTAGGTTACAACGACACATAAGAGTTGAAAAGTCTTTTCGGTGAGACTCTTTCATCGAAGAGAGGTCTTGGCAAGGATGGTGTGTCTTTTCGACAAAGTCATATGAATGACTTTCGGTATAACGAAGTTGATCTATATGATGTCTCTCCGATATCAAAAGCTATAGCGATAGTAAATGAAACAAAAAGGGCATCTCGGTGAGAAGTTTCCTTATGTCTCAGCGAATGTATAATATACTAAGGAAGCCCATCGATGAGACATGATGTATTCGTTATGTCTTCTCCCCGACTCTGATGTGTCACAGCGAAAGGGAATTGAACCAAGGGGACGACTAACGATTGAATTAGGGTTGAATATATGGCGTTAAATTTTCCTTCGGCATACCGTCACATCGATTGAAAAGAAGGTTACTTAGGGAAAAATTTGTGATTATTCTTTTTGACTGGGTATGAAACCCTAGCCTGGCCGCCATCATGAGAAAGCTTCATAAACTGTTCTTTACTATTGTTGTTGGTTGTAACGGCATTGTCAGGATGAAATTCATTTTTGTTTCAGAAATGAATGGTATGGCTGCTATGTTTGATGTGCCTCTCTGGATGGAAGCTCGACAGTGGTTGATGGAGCAATGGGAGTTGCAGAGTTGTCTGGTATTTTTATTTATGCATTTCATGCTATATATACTGGTTTATAATCACCATTTTCTTTAACTGCTATTTGCATCTCTGTTACTAATATTAAAAATGATGCCCTGACTGAGTATTGTCTTTCATACATTAGAGGTTATGATTTTCTGTGGTGGGCAGTTGTACTTTTTATGCAGTGAAATGATCTCATAAGTTTCAGACTTGTTGAGGATGGCTCTTAGCTTGGTGAAATGGCTCTTTTTGTGTTTTGGTTGTTCAGCCGTTACTCCTGAAGACAGTTACCTATCTGGCAGATGTATATATAGAAGCAGAAAACTCTTTTCTGCTGCTGTCGTTGTAATTTTGAGATTATCATTCCTTGGCTGTATGAAAATGTATGGATAAAACTCTACAATAAAATCTGAATAACAAGATACAGAGATTGTAAATTTCTTCTCTATGTAGTATTTTAGGGATTTAATTATTGAATCTTTAAGGTATTTTGTAGATGATAAAATAGAGAAATCCTCTGAGTTATTATTATTGTTCAAAACATAATTTGAGGGGTTGGTACTCCTTGAGATAGATATCTCTAAATGAGGGGTTGGTGCTCCTTGAGTGGGTGCTCAAAAATTAGCCTATAAGGCATTGTGAACAGTTGATTAAAAGATTAAGCCTGGAAGGCATTTAGGGAGTGGTTTTTATACCCCAGGAGGGTTTTCCACTCCAAAAATTTTGTCACTTTGTTCTTCTGTGTTCTCAATGCTTTACTGTGTTGTTGTTGTTTCAGTACACTGTTGGGATTATTATTTTTCTCAATTCTATTTATGAATGATTACATTCAACTCATGAATGCATTAATCATAATAACATTAAGATGAAATCTAAGCTATGTTTTTGAATTTTTAAAATTTGTCAAATCTGTTAAGACACTGATTCACCCCCCGCTCTCAGTGTCATTTTAACTTCAACATAACTCTTATGGTAGAGACCCACAAAAACACTATTGTTTGGCATGCTTACATTTCCCTTTACACAATATCATACCTACAAATACATCTGAGTCCACTTCTCAACTATTTCATATACTACTTCTACATATTTGCAACCTCAATCTGTCAAGAATAGATGTTTCTTACGTTATGACTTTTTCCATAATCATGGAAATCACACAATGCAAAACACTAAATGTCAATAATCAATTGATAGTCTCCAAAAAATCTATACTACCCATAATTCTATAAGAACACACAACAAAATTTGCATGGGACTACCATGATATGAAAGGCATAGATCCTAGCCTATGCATGCACATAATTTATATTAATGAAGGATATAAACCTGTTAGGAAACCACAAAGGATAATGAACCTAGCTGTGTGTGACATGGTCAAAACAGAGTTACAAAAATTGGTGGATGCAGGGTTCATTTATCTCATATCAAATAGTCAATGGGTTTCCCCATTGGTGATTGTACCAAAGAAGAGAGGTAAATGGAGGGTATGTCTATATTATTGGGAGCTAAATGCAACAACAAGAAAATATCACTTTCCTCGTGTCCTTTTATTGATCAAGTGTTGGATTCACTAGCAGGTAAGAAATACTTCTCCTTCCTAGATGGGTTCAATTGGTATAAACAGATAAAGATAGCTCTAGAAGACCAAGACAAGACCATTTTTTACCTTCTCATGGGGTACATATTATTATTTAGTTTTACCATTTGGATTGTGTAATGAACCTATAATATTTTAGAGAGTAGTCTTAAGCATATTCTCGGATTTTTTACACGATTCCATGGAAATTTATATGGATGATTTTACCACTTATGTTAACTCTTATGAGGAGGCATTTGAATAATTTAGACAAATTCCTTCAAAGGTGTAAGGATCACAACCACTCTTTAAGTCATGAAAAATAATTCATGATGATGACTAAAGGAGTGGTCTTGGGGCACTATGTGTAGGGGAATTCAGGTAGATTCAAATAAATTTGAGGTAATTTCCACTCTGCCTATTCCCCAAAAGAAAAAGGATGTCATAAGTTTCCTTGTCCATGCAGGATATGTTGAATGAACACGACAACTAAGAGGGGGAGTGAATAAGTTATACCAAGTTAAAACATTAAAACCCTCAATAGTAATCAGATCCACATGCATTAATTAAACCATTAATTTGTTATAATGTTTGAGCATGAAAATTAGATAACATAAACTGAAACAATCAACAGCATACACAAGAGAACACCAAATTTGCGTGGAAAACCCTAGAAGGGAAAAACCATGGTGACAATAAACTCACAATATAAGTAATTACAAAATTGGTACAAAGAGGCTCACGTCTAGAATAGGATGCACTATCTAGAAAGGCTCACATCCCAGGCTCACTATCGGAATAGAAAGAAGATAGAAGATAGAATGTTACACAAATAACATTATCTCAATGCAATAGAAAATCCACCACAAAAACTTCAACACCACTTACAATGTTCTGGAGATCAAGATACCTCAACTCACTACATTTAGAAATCTTGTATTATAGCTCACACTGCATATCACACTTCTACACTCAATTTTGAATTAACAAACTTCACTCTATTCCACACTCCCTCTTGCATCAATTCACCTTTCATTTATACCATCCGCAACTTGAAAAACATCTTCAAGTCGGCTGCACTCACCTTACTTCTTACAAAATTAAAGTAGGTCAGCACTAAACATTCTCACGGTGGATAGGAATGAAAGTGGACCAAAAAAAAACTTAACAAGAACCCAAATCAACTCTCACACACCATGCTACACTTTCATAAATGATTGAACATCTTCAAATGCAGTGTAAACACCAGGTCAGACGTTACCCATGCAAACACCATTCAACTTTGAATTACACGCTTCCTTAGATCTAAAGATGACTTGCAAACCACCTACCATGCTTCATCACAATCTATAATATTCCTCTATCAACTTGAAATCCATCAAAATCCTTCGCAACAATTTGCACCTTCAAAATGTACACAACTTGTACATTCAGACTACACTGCCAAACATTGCAATGTTAAATCCAACTTCCAGAGCACCAAGTCACAAATAATTTTGATGTAGGAAAGAGATCAACACCATCAACATATCTTCAGAATCATGAGATGTGAAGAACAATTGCAGAGAAATGTGGAGCAAATACATTTCTCCCAGACACCTCTATAAGCAACACTCCAAAATCGGTTCACACACTAGTGAAAATAACTTCCTCTAACCATCAATCTAGAAGCAAAAATTCTAGATAAAGAAACTCTGAACACCTCTAACCAACATATCCAAACAATACAAGAAAATATTCAACCCAAAAGAAATGCAAAGCAAAACCAGAACACCTCTACAAACCAGAATACCTCTGCAACACCCTATTTCCTTATTTTACCAATTTTCTCAATATCCATGACATCTAACTATAAAAAGAAGCAACAATCTCTTCTCAACCACTGCACAACTGTCACTAATGACAACATAAGCTTGTTTACATCAATGAAAATTCCTTCATACTTGCAACAATATCCCCCTTTGTCATTGATGGCAACACAAGATGCGAAAAAACATCAAAGACAACATACAACTCTAAACATACTTATTTCCTTCTCTCTTTTCTCCCCATTGCACAACTCATTACACTCCCCCCCTTTGATACTTGTACAACTAGCTCATTACACTCTCTCCCCCTTCAATACTTGTCTCATTCTCCCACTATATAAACAAACTTTTTCACATGAATTCTCTCTCTCCCCCTTTGACATCAATGACAAAGGATAAAATATTTTGCATTGTTCTCCCCCTTTCACATAGAACCAAGATACTTGCAACTATTTTGAATACTCCCCCTTAGGAGTACACACTAATCAACTCAACAACCTCTACATAATTACAACATATATTTCATACTACAACAATGTCACTACCTACTCCCTTTGAGAGGTAGCCACCAACATTAGCCTAGACAAGGAATCAATCCATAGATCTACTATACTGATGCATATCCATATGTATCTAGTTCAAAGGAGGAGAAATAACCCCCAACATCTCCTGAAGATACTCAAAAGTATCCTTAGGAAGATCCTTAGTAAATATGCTAGCAATATGATCCTCTGTAGGTACATATATTAAAGCTTTACTTCATTCTCCACAACCTTCTCTCTCAAAAAGTGATGTTTGATTGATATGTGCTTTGTTCCTGAATGCATCACTGAATTCTTTGAAATATTGATTGCACTTATATTATCACAAAACATAGAAATAGGATCATCATACACCACTCTGATATCCTTCAATATTTTTCTCATCCACAGTACTTGTGTGTAGCAAGATGTTGTTGCAATATAATAAGCCTTTGCAATAGATAAAGAAACAAAATCTTGTTTCTTACTTATCTATGATACCAATCTACATCCAAGGAAGAATGAACCACCACTTGTACTTTTCCTATCATCCACACAACCATCCCAATCTACATTTAAGTAAGCACTCAATGTGAAATTAGTATCCTTAGGATGCCACAAGCCATAATCTGGAGTTCCCTTCAAATACCTTAATATCATTTTTACTACTGCAACATGTGTCTCTTTAGGTTCTTGTTTAAATCTAGCCACAAGACAAATTGCATGCATGATATACAGTCTAGTAGAAATTAGATATAGTAGTCCACCAATCATAGATCTATAATTTCGCTAATCAGCCTTAGGGGATTCATCATCCTTATTGAGTTTGCAACTAGCAACCATTGGAGTACAAACCGGTTTGGGGTCTTCCATTCCAAACTTCTTCAACATCTCTTTAACATATTTTGCTTGTGAAATGAATATGCCTTTCTCTGTTTGATTGATTTGTAGCCCAAGGAATAAATACATCTCCTTAAACATAGACATCTCAAACTCTTTATGCATCTCTTATGCAAACTTCATGCACATAGCTTTATTGCCTCCAAAAATTATGTCATCAACATACACAACTATTATCAAGATTTTGTCTTCCTCAACTTTAAAGTAGAGATTACTATCTACGGTACCCTTATTGAATCCTTTTTGTATCAAATATCTATCCAACCTTGCATACCAAGCTCTGGGAGCTTACTTTAATCCATACAATTCCTTCTTCAATCTGTAGACCATATTAGGTTTATCTGACAACTAAAATCCTTTCAATTATTCCATGTAAATTTATTCTTCCAATTCTTCATTCAAGAAAGTAGAATTCACATCCATCTGATATACTTTAAAATCCTTGTACTGCAAATGCCAAAAATATCCTAGTTGCTTCCATTCTATCCATCGGGGAAAATGTCTCCTCAAAATCTATTCCTTCAAATTGTGCATAGGCCTTACACACAAACCTTGCCTTGTTTCTTACCACTTCATCATTCTCATTCAACTTGTTTCTAAATACCCACTTAGTTCTAATAATTTTTTTGTTTTCAGGTACAGGAACGAGTTCCCAACTCCGATTCTTCTCAATCTGCAGGAGTTCTTCTTCCATTTCCTTCATCCAATGTTCATCTTTGCATTCCTCAATCACTCTCTCAAGTTCAATTTTAGAAAGTAAGAATAGAATTACCTCTGCTTCACCAACTCTTTTTCTTGTCAATACACCTTTGCTTTTGTCACTGATAATTTGTTCTTCAGAATGATTTCTTTGTACATAATTAGGGATTTTAGGGGTCTTTTTTGAGACTTCTTCCTCTTCATTATGTACTTCTTTTTCCTTAGCTTTTTCTTCTTCTTCTCCGCAAGCAAATTCATCTTACTCATATTCATCTATTACCACTAAATTCCTCATATCTTCATCAACCTTGACACTTGCACTTTCAACAATCCTTCTTAGCATTTTGCTGTAGCATATGTATGCTTTGATTTTAGTAGAATATCCAAGGAATATACCTTCATCATACCTTACATCAAACTTTCCTAAGTTTTCATCGTCTCTTCTAATATAGAATTTTTTGTCAAACACTAAAGCACTTGACAATAGGAATCCTTCCGTACCACAATTCATAGGGAGTCTTTGTGCTATTAGCTATTGCTTGAAATTTTTTAAGTATGTAAACAACAGTATGAATTGATTCTCTCTAGTAGACTTCCGGTAGGTTAGCCTCTTTCATGATAGTCCTTGCAGCTTCTTGAATAGTCTTGTTTTTCCTTTCAACCACTCCATTTTGCCGAGGAGTCCTAGGGGCAGAGAAGTTCCTTTTTATGCCATGATTATCACAAAACATGTTAAATTCATTGGAGGTGAACTCTCCACCTCTATCATAACTTAAACATTTTATCTTCATATCCATCTCATTTTCAACCATAACTTTGAATGCTTTGAATCTATCTATATCTTCTTATTTTTCTCTAAGAAAAGTAACCCATGTCATTCTAGAGCAATCATCAATGAAAATCATGAAATATCTATCACCTTGAAGACTTCTCACTCTTGTAGGACCAAAAAGTTCTGTGTGTACCAATTCTAGCAATCTGGTAGAAGATTATTCCTTTCCTTTGAAGCTACTTCTAGTTTGTTTTCCAAATTGACAATCTCTTAAAACAACTTTGATAGGCTTTGTAATCCTTCAAAAATCTCTCACTGCTTGAATTGAGTTGATTCTAACCAAGTAATCAAAATTGATGTGACACATTATTGTATTCCATAGCTAGCTATCATTAATCTGAGTCATAAAATAGTGACCATCAACACCCTTGAGCTAATAGATATTTCCATCTGTTCTCTTTCCAACACTAATCACAGTTTCAAACCCTTTTCTAATATCACATCCATCATCCTGAAGCATAAGATTGTATCCTTTGCTACATATTTTTCCAAAACTCAAGAGGTTGTTACTTAATCCTTTAACATAGTAAACATCTTCAGTGTTATGCTTGCCATAAAAACTGATTGATCCTATTTCACAAATCTTAGCACATGAATCATCTCCAAATTTAACAAGTCCTTCGTCATATTTTCCAATTTTAACAAACTTACTCTTGTCTTCGGTCAGATGATTTGAGCAACCACTGTCAATAACCCAATAGTTTTTGTCCTTTCTAACGTAAAATTCAAATACCAAAGTACCTCCATCTTTATTCTTTTTCTCTGAAAAAATTTCCTTCACACAACTTTCAGAGTTAGTAGAACTAGATTCAATTTTTAAAGCCAAAAACAAACATTCATCATCAACATCTCCATAATCAAATTCATGATTAGATATACCAACATCTTCTCTAACATAGTAGCTTTTCTTGATCATTTTTCCTTTGTTTTCCTTGTTCTTATTTTTCACAGTTCTATTTGAACATCTCGAAGCATAGTGACCTATATTTTCCACAATTGAAACATTTGAAAGGTAATTCACCTTTGCACTTACCAATGCCCTTATTCTTCTTACAAATTTAGCTTCCACATCATCAAGATCATCTCCATGTGAATCTTCCAACTTTTTTTGATTGTCCAATCTTGAAAGCAATCTCCACTTTTGTACCATTCTTTGGATGAATTTTTCTCATCTCAAATGAAGTTAGTGTGCCAAAAAATTGATCTCTAGTGTATATATTAAAATTTGCAACTTCCTTAATAGCATAAACCTTTTCACTATAATAATCATGAAGAGTTCTAAGAATTTTCTTTACCACTCTAGGTTCTTTGACTTGTGCACCAAGACCTCTCATAGCACTTACCAGTTCATCAACCCTCTGCATACAACTTGCAATTGTTTCTATTACCTAATTTTGTTTTCAGCTCAATCATGTAAAGTTGGAACATTTGTAACTAAAGATAAAAGGTACACATAAATTTCTGCTAACGTTTTCACCATTACACAAAAGATGCTTTCAAATGAAATTTGCAGTTTTATTATGCAAGTATTTACAAGAGAAGAGATTACAAAAAAATGCATAAGATTTTTGTTTTTATTCATTGTACAAAAGTATGGTGTCCCACACAAATAGTGGGAGTGACTAATCAAATGATCAAATGCAACATAAGGAAATAGACTATACATCTAATGAAATAAAAGAACATGAAAATAAAATGGATTTGTCATTGCCTGAATGACGAATCCTAAGGTTGGTCAAATGTGTCTTCAACTCTAGCTCCCTTCGTTGGTTGCTCCAGAAATACTTGTAAAGGATGAAACAGTTTGTTTTAGAGCTCGGGATCAAATTCTCCTCATATGCCAAAATCAATAGATATATAATCTATTCTCATGAAGCATTTAATCAAGTATGCAGATTTTTACAAAATTCTAGGAGCAAAAGATCATCATCAATATCCATCAAATTATGAACTTCATTGTTTTATCTAACATGTTTGTTCACTGTGTAGGTATAGGTGCATTTTTCATTGCTGGATTATCTTCACATTACCATCACAACATGTGGAGTAAAATGGGATCCCACAAGGGTTGAGCCCAACATGTTGCGCTCTTGTATTTTGAGAGGGATAGGAGTGTAAACTCATCATACTTATCTACTCAATGGAACCATCATTAGTAGGGGCAATCAAGATTTTCAATGCATAAGACAACCCTCAAGTGATAGGCTTCTAGAAGTTTGAGAAGACTAAATGACAGTCATATACCAATCCTTGGTGTATTCATACATCAACAAAGCATGCCAATATTGTAAGGTATGATGTCTAAAAAATGCATAATGGAGAATTGTATAGTTACAATGGTTGAGCCAGAAGTAAGGATCCTCATCATAGAGCATCAGGTTTAAGAGGAATTAAACCTTCAGGTGCTAACAAATAAAGTGAACCCTCAAACTTTTGGCAAGAAAAAGTGAAGAAAATCAAGTAAAACTTTTGGGTTCTTCACATGTATATGGAGAAGGGAAAAACAAGAGCAGAGAGGAGGGTTTTCCCTTCATTTTCTTAGAAAGTATAAAATCAAACCCTCAACCTATATACACAATTGAAGCCATGGCCACAAGTAATATAAAAGAAAATGGCTACAGAGAATGGAACCCTTGAGGGTTTTTCATTTCTTATTGCAGAGTAACTACAAGAGAAACCCCAAGCACATGTTTGCAAAATGAAAATCTAGAAGAACGTAAGCTCAAGGTTTGTGTACAAAGAAAGCCATGACCATTGGGAATGAAGGAAGACCAAAGTGAAGCCATGACCTGGGGCTTTAAAAGCCAAATACAGAATGAAGAAAATGAAACCTAGAAAATGCAAGATACAAAGAGATTCAAAGCCCTCGACATTAGCAAGGGTAAAATCCAGAAAATGGAACTATGAAGGCCGAGCATAAAAGAAGAAACTTTGTCATTTATTCCACCAAAATAGAGCATGAAGAAAATAAATAGAAACCAAAACATGTTCATCTTTTTTCTGCATAATAGAGCTCGAAACGAGTTTTCATTCATAGATAATGAGAGAATAGCAAACAGAAAGAGGCTTACCCAACTCGGCCTCAATATGTTTTGCAAAGTATTTGTAGGAAAGAAATTCCATCAAGCTCTAGATGCATGAAATCCATGACGGCGCCCTCAATGGGCAGAGTGAAGCTTCTAGAAGGATGAAAATGCAAAAATGAATTGAATGAAAAGTGAATAGTCGTGGTTTTATGATTAGGGTTTTGTTTTCCCTAAAGTGGTCGACTATCACTTAGGCATTTTTTCCTTTATTGTAAAACATTTTATTCATAACTAATATCCCTTGTACAAATTTTAAGTGCTTTATACCTTCCTTGCATACTTTACAAGGTTTAATTAAATGTCCCTTTTATATATGCAACCAAAGCATGGTCGAATTGAGGTGTCTTTATTTCTTACAACAAAGTTAAAATGTAAAATTATTTAAGTGATAATTTATAAATCACTTTAAATAATGTTATAATTGCAAAATAAAGATAATGAAGCATGTGTTTTTAAGATTGAGTTAAAAGGGAGGGAAGTGGTTTGAGATTTATGTGCAAGTGTCAAGCAATAAGAGAAGTTGAAGAAGTTGACAAACAAGTGGAGAGAATATAGGAGTGGTTTTGAATCAGTTTTGAAGGTCTCGGAAAGCATATAGGAGCGATTTTAGGTGTCTTCATGGTAGGAGAGGTCAAGGCTTGACCTTTTCATTATTCTAGAGGCTTTTCGGGGTCTTTTAAGGGGCTAAAAAATAGGCTTTTTTGTTGTACACGACCAAGGGAGGTTGAAGTTCCTATCTTGGTGCAACTACTTGGAAAAGCATAAAATAACTTCAAACATCATTTTTGAGTTTAGTTTTTTCTTCTTCCAGCATGCATTGTAACTCATTTTGGAGTTCTTTCAGCAAGAGATGACATTGTAACTCTTTTACAGGCATGTATAGCAGTATTACACCTTTTTCAGATCAATAAAGTTAAGAAAATTTTGCCTTCTCAGATTCTATTTCATTGTGTGTGTTTTAATGATTGATGAAATTTCATGTGAAGTATCTCATCCTTGTTATTTTGTCTCATTAGTAGCACCTTTATGCATAAGAAATATGCATGTTTGCAGGTTATAAGTTGTGTTGGAATGCAAGTAGTTCAAGTTGTGAAGAGTGTATGTCTTCCTTATAGGATTGTGAGTGTTATAATCTTCTTATGAAACATTGATGCAAAAGCATATGAACCTTAGAGTTGTGTGTGTTAAAGCTTTGTTGTTGATTAAACTATGTGTAAAAGCAGTTGTACAAGTTTTAGATTGACATTTTGGTGCATCACCTTAGGATTTAGTTCATTTTCATGTTTTCCCCTCACCCTTTCCTCTACAAAAAACATTAGTTTAGTTAGTTTTAGGTGAGTACCATAAGAGCCAACTTACTCTAGAGGTTAACTTCCAAAATCTAAGCCCACAATGAAGGAAGCTTTCTAGTGTTTCACCAGTAGGTTGAGTTTACTTAGCAAGGGTGCACTATTAGGAGAAAATAGTTTTTGTCACGCTCGATGGGACTGATTGGACTATCATATCCATAAGTTCTCTTTTCATTGATGATATTTGGTGTGTGTATCAGCAATATCAACCTTTGGAGGCATATTTCATGCACTTGGTGACTCTAAAAGCGAAGAACCAATTGGTTTAAGTAGTACAAGTCCTCCAACGATATCAGGAATTAGTTCTTGGTGATCTTCATGCTCATTTCCTTTGTTGGAAGTTATCAAATCTCATGGTGTTTCAGCTGGTATGTGCATTTATTTCTTAATCAGATCTAATTTTTCTTGTTTTAAAGGAATTTTCTATGAAATTCTAGCTCATTTGGATGCCTTAATATGTCAATTTATCATGGAGGATATGTTCCTTCTCCTATTCTTTGTCAAAACATGATTTGTGAGCCCTTTTATTATCCATCTCAGACTGAGAACATTGTTGGTTTCATCCTAGATAACCCTATAACAGTAGGATATCCACACTCTTATCATGCTTTCCACCCTCCCACCCCTACTCAACCTTCCTAGCAACCTATCCATGCCTATAATCATTTTCAATAAGATAATTTTGATCATAACCAACATGACTAATATTTGAATCATCCTCAAGATGCTAACAACATGAGTATTAGGGAGATAGTATTATACATGTAAACAAAATTAGAGGGTATCACAAAATAGTAGGAGTATAATATGCAACAAGAGGATATTTCTCATCAAGCTCGTATTCATCAATAGGAGGTGGAGGCACAAAGGTATGAAGAAGATATTCTTGCTAGATTCTAGACATGTGCAAATTCAGCCCCCTATCTCCCATTTGCAGCCCTTTCAAATCCCCTTACCAACTGAATCTAGCATGGACAGCTACAATGAAATTGCTAAGTTGGAAGAGCATGTGTTAACAATCCCAAGCTTCAAGCAAATCACTTATTCTCTTCCTCACGAGTTACCAAAGCCTCATATACTAGCCAATCATCTATCAACACTCCCCAAATCTTTTGAGGAGTTGCCCGATCATTCCAAACAAGAGGAGGTTGAGCTAGTAGTGGAAAAATAGTTTTTGTTTTCAATTCAAGACTCAAGACTGATTGAGGATATTCTTCAAGTGGAAGGAACTTGTGAGGTCAATTATGAGGAAGAAAAAGAAATATTTTTTGTTTATGAGCCTATGAATGGTGTGAATAATAAAAAATAAAAACTTTTGCAAGTAGAAGTTGAGGTTGATTAGTTGGAATAGCAAGGTGCAAGGAAAATGGATGGGGATCAGAAGGAAGAGTTGATCTTCTCATTTGATGAGCTTCCTTGTTTTTTTGACAAGGATGAAGATTCAAAGCAACAATAAGATGTTGGAGATCTTGGTGAGTTGTTGGTGTATGATGACAAAGGTGAGTTTGAAATCTTAACTCATGAAAAAGAAAGCATAGGCAAAACTATTCAAGGAGATGTAGATATTGATGTGCATGAAGTTTCCCATCAAGTTGAACAAGTCCCTAAATGAGATTTCTTGCTCCATGAAGAGGATGATTTTTATGTTTTATCAAAGCTTGAAGAGAGTTGCATTAAGCCTAAAATCAGTCCTCCTATTCAAGGAAGCAAATAAGATATTGAAGACATTTTTTGGGATGAGTTAGAAAATTTTTGTTCAAGTTTGTACATCAATCCAAAACCTCCTGAAGAGGATATTTATAAGGAACAACAAGGAAAAGAAGATGAGAAATCCATGATACAAGGTGAGCCACAAGATTCAGGTCTTTTCAATCTACAAGGAAATGAGACAGTTGTCCAAAAGCAATAAGTTAGCAAAGGCAATTTAGCCTTTTTCATATCAATGGGATGCCCTATTAGACACCTAGATTGGCTAGAGCTGAAAAAAGAAAAGCCACCTCATGCGATAATTGATCTTGAGCATCAAGATTTTCATCAAGACAAGCACAATCAATCCATTTATCCACTTGAAGGCAACTGGTTTTCCAACCAAATTAGGTGGGTAAGTGCTTTTGTTTTCAATTTTGGAGAAGTGTTGCAATAGTTAAAGGTTTATTACACCTTTTTCCATCTCTTTTGGTTGACTCACAAGCATGAAAATCATCCCAAGATGTTAAGGAAGTGCAGCTACTTTCATGAACCATTCAATGGTTTTGTTTAGGTAGCCTCTTTCATGGTTAGTTTTAGGTAGTTTAGGACGTTTTTAGGTATCGTTCCTTCAAGTGTTGTTTGCACAATTAGTCAGTTTGTTCTGAATTTTTTGGTAGGCGGAATAAAATTTGAAGGTGTTATGCACTGTTTTGCATGAGTTATAGCAGTATGCAAGACTGTTTCTTAAATCTTCTTAAGTTCCTTTTGACTTTGTGCCCAATGGATAAGTTCAAGAAACTAGTCTAAGATGCTTAGCAGGCAAGCATTTAGAAGATGATGCCAAAAATGTTACCTAGTTTTTCTTTCAACTCAATCAGGTAAAGTTGGAACATCATTTGCAACTAAAGATAAAAGGTACACATAAATTTTTGCTAAGGATTTCACCATTACACAAAAGATGCTTTCAAATGAAGTTTGTAGTTTTATTATGCAAGTATTTACAAGAGAAGAGATTACACAAATTTGCATAAGATTGTTGTTTTTATTCATTATACAAAAGTATGGTGTCCCACACAAGCCATGGGAGTGAATGATCAAATGATCAAATGCAACATAAGGAAATAAACTATACATCTAATGAAATAAAAGAACATGAAAAGAAAATGGATCTATCATTTCCTGAATGATGAATCCTAAGGTTGGTTAGATGTGTCTTCAATTCCATCTCCCTTCATTGGTTGCTCCAGAAATACCTGTAAAGGATGAAACAGTTCGTGTTAGAGTTTGGGATCAAATTCTCCTCATATTCCAAAATCAACAAATATAATATATTCCCATGAAGCATTTAATCAAGTACGTAGTTTTTTACAAATTTCTAGGAGCAGAAGATCATCATCAACATCCATCAAATTATGAACTTCATTGTTTTATCTAACATGTTTGTTCACTATGCAGGTATAGGTGCATTTTTCATTGCTGGAGTATCTTCACATTAACATCACAACATGTGGAGTAAAATGGGCTCCCACAAGGGTTGAGCCTAGCATGCTGCCCTCTTGTATTTTGACAGGGATAGGAGTGTAAACTCATCATACTTATTTGCTCAATGGATCCATCATGAGTAGGGGAATTCAATCTTTTTAATGCGTAAGACAACCCTCAAGTGATAGGCTTCTAGAAGTCGGAGAAGACTAAATGACAGTCATATACCAATCCTAGGTGTATGCATACATCAACAAAGCATGACAGTCTTGTAAGGCATGATGCCTGAAAAATGCACAATGGAGAGTCGTATAGTTATAGTGGTTGATCCAGAAGTAAGGATCATCATCACAGACCACAGGGTTTGGGAGGAATTAAATCTTCAAGTGCTAACAAATAAAGGGAACCCTCAAACTTTTGGTAACAAAAAGTGAAGCAGATCAAGTAAACCCTTTGGGTTCTCCACATGTATATGGAGAAGGGAAAAACCAGAGTAGAGAGGAAGGTTTTCCCTTCATTTTCTCAGAAATTATAAAATCAAACCCTCGGCCTATATACACAATTGAAGTCATGGCCACAAGTATTATAAAAGAAAATGGCTGTAGAAAATGGAACCCTTGAGGGTTTTACTTTTCTTCTTTCAGAGTAATTAAAAGAGAAACCCCAAACACATGTTTGTAAAACAAAAATCTAGAAGAATAGAAGCTTAGGGTTTGTGTAAAGAGAAAGCATGAAAAGAAAGCCATGACCATTGGGAATTAAAGAAGACCAAAGTGAAGTCATGGCTCGGGGTTTTAAAAGTCTAATACAAAATGAAGAAAATGAAACCCAGAAAATGCAAGTTACAAAGAGATTCAAAGCCCATGACATTAGCAAGGGTAAAATACAAAAAACAGAGCTTTGAAGAATGAGCATAAAAGCAAAAACTTTGTCATTTCTTCCACCAAAATAGAGAATGAAGAAAATACAAAGAAACCAAAATGTGTTAATCTTTTTTCTCTACATTATAGAGCTCGAAACAAGTTTTCATTCACAAATAATGAAAGAATAACATTTGTTTGCACAAAAAGAGGCTTACACAACTCGGCCTCGATATGTTTTTCAAAGTATCTACATGAAATTAACTCCATCAAGCTCCAGATGCATGACAACCATGGCAGCGCCCTCAATTGGAAAAGTGAAGTTTCCAGAAGGATGAAAATGCAAAAATGAATTGAATGCAAATTGAATTGCCACAGTTTTGTGATTAGGGTTTTGTTTTTATCTAAAATGGCCAACTATCACTTAGGCATTTTTGCCTTTATTTAAAAAAAAAAAATTCATAACTAATACCCCTTGTGCAAATGTTAAGTTCTTTATGTTTTCCTTGCATACTTTACAAGGTTTAATCAAATGTCCCTTTTATATATGCAACCAAAGCATGGTCGAATTGAGGAGTCTTTATTTTTTGCAACAAAGTTAAAATGTATTACTTTATTTAAGTGATGATTTATAAATCACTTTAAATAATGTTATACTTGCAAAATAAAGATAATGAAGCATGTGTTTTCAAGATTGAGTTAAAAGGGAGGTAAGTGGTTTGAGATTTATGTGCAAGTTCCGAGCATATAGGAGAAGTTGAAGAAGTTGGAAAACAAGTGGAGAGAATATAGGTGTGGTTTTGAATCAATTTTGAAGGTCTTGGAAAGCATCTAGGAGCGATTTTAGGTGTCTTCATGGTAGGATAGGTCAAGGCTTGACCTTTTCTTTATTCTATAGCCTTTTTGGAGTCTTTTAAGTGGCTAAAAAATAGACTTTTCTATTGTACACGACCAAGGGAGGTTGAAGTTCCTATCTTTGTGCAACTACTTAGAAAAGCATAAAGTAACTTCAAACATCATTTTTGAGTTTAGTTTTTTCTTCTTCCAGCATGTATTGTAACTCATTTTGGAGTTCTTTCAGCAGGGGACGACATTGTAACTCTTTTATAGGCATGTATAGTAGTATTAAACCTTTTTCAGATCAATAAAGTTAGTGAATTTTTCCTTCTTAGATTTTGTTTCATTGTGTTTGTTTGAATGATTGATGCAATTTCATTTGAAGTATCTCATCTTTGTTATTGTGCCTCATTAGTAGCACCTTTATGCAGAAGAAATATGTATGTTTGCAGGTTATAAGTTGTGTTGGAATGCAAGCAGTTCAAGTTGTGAAGAGTGTATGTCTTCCTTCTAGTATTTTGAGTGTTATAATCTTCTTATGAAACATTGATGCAAAATCATATGAACCCCTGAGTTGTGTATGTGAGATATTTGTTGTTGATTAAATTGTGTGTAAAAGCAGTCATACAAGTTTTAGATTGACATTTTGGTGCATCACCGTAGGAGTTAGTTTCATTTTCATGTTTTCCCATTACCTTTTCCTCTGCAAAAAACATTTGTTTAGTTAGTTTTAGGTGAGTACCATAAGAGACAACTTACTCTGGAGGTTAGCTTCCAAAATATGAGCCCACAATCAGGGAAGCTTTCCAATGTTTCACCAGTAGGTTAAGTTTACTTAGCAAGGGTGCACTATTAGGAGACAACAGTTTCTTCTTCAGACATTTGCAAATTATCAAATTGTGTCTTCAAATTCTATAACTTAGCTTGTTTAACCTTATCATCTCCTTCATAAATGCTTTCTAGCTTATCCAAAACTTCTTTAGTAGTTTTCATATCCATAACTTTCATTAATTTTGTATGTGCAAGACTACTCAAAAGAACAAACCTTTCCTTACCATCTATTTCATAGGCATTGATCTCATCACTTTTACTTGGCCCATTCAGAGGTATATTATATACAGTCCTTATTGCCTTAGCGACATCAAATCCAAGATAAATCAAATATCCTTCCATCTTCACTTTCTAAAATTCATAGTTTGTGCCATCAAACACAGGGATATCCTTCTTGCTCTCCATCTTGGATCTTCTTCAAGCAGTTAAGCTTTTCTCCAAGGAACCTTGCTCTAATACCAATTGTTGAATGAACAAGGAAATTGAGAGGGGGGTGAATTAGTTGTACCAAATTAAAACATTAAAACAATTAATAGTAGTTAGATCCACATGCAATCATTAAACCCTTAATCTATTATAATGTTTGAGCATGAAAATCAGATAACATAAACTAAAAAAATCAACACCATACACAAGAGAACACTAGATTTACATGGAAAACCCTAAAAGGGAAAAACCATAGTGAGGATTAGCTCACAATATAAGTAATTACAAAAATGGTACAAAGAGGCTCACTACAAGAATATGATGCATTGTCTAGAAAGGCTCACAACCCAAGCTCACTACCAGAATTGAAAGAAGATAGAAGATAGAATGTTACACAAAGATTATCTCAATGCAACAGAAAATCCACCACAACAACTTCAACGCCACTTGCAATCTTCTAGAGATCAAGATACCTCATCTCATTGCATTTAGCAATCTTACATTATAGCTCACACTACATTTCACACTTCTGTACTCAATTTTGCATCACCACACTTAACTCTATTCCACACTCCCTCTCACATCAATTCACCTTGCATTTATACCATCCACAACTTGAAAAACATCTTAAAGTCAGTTGCACTCACCTTACTTTTTACAAATTCAAAGTAGGTCAGTACTAAACATTCTCACAATAGATAGGAACAAAATTGGACCAAAACAAAACTTAACAGCTAGAACCCAAATCAACTCTTAGATGCCACGCTACACTTTCATAAATTCTTGAACATCTTCGAATGTAGTGTAAACACTAGGCTGACTATTACCCATGCAAACACCATTAAACTTTAAATTATATTTTTCCTTATCTCCAAAGATGACTTGTGAACCACCTACCATGCTTCATCAAAATCTAGAATATTCCTCTATCAACCTAAAATCCATCAAACTCCACAACAATTCACACCTTCAGAATGTACATAGCTTGTACATTCTGACTACATTGCCAAACACTGCAATACTAAATCCAACTTCTGGAGCACCAAGTCACAAATAATTTTGTTGCAAGAAAGATATCAACACCATCCACATATCTTCAGATTCATGAGACCTTAAGAACAACTGCAGAGAAGCATGGAGCAAATACATTTATCCTAGACACCTTTGTAAGCAACATTGCAAAATCGGTTCACACACTGGTGAACATAACTTCCTTTAACCATCGACCCAGAAGCCAAAATTTTAGATAAAGAAAATTTGAACACCTCTAACCAACATATCCAAACCATGCATGCAAATCTTCAACCCAAAAGAAATGCAAAGCAAAACTAGAACACCTCTACAACACCCTGTTTCCTTATATAATGAATTTTCTCAATATCCTCGACATCTAACGATAAATAGAAGAAACAATCTCTTCTCAACCACTGCACAAATAACACCAATAAAAACAAAAGCTTGTTGACATCAATGACAACACCTTCATACTTGCAATAGGATATTATAGGAGATTTATCAAAAAAATTAGTAAAATAGTAGCTCCATTGTTTGTTCTTTTATCTAAAGACATTGAATTTGATTGGACCCCTGCCTACCAATTAGATTTTGAAGCCCTCAAAAAAAATCTTATAAGGACCCATGTTTTGAAAGGCCTTAACTAGACAATCCCTTTCCATATACATACTGATACTTCTAATTTTTCCATAGGTGTTGTTCTAAGACAAAAAGAAGGAAATTTAGAGTATGTAATCTATTGTATTAGTAAAAACCTTCAAGTTGTTGAGCTTAACTATATAGTTAATCAAAAAAATATTAGTAGTGGTATATGAAATTAATAGGTTTAGATGATACATCATTAAATACTCTATTTTTTTCATACTAACCATATATCCATAAGATATTTGATGAACAAACTAGTGGTTGGAGGAAGGATTGTTAGAAGGTTATTGTTAATGCAAGAATTTGATATCACCATTGTGGATAAACTAATAAAATGAAATGTAGTAGTTGATTTCCTTACAAGGCTACAAATTAAGTAAATAGAAGTAGTGGATTAATCCTTTCCAAATGAACATTTGTTTTCCCTCTCTATGCAAACACCTTGGTATGCAGATATAGCTAACTATTTGCTTGTAGGGAAACACTGCCATATCTCTCACCTAAAGAAAGGTGTCATTTGGTAGAACATAGCTTCCCTTGTTCATGGGTGGATGGATATCTATTTTATACAAGGTCAAATAACATAATGAGGAGATGTATGAGGGAGGATAAAGTATATGACATCCTTCATATTTCCATTATAAGCCTTGTGGAGGTCACTTTGTAGCCAAGAGGATAGATTTGAAAATCTTAACCACCACTTACTACTGGCCTACACTCCAAAAAGATATGATCAAATATACTAGGAGATGTGACAGATGCCAAAGGATGGGAAGATCTACTTGGAGTGATTAAATGCCTCTCCAACCACAATTGGTCATTGCACCATTTGATAAGTGGGAATTTGATTTCATTGGTATAAGAGCTCCAAAATCTAACAACAAAGAATAAATTACCATCATTTGAAATCCTTTTCCCCATAGTTGCATGACAGAACTCAGTTCCACTTGCACATGCCACCTTTCTATCACTACAACATTGTTGTTATTAATGTGTCTCAACCTTTATGAGTCCCATGATTAAATAATTAACATATTTTCCCCTATGTTGCTGACTCTATTTTATTAAATGGAAAAATATATGTTTCCAAATTACTAAGGCACTTTGTGGGACCCAACAGAGAGTTAGCATCCTACATGCAAGGTGCAAAGAATGACAATGTGACACTTGTTATATGGGTGATCATTTGGGAAGAAGAAAACATTAAAACCTCTCAAATGTGCACCATGTTGACATGTGGCATTCTATTTTGTAAGTTAGCATTTGGAGGAGCCCACTTATGAGCATATTCCTTCTTTGGAAAAGTGGAAGCATTGGAGAGTGACACGTGTCACCTAGGTGCTCATTCTATATTTTTACATTTTGAAATACTCTAGGAGGTGTGCCATGATGCCATGTGGCATTGGTTTGACTTGTTGACTGACACTCGAAAAGGAATTTTATTGAGCGTAGACTGGGTTGTCACTGGGAGTGACTAGGAGTCAAGGATGAATTCTAATTAGGAAATTGACTTTATTTTCTCTATGGGACACCTAGCATGTGAGGTTACTTGATTTTTGGGATTTGTATGCCTCACATGTGGTTGCATGTTGCTGCATGTTGAGTTGGTTGCTTTTTTGGTCACTTGGGACTCATGCATGTTGTCAGTTTTAGTTTGCATGCATGTAGAGACTATGGGAAAAAAAAATGGAAATGTTGGACACCTATGTATGAGTTAAATATATATATTAATGCCTTAGGGCATTTGGGTAAGGGGATATTGTAATATTTGATATATCATTATGATACCAGATTCACTCTAGAATCTTGTATCACAGTGTAGTAACACCTACTTGAGCATAGACTCTAAAATTTATACTATAATAGTTTTTACTATAATACAATTGATGTATGCATTGGTGTGTGGGTTTTTTCCTAAAACGGTTTTCCCATGTAAATCTTATGTCTTATGGTTTAATGATTAAATCTGAAAATAACTAAATGAATGTGTAATCTTAAATGAAATTTTAAGTGTAAAAGGATTTGAAACAAATTTTTGCAACCCTCTCCTGATTGATTTGCATTAGGAAGGTTGTTTTTACACTTTTCTTTTCTTATAGTTGGTATCAGAGCCTGGCTAGATTTGTTATCCTTGTTGGGTTTGAAGGGTTTTTTGTGCATATCTAGTTTCAGTGGGAGTTTTGCAGAGAAAGCTTTGTAATCTTGTTGCAAGTTTAAGATGGCAAGCACATCTAGAAGAATAAAGATGGAGAAATTTACTAGTAGAAATTTTGAGTTGTGGAGACTTAAGATGGAGTATATGCTCATAAATAGAGATCTATAGTCTATAATATCTAGTATAAAACCAATAGAAACTTCACAAGAGGATTGGAAATTAATGGATCAAAAAGAAAAGGGTTTGATAAGACTATTTGGATGAATCTATTCTCTTGAATGTCCATGAGGAGAAGACTGCATCTGAGCTTTCGAAGAATCTTGGTGACATTTACAGGAAAAATCCTTGGTAAATAAGCTATTCCCAAGAAATAAAATATATTCTCTGAGCATGGAGGATGGAGGATCAATTGTTGATCACCTAAATGCATTTAATATGCTTCTTACTCAACTAGCCTTTGTTGGTGTGAAGATTGATGATGAGGATCATTGCATGCTTTTGTTATGTAGTTTTTCAGACTTGTGGGACCACCTAGTGATGGCTATTAGAATACAACAACCACTTTCAATATGGAATATGTGGTTGCCTCATTTTTGTCTAAAGAGATGTGAAGGAAATCTTCTGAGATTGCCAAGGAGGCCCTTTCTGTTCGTGGTAGATCGAAGGAGAAAGATAAGAAAAAGGACAATAATTCTAAATCCAAATCTTCAGGGAGATCTAAGTCTCTTAGTAAAAATTCCAAGGCTAAATACTAGAACTACGATAAATTTGGTCATTTCCAAAAAGATTGCTAAGAGAAGAAAAAAATGAAAAAATACAAATCATCTAATTTTGAATCCTCTCAAGATGATGTAGATGCATTTATTGCAACCTTGGCAACACATACATCAGAAGTTATGTGGTTGATTGACATGGGTGCCCCTATCCATATGAACTCTCACAGAGGTTGGTTCTCAAAGTATCAAGATTTTGACAATGGGAAGGTGTATCTAGGTGAAGACTCTCACCTAAAGATTGTTGGTTGTGCAAGGGAAGGTGTATTTGGGTGATGAATCTCACCAAAATATTTTTGGTCATAAAGGAGTCAAGATCTGATTCCCTAATGGTGGAGTGAATGGGATTGATGGTGTTCTACATATCCTTGGTTTGGAACATAACCTACTTTTAGTAAGCTGAGTGATGTGGGTGTGTAGGTTGTTTTCTTGAGTGATGAATGCAAGATGACCAAAGGTTTTATGGTGCTTGCTAAGAGTGTTTGGATTGGCACCTTGTATAAGCTGGATGATACATAGTTCAATGCAATAGTACTTCTATGAATTCCAAGAAAAGGGCTTTGGATTCTTCATACTCACCATCAAATCAAGTAGAGAAGAAGAATACGGTTTCTAGATCTGATGGTCATGCTTTCTAGGTACCTAAGGGTTTGAATGCTTTGGAAATGAAACCTCTGACTGAGAAAACAATGTTGTGGAACCAAAGGCTTGGCCATATTGGTGAGAAGGGTCTTATATCATTGAAAAAAAAGAGCCTTGTTGAAGGATTTTATGATTGTAATCTTAAATTTGATTTTTGTGAACATTGTATATATGGAAAATAACACTGAATATTTTTATTCTAGTTCTCATAAGTCTTATGGGGTTTTGGATTATGTGCATTCTAATGTGTTTGGTCATCTTAATGTTCTTTCTTTGTCTAGATCTATGTATTTTGTCTCATTCATAGATGACTATTTTAGAAGGAAATTTGTGTACTTCCTCAAAATTAAATAAGAATTTTTCATTCAATTTAAGGAATTCAAATCCTTGGTTGAAAACCAGATTGATAGGAAAATTAAGTGCTTGAGGATAGGTAACAGTGGTTAGTTTTTTTCCACATAATTTGATAGGTTATGTAATGACCATGTGATTGAGAGACACAAGACAAATCCGTACACCCCACAACAAAATGGAGTTGCAAAGAGGGTGAACATAACATTAATGGAGAGGGATAGGAGTATTCCAAGTGGTGTTGGCCTTGAATAGAAGTTTTAGGCTGAAGTTGTAGCCACTACATGTTATCTGATTAATAGATCTCCTACTTAAGCTCTTGTTGAAAAGACATTGGTGAAGGCATGGTCTGGAAAGAACCCCTCAATGAAACATCTCAGTTTCTTTGGTTGTGAGCATAACATAGAAAAATTGAACCCTAATTTTATTGTCTAAACCTAGGATTAATTTTTGCTCCTTTTTCAAAGGTACATTACGATGCAAATCAACAAGGTGATAGAATTGACTTTCAACCATGAAGGTGAGTCAAATAGACCTAGATATAATCATTTTGAGCCTTGGAAATGGAAAGAAATTGATTTGTTTTGATTAACCTTATTAGACAATAAACCCTAATATGAAAATTGTAAGATCCAAATAATTGACTGACTGAAACAGATATTTGCAAGTAGATATGAGAGGGGAAAAACATTGTGTGCCTGTCCTATAAATTAAGAAATGGTCTGAGTAGGAGGAAAGAGTCACCTAATGGAATTTGAGTCCTTGTATGCCTTTTTTAGAAGTGAAAACTTGAACTAGTAGCTCTATATCTGCTCTTTGATGTCAACTGCAAACTTTTGACTTCATATCTGAACCTATGACAAATTTGCAAAAGAGATGGTGGTGTTGGCTGTATAGGAGTTCACCTTCATCAAACCCCTATGTTGGTAGTTATACCTCCACAATATCCAATAAAATTGATTGATAATAGTGTGTGTGCCCTAACCTTAAGTGTATCTAAGGTTGGTATGAGCTAAAATGCAGAAAACCCTACTCAAGTGTGTTAGATAAGGATTCCTATATGCAAATGACAAGATCTACCTAAGAGGAAGTCAAAAAACCCTTAGGAAATTTGAAACATAATGATACCTTGCTTAGGTTGTGTTGTGCATGTTTTGTACACACGCCCCACCGAAGGTAGGGACCCCTCTTTTTGCTCCTAACGAGTCATTTTTGCTCCTGTCTCACTTTGTGCACCCCTATTTCTAAGCCCAAATTGGTCATGTGCCTTCAAACGATAAAATTCCCCCTGACCAAATTCATCCACCTAAATTTCACGAAGTCTTTTGCTTTCGTAGAAATGCCCCTGCGTGTTTCCCTTCATTCATTGCCTCGACGTCCTGCAAACCTTGTAGACCCACAATGGTGGGTCACCTGATGTGGGTTGTTGCTCTTTTTTTGCCACTAAGTAGTGACTGACACCTAAATTCCACCCACATGGCGGGATCTGCACTTAGTTTCTCCATTTGAGCCTTCACTAAGCATCCAAAAAAGTGTGGGTTCCTGCATCTCACCTAACCTAGGTCCGTCGTACCAAGAAATCAATGCATTACATTAATGGAAATTGGCCTATAAATGATGCTCTCTACCCTTCATTCTACCTGGACATTCGAATTTGAGAGAGAAACAAAGTCCTTCCCCCCTTTTTCGCTTTTGCCTTGTTCCCACTGACTTGGTCCCTTCTCACTTGATTCAATTTTTCCTTCATTTTTTTACTTTGGGGACAAGTTACCTATGCATTTGGGATGTTTTTGCGATGCCTAAGTGAACTGCCAAGGTTTTGTTATGTTTTGGGAAGTTGCGGAAATTTCATTGCGGGTCGTCATCCCTCCATCGTTGTCGAAACTTTCTTTGTGGGCCTCTGTCCCTCTGTCACCGTCGAAACTTTCTTTGTGGTCTTCCATCCCTCCATCACCATCGAAAGTTTCCTTGTGGACTGCCATGTACTCATTTTCATTTCAAAAGGGTAGTGACCCTCCGACTTCCCCCTTCCAAATCTCTGCATTTCTAGAATGGGTGAAAACTTCAAGTTTTCATCATCTAGGGCCCATAAAGTGAGTGAATTCACATGCCTAAAGGGGTTTGGATCAAATTTTCCATGTGTTTAGACATCGTGGAAATTTCCTTGCAGATAGTTGTCCCTCTGTGGCCGTTTGGGAACTTTCCTTGTGGGTCACCGTCCCTCCGTGGACGTTTGGGAACTTTCCTTATGGGCCACCATCCCTTCGTGGCTATTTGGGAACTTTCCTTGCGGGTCATCATCCCTCCGTGGCTATTTGGGAACTTTCCTTGTGGGTCGCCGTATCCTCATTTCCATTTTAAAAGGGCGGTGACCCTCTGGCTTCCCCCTTCCAAATTTCCACATTTTTTAAAATGAGTCAAATCTTAAGGAAATATGTCTTGGCACTCTTTCTACCCCTTTTCCCATGTGCTAAAATTGAAAAATCTTAAATTTAATAAGTTTTGTGAAGTTGTGGAACTTTCCTTGCGGGCCACCATCCCTTTGTCGTCGTCCGTGGGAACTTTCCTTGCGGGTCGTCGTCCCTCCATCGCCGTCTGTGGGAACTTTCCATGCGGGCCATCATCCCTCTATCCCCGTCCATGGTAACTTTCCTTGTGGGCTGTCGTACCTTCGTCTCCATCCATGGGAACTTTCCTTGTGGGCCGTCATCCCTCCATTGTCGTCCATGGGAACTTTTCTTGCGGGTCGCCGTCCCTCCATCTTCGTTCGTGGGAACTTTCCTTGCGGGCCACCAACCCTCCATCGCCATCGTGGGAACTTTCCTTGCAGGCCACCATCCCTTTGTCGTCATCTTTGGGAAACTTTCCTTGTGGGCCACCATCCCTCCGTTTCCGTCCATGGGAACTTTCCTTGTGGGCCACCTTCCTTCCGTCACCGTTCCTGGGAGCTTTCCTTGTGGAGCCACATCCCTCCATTGCCATTCATGGGAGCTTTCCTTGTAGTTTGTCATCCCTCTGCCCGTCCTCCGCCTGCCTTCTTTCATCCGCCATCTATCCACCATCTGTCGCTTGTCCGTCGTCCACCGCTTGAGGGTCCTCCCCTGTAGAAGGCTATCTGTCGTCTGCCCATCGTCTGCCATCTGCCCGCCGTCCATTTTCTGTTGTTCGTTCGCTATATGTTGTCCACCGTCCTTCCGCTCTATGGCACCCACACCCCTGAACCCACATTTATGTTTGTGGCCCAAATGAGCTCCAAATGTGGAACAATGATGAATATTATGATCTTTTAATGATGCATGGGTGAATCTAACAATGAGTTTGTAGGATTTGACTAATGTTTGCCTTGATTTGCATATGAAAGTACTTATGGCACTTCATGTATGCAGGATTCAAGGAACCTACCGCAGGTCCGTCAGGGAGGCCCATTGACAAGGTTGAACAAGGAAAAAGCACATTGCTCCTTTCACCATTCATTTTATGCTCGCCTCTCCCCCTAGCACCCATCAACAGAGATGACATTAGAAGGAGGCCTATGTCAAGGAAGTCAGTGACAAAACTACAAAGGGTGACCTACAGAGGAACAAGGAGCTATTTTATTTTCCACCAAATGATGATGATGGTCAAGAGTTGTCCATCTAGATCAGAAGCAGTATATCTACTTCTCAGAAACACCAATCTCTAAAAATGATGCACTTAATTGGAGATGCACCAACAAGAAGGAAACTTTTAAACAATTTCAGCTATAGCAAAAGGGAAATCAGCTAGAGGACAAAATTGCTATAGTGACTGGCCACTAAAAGACAAAATAAGGAAAAGACAAAAGTTGTATTTTAAATTGTTGAATATTGTGGGGTAGGTGAAACCCATTGTGTAAAGAAAATTTGAGCCACACAAAACAAATTAATCCTAGCCATTCATTTGGGATTTGGAAAACAATAAATAGGGGCTTGCCCCTCATTTGCAAATGGTTTGAGAACTGGTGTAAAGGCATTCTACAGCAATAGAAAGCAACATTGTATGATTTATGGGTGTTTCTTTTGAGTTTGTTCATTATGCATGCATGGTTCTACTTCCAAGTTAGTTTTAAGTGTTAATTTCTTGAATGGTTGTCATGATGGTGTTGTTGTTATAGTATTTGATGAGCTTTCAGCCCATACTTTTAACACTTGTTGATGACAAGTTGTTGTGCAAAGTTAGCCTGGGCTTCTTTATTTCATTGTTCCAACCTAGTTCAATTGCATGTTCATGATGTGTATGTGTGATCTGAAAATCAGCAGACCTTAGAAGATTGCACTAGTTTTGTGTAGCTGTAGATTTCTCTTGGTCAAGAAAAACTCAGTTTAGAAAGCCTGTCTACTGTAGCAGCCACCATTGTTGTTGTTCATTCATAGCTTAGTATTAGAACAACTTTCTTAACCCTTCTCCTTTTGCTATTTCTTTTAGTCCTTGGTTAGAGTAGGATCTCAAGCATCACCATGAAGCTTAATTAGATGAACTTGATGAGTTTCAGCTTGTTGTTTTGAGTGAGTAGTCACTGCTCATTCACTTCTAGCACTTTGAAACTGCATTTGCAACCCTAGCTTCCCACGCTTTGTAACTCATCCATAAGACTGCCTTGTGATTCCAGAAAATCACATGAGTCAACTGAGATATTCTGAGCACGGTCAAGACCTGACATTAGAGGGCTTGGGGTAGTAATTTGTAACTTATTTGCAAATTTCTACCTTTCAAGAGAGGTAGCATACTTGTGTGTTTCCTATGTTGAGAGGTGCAAAAACACCCATCAACAAAACTGGTGCTAGAAGGAGGGCATGGCATGTTAAGGCTACAAAACTGAAAGTTGGAAGTTAAAAAGAGCACTTTCAAGAAGAAATCTTAGATAAGGAGATCTCTTTTACTGTTGAAACTTAAAATCAGAAATTTTTGAAGGCAAACAAGAGTTGAGGTGAGATGGAACATCATTTTCAAATCAACATCACTCAGCTACATGCAGATTTAAATAGAAGGTTGAGAAGACCATTGCAACAATTTGCATTGGCAGACAAGTGTAGGATCCATTGCACTCGCAGGAACAATGAATTGGGGTGTCTAACATTCTTGGACATAATTGAAAGAGTCTTGCAAGGAGAAATTCCCTTTTGGGAAACATATCAACCATTGGCTCTTGCAGACCTAGAAGAGGAAATGGTTAACATGGCAGCCAAGGCATTCAAAGAGTTGATCCAAGAACACTTGGACAACAAGGATGGATTAAAATTGGACGAGGTGTTGATGTCTAGTTGGTATAGATTCCATAACACACCACACTCAGAATTCACTTGTCCATCATGTGAAGACATCATCACTCATGTCAAGGGAAGTTTGAACAAGGCAGAGCAACCAACTCCCAATGAAGGGGGCTCATCCCATGAGCCAAGAAGGATGTCAAAATTTTGAGGGCAGCATATTCAAGTTGGATCAAGGAATTTAACACAAGTTAGTGTTGGGACAACAAACACTAAGGCTGGAAGTCAAGAGGAAGGAGCTGATTTCCTTGGGGTAGAAAAATTCCTTGATGAAATTTCAACTAGAAAGGAATCATAAAGCCTTTTCTCCATCGGCAAAGGGTAGCCCTCCACTCAGGAAGAAGAACCATTGGTAGTTGAGGATTGATTAGAAAAGTCTGCAATAGTGTATGCTGGGGCAGCCAATGAAGATGTTGAAAATAAAAAAAGAGGAAGAGGTTGATAGCTTTGGAGCAGCAAAAAGTGATGACGAGAGTATAAATAAAATCAAATTAGAATATCTCTCCTTCATGAATGACAGTGACCAAGCATCTGAAAATGAATATTTTGAGGAGTGGCAACAACCACAGGCCACGATTGTCTACCATCATACCTCTTTCCCAACTGATGATGAGGACTCGATAGTGGAAAGATACAATGAGCTCATCTCAAGACTCTCAAGAGATTGGTCAGAACTCAGACACCAAGTGGATTTGGAGGTGCTACTACTGCCGAATTGGTGCAGACTCCATGATTCATCACACTCTGAGTTTGCATGTGAGCTATGCAAAGAGGTTGTCAAACAAGTTAGAGGACAAGTGTAGCAGCCAAGTGCCCAACCTCCTCTACTTGCTGCTTAGATCAAAGTAGAAGACCAAGAGCCTGAACCGAGTGATGACTCAGTTGAAGGCAGTCCTCAAGAAGGTATTAGGGAAGCAACAGGAGAAGGAGGAAAACATTTAGAGCTTCTAAACAATGAAGCAGAGCACATAGGGGTGTTGTCCATCGGACATCAAGAACCCTTCTCTTGAAGATTATTTATACACCATGGATGATAGGATTTATGGGGAGTCCTTGGAGGGAAATCACATAGTAAATCTTGGCCCCCTTGACAAGGTACCATCCATTGATGACTTCTTTCCGTTGGGAGTTGTATTGCGGAGGTATGCCAACACTAAAGAAGAATACATCTCAGAAGATGGGGGTGATGAAGGCCTACTACCCGAACCTCCAAAAAGCGAAGCATTAGATTTTTTAGATTGGGAGAGGAACTCCTTCCCCATCTACAACGATAGTGAGAAAGAGGAAACGAGTGAATTTCATGATGAGATGCATGACCAGCAAAGAGAAGAAGACAAAGGTGGGGGTGTTCTGATGGCTGCCAACAAGTATGATAGAATTGAACAACTACAAGATGCAGCTAGAAGTCCTTCCTCCATGACCATTGTTGATCCTCCTTCATATTCAGGGAGTTGTAATAAGAAAGATTCATGCATTTCATCATCCCATGACATTGAACATCATAAAAATGAGGTTAATACTTGGGGAAAGAGATGGGACAACACTCTGCCTTTTGAAGACAGCAATTAAGTGGAGCCATGAACTACGAAAGACCCACATGATGAAATGTTTTTCCTTAAAGAATAGCTTATAGGGGTTGTGGGTCCCATTGGTAGCTTGGAAGAGGTTCTTGCTACCCAATCCTCCCAGCCCTATGCATGCCCAAGATTAGAAATGTTGCGCCATCCAGTCCCTCCATTCGAGGCTGCAAACACAATGACCGATGATGCAATACTCATTCTCAACTGTCAAACTCTGCCACCTCCATGTGACAACATCAAAGTTCTATCCTTCCTTGCCTCTGTTAATTTTCATAGTTGTGTTTATCATTTTGATTATGGGAATCAGGGAAGGAAAACTTGCTTATGGATCAACCATGGGTTTGACGAACTTCCTCAACTGTTGATTTTTTGGGAATATGTGATTAAACTTGAATGTTGCAATGTTGAAATTTTTTCTGAGTATAAAGATAAATATGCATGGCTTAGAAATGTAACGGTTTCCCTTCTACTTGTGCATGCGTTGTGAAATCTTGCAAGCATGAATGTTGGTTTTCATTGCCTGAACATAATGCTTTGTAAATATCTTTGTACATAGCCCGTTCTGAGTAATGTCGGTTTCGTGTACATACCTCGGGTTCGTGTATATAGTCTCGCTTTACTGCTTTTGTTAGAGTAGTTGGTTTTTTGTACGTTAGTTTGCTTTAGGGTAGTTTCTTTGTTGTTTTCTTTCGCTTTCCCACTTTGGTTAGTGTAGGTGTTTGCTTTCTGTTTGTTTTCCATTTTTCTTTCTGTTTTGTTGCCGCTTTTCTTTTTCTTTGCACGGGGTCCCTCTACTTTTAGCTGGGCACATTTGTATGCACAACAACCATACTTATCATCTAGGGTTGTTTCTCTATGATATGGACATTTGATTCAAAGGGGATAAATCGTTGGTTTAGTCTGACTCCGATGCATTCTGAAATATTATATCTTTTACACACTCTAAGAATCTAGAGGTTGTTGTAGGTCCTTTGTAAAGTCTAGTTAAGTGAAAAATCTAAAATTTTGCTTCAGCACCACTGTGATTCTCAACCCTAGACGTGAGCTTCATTGCTTGCAAGTTGAAATAAAAGGAATTGAAAAGAGAAAAATCAAAAGAAAAGAAACAAAAGAAAAACATTGAAAAACAAAAGAAAGGATAAATTTAACCTTTTAGGGGGATATGAGCAACTCTATCGGGGCTATGGATGTCTGGCCGATAGTAGAGCAATGTTCAGGAGAATCACATTGACAGCCTCATCAAGGCTATGGACACCTGACTAGCAGCGAGGCAATGTCCCAAATGCTTTTGGAGTTAGAATAAACTACGTAGCTTAACTTGATGGAGCTTAGGTTCCTGTAGCAATTGAAGGATGGGAATTAATGTAACTGCACACACTTGGATTTTCAGCATATTGAAGGTTGGGTTGACTAGTGGTTTTCATCCTTTGGTCGAGCATCTCGTTTGTTTTCCCTAGATTTAAGGTCAGAACCAGAGATTCTGGGTTCGTGATTCCAGATTTTCATTGAAATGCTCTGGAGCATTTTCCCAACGAGTTGCCATTTATTCTGCATGTTTTACACACACGACCCACCGAAGGAAGGGTCCCCCTCTTTTCACTCCTGATGGATCATTTTCGCTCCCATCTCATTTTGTGCAACCCTATTTCCAAGCTCAAATTGGACATGTGCCTTCAAACAATCAAATTCCCCTTGACCAAATTCATTTGCTTGAATTTCACTAAGTCTTTTTCTTTTGTGGAAATGCCCCTGCGGGTTTCCCTTTGTCCATTGCCTCGGTGTCCTCCAAACCTCGTAGACCCGTAGCGGCGGGTTGCCTCATGTGGGTGTTGCTCGTGTTTCACCGCTAAGTGGTGACTGACACCCAACTTCCACCCACATGGCGGCATCCGCACTTAGTTTCTCCATCTGAACCTTGATTAAGCATCCAACAAGTGTGGGTTCCCGCATCTCACCTGACCTAGGTCTGTCATACCAAGAAATCAATGCATGCAATTAATGGAAATTGGCCTATAAACACCACTCATTTCCCTTCATTCTACCTAGGCATTCGAATCTGAGAGAGAAACAAAGTCCTCCCCCCCCTTTCTGCTTTTTCCTTGTTCCTGCTGACTTGGTCCCTACTCGCTTGATTCACTTTTTCCTTCATTTTTTGACTTTGGTGACAAGCTACCTATGGATTTGGGATGTGTCTCTGATGCCTAAGTAAACTGCCAAGGTTTTGTTAATTTTTGGGAAGTTGCAGAAATTTCATTGTGGGCCATTGCCCCTCTGTCGCCATCAAAACTTTTTTTGTGGGTCGCCATCCCTCCATCGCCATCGAAACTTTCCTTGTGGGCTGTCATGTGCTAATTGTCATTTCAAAAGTGCGGTGACCCTCCGACTTCCCCCTTCCAAATCTCCACATTTTCAGAATGGGTGCAAACTTCAAGTTTTCACCATCTAGGGCCCATAAAGTGAGTGACATCACATGCCTAAAGGGGTTTGGATCAAATTTTCCATGTCTTTAGACATCACGGAAATTTCCTTGTAGACCGCCATCCCACTGTGGTCGTTTGGGAACTTTCCTTGTGGGTCGTCGTCCCTCCGTGGCCGTTTGGGAACTTTCCTTGCAGGGTCATCCTTCTGTGGCTATTTGGGAACTTTCCTTGCGGGCCGCTATCCCTCCATGGCCGTTTGGGAACTTTCCTTGCGGGTCGCTGTGTGCTCATTGTCATTTTAAAAGGATGACAACCCTCTGGCTTCCCCCTTTCAAATTTCTACATTTTTCAAAAAGAATCAAATCTTAAGGAAATATGTCTTGGCAGTCTTTCTACCCATTTTTCGACATGCTAAAATTGAAAAATCTCAACTTTACTTAGTTTTGTGAAGTTGTGGAACTTTCCTTGTTGCGGGCCATCATCATTTTGTTTCCGTCTATGGGAACTTTCCTTGCAGGTCACCATCCCTCCGTCACCGCCCGTGGGAACTTTCCTTGCAGGCCACCATCCCTCCGTCATCGTACGTGGGAACTTTCCTTCCGGGCCACTGTCCCTCTATCGCCGTCCATGGGAACTTTCCTTGCAGGTCATCATCCCTTTGTCATCGTCCGTGGGAACTTTTCTTGTGGGCTTTTGTCCCTCTGTCACCATCAGTGTGAACTTTCCTTGCGAGCCACCATCCCTTTGTCACCGTTCGTGGGAACTTTCCTTGCTGGCCACCGTCCCTCCGTTGTCGTCCATGGCAACTTTCCTTGCGGGCCGCCGTCCCTTTGTTGTCGTCTATGGGTACTTTACTTGTAGGCCACCGTCCCTCCGTCACCGTCCGTGGGAACTTTCCTTGCGAGTCATTGTCCCTCCATCGCCCTTTGTTGGAGCTTTCCTTGTGGGCCACCATCCCTCCGCCTGTGGTTCACCCACCTTCCATCATCCGTCGTCCACCTGCCATCTACCACTTGCGGGTCCCCCCTACAGAAGGTTGTCCGTCGTCCGCCCGCCATCTGTTGTCTGTTGTCCATCCACCGTCTGTCGTCCACCCGTAGTCCATTGTCTGTTGTCCGTCTACCATTTGTCATCCACCTATCGTCCACCGTCCTTCTGCCCTATGGCACCCACACCCCTAAACCCACATTTATATTTGTGGCCCAAATGAGCTCCAAATGTGCAACAATGATGAATATTATGATTTTTTAATGATGCATGGGTGGATCTAACAAGGAATTTGCAGGATTTGACTAACGTTTTCCTTTATTTTCATATGAAAGCACTTATAGCACTTCATGTATGCAGGATTCAAGGAACCTACCGGTGGCCCGTCAGGGAGGCCCATTGAGAAGGTTGAACAAGGAAAAATCACATTGCTCCTTTCACCATTCATGTTATGCTCGCCTCTCCCCCTAGCACCCATCAACAAAGCTGACATTAGAAGGAGGCCTATGTCAAGGAAGTCGGTGACAAAACTACAAAGGGTGACCTTCAAAGGAACAAGGAGTTGTTTTATTTTCCACCAAATGATGATGATGGCCAGGAGCTATCCATCCAGATCAGGAGCGGTATATCTACTTCTCAAAAACACCAATCTCTAAAAATGATGCACTTAATTGGAGATGCACCAACAAGAAGGAAGCTTTTGAACAATTTTAGCTACAACAAAAGGGAAATCAGCTAGAGGACAAAATTGCTATAGTGACTAGCCACTAAAAGACAAAATAAGGAAAAGAAAAAAGTTGTATTTTAAATTGCTGAATATTATGAGGTAGGTGAAACCCTAGTGTAAAGAAAATCTGAGCCACACAATACAAATTAATCCTCTCCATTCATCTGGCCTTTACAAAACTATAAATAGGGGATTTCCCCTTATTTGTAAATGGTTGGAGAACTAGTGTAAAGGCATTCTGTAGCAATAGAAAGCAACATTGCATGATTTATGGGTGTTTCTTTTCAGTTTTTTCATTATGCATGCATGGTTCTACTTCCAAGTTAGTTTTAAGTGTTAGTTTCTTGAATGGTTGTCATGATGGTGTTGTTGTTATAGTATTTGATGAGCTTTCAGACCATACTTTTATCACTTGTTGATGACAAGCTATTGTGCAAAGTTAGCCTGGGCTTCTTTATGTCATTGTTGCAACCTAGTTCAATTGCATGTTCATGATGTGTATGTGTAATCTGAAAATCAGCAGACCTTAGAAGATTGCACTAGTTTTGAGTAGCTATAGGTTTCTCTCCATCAAGAAAAACTCAGTTTAGAAAGCCTGTCTATTCTAGCAAACACCATTATTAATGTTCATTCATAGCTTAGAATTAGAACAACTTTCTTAACCCTTCTCCTTTTGCTATTTCTTTTAGTCCTTGGTTAGAGTAGGATCTCAAGCATCACCATGAAGCTTAATCAGATGATCTTGATGAGTTTTAGCTTTTTTTTTTAGTGGGTAGTCACTGTTCATTCACTTCTAGCACTTTCAAACTGCATTTGTAGGCCCAACTTCCCAGGCTTTGTAACTCATCTATAAGACCGCCTGGTGATTCAAAAAAATCACATGAATCAACTGAGATATTACAAGCATTGTCAAGACGTAACATTAGAGACCTTGGGGTAGTAATTTGTAACTTGTTTGCAGATTTCTACCTTTTAAGAGAGGTAGCATACTTGTGTGTTGCTTGTGTTGAGAGGTGCAAAAACACCCATCAACAGGTTGCAAGTAGGATGAATCTTGAAGATGAGAAAATTTAGGAAACAAGTCGTTAGGTTGAAGGAAATGGCCAAATACATCTCCCAAACCTAGAATCCATCATGTTCTTCTATTGGCATCAATCTTCAATCATGAAATAGGACTTGATGAAATCTGCAAACAAGCTTGAAAACCTACAAATTCAAATGTGTAGTACGGAATATAATGATCGCTTAGTTCTTCAAGATTCCAATTCTTTCTTTTCTAGTTTCAAATGGTGAAAAGACTAGGTATTTATAGGCATTTCTCTAATTTCCCAAAAACTAGATCTCAATAGCTAATGTTTGTAATTTAAATTTTGAATGTTAAAATGTTGACATTGACATATTCAAATTTTGATCCCAACAAAATGTAAGGAAGCTAAGGTAGCAAAACAACTTCCTACACTAATCTTGAGAGGAGGATAATGCAAAACTTTACAGATCTTTAAAAATTACATAAACTTAAACAAAAATAAACATAAATATCATGCATACCATAACTTAGTGATTCATGTGGGGATAACCCTTTCGAGAGAAAAACCCCACACTCCAAAAGCTGACCAATATATTATTCAAAAATCACAAAGATTACAATATACTTGTAAATCAAGCTTCTCACAAGAGTATCACCAACCGGAGATCCAGAGGTAACACAACCACTATCAAATTCTCATAATACATCACAATACACATTTGTAATACAATGCCCTCATAAAATAGGGTTTCCTTCTAGGGAAATTCAAGCCAACAAAAATATCAACCATTAGATATGAGGCATAATTATGAACAGTCCAGATTTACAATAATAAAGTGTACATAAAATTTAGCTTTCGAACCCCTCGTGGGGGGGACCCCCCATGCCCCCCCTTTGTCGTTGTATGAACAGTACGTTATGTATCAAAACTAAATTATGTAATTTCAAGGTTGAGACACATTTTCCCAACAAATCTCCCGCTTGTTGAACACCTTGCAAAAGCCACAGGACAGTGTAAACCTCATCTCTTAATTGCTAGGGGCTGAAAGGCCCATAACCTCTGAACACCATATGAAATTCTATGTGCTCACAGGTTTATTTAAAGAATCAACAACATTCATCAAAGTATCTACCTTAACTAGCTTTACCCTACCATCTTTGACCATATCTCTAACAAAATGATACTATACCTTATGTATCAATAGTAACTTATGTAATTGCAAGGCTGAGACACATTTTCCCAACAAAAAATAGGGGATCTATTATGCCCAAGGGCATCCTAGTCCTAGCCCTAATTCGTGAGAAATAGGGTGTCGAGGTCTAACAAATTAACTAAATGCATTTGTTTAATGCTTGCAATTTCTTGGAAAATGGTAAAATAGGCCTCAAATGCATAATTTAGGAGATTAAGGCCTAATTAGGAGATGTTCAAAATGCATAAATGTAAGGGTCACCAAAGTAGGTCCAAACTAAGCATGAAATTGTACTATCACCTACAAGGGAGTATAATTCTTATGCTACATTTAGCCCCCACTTTGGTAGCCATATGAAACTACGCGCATATGCAAGTTAAAGTATCGAAAGTAAATCATGTTGTACTAAAAGGATACTCATAAGGATATTATGAATCATTCATCAATGAGATAATGAAGCCCCCAATGTAGTTATCTACAAAACCATGACGTTCAGAATTGCATCATACAATACCAATTTATTAGATATTCAAAATCTTATACTTGTAAACAAACATGTCAGCTTCTAAGGAGAAGCAAATTTGAGGGTAGATGTATGCCCCCTAATTCTACTTGCTTTATTGACATGGAATCAGGGTAGCAATCTAACCACATCAAGTTGCTAAACTTGGTGATGGAAATGCTTGTGATAGGGTCCCAAGATCACAACACCAACCATTGGAAAGCATTGGATATGATCAAGGATAGAAAAATGATTCCAACGTAATAGACAACATCAAAATTGAAGTTCGCTAGCCCCCACTATGGTGAATTGAATGAGATATACTAGTACTAATTTTAACCATATGTTAGAGCAAAATAACCTTTTTGACCATCATTTTCACCTTTTTTGCTTGAAGGCTTAGAGAGAGATACCATTGCACCGAGGAGCAAGGATGTAAATTCAATAACCGTATTAGTCCCTAAGACTCGAGATCCTGCAAGCGGATGCTACACGAGAAACAATGGCACTAGAGGTGAGTTGCTTGTTCCTTTTCCATGTAATTTATTTCATTTTTTATGTTTTTTGATGATTTTTTTTAAAGTCATGGAATCCCTATCCAAACTGGGTGATAGTGTCCACTTTGGGTGTCCTTGTCCCAAAAAGGTGCCCCTGTCCCAAAAAGACACCCTTGTCCTAGAATGGTGCCTCTATCTAGATTAAAAGTTGGTATGCTTTTAGTTGCTTGATTACTGAGTTTGTTGTGTAATTGATGTTTCCCTTTATTTCTTACAGGTCACACCATGTGCTCGACAAAATTTAGGAGGATGATTGTCCCTATTTCTTTGAGAGAAGGTTACATGAATCTCACAGGAGAAGGATCAGCTTCTATGTACCACTGAACTATACTAGATATATCATATGCCACCCATGAGATATCATGATGCTATGTCGATGGCACTCATGGAGCAGTGGAATGGAGACACTTCCATCTTTCATCTCCGAACAAGGGATATGACACACTTGAGGATATACACCAAATCTTTAGGCTTCCTATGTAATGTGAGACTGTCCACTTTGATGAGATACAAACCCCTCAGGAGACTAGGAGTGATATAGACTACTGCACTGGCCAGCACATAGAGTCTGATTCTAGGGTCTGTATTGAGCTTAAGTGACTTTTGCACTCTATTGTACCACTAATTCAGTAGATCATGTGTGTTATAGTTTCCTTAGCCTTGGTACCTAATGTATGAGGCACACACATTGATGGGGGCCTAGTTCATATGATATGGGTGATGGAGGAGCATCAAACATTATATTCCTATGGATAGAGCATGTTAACACACTTGTATTATGATTTTGGTTGCTTCGTCTATTGTGGGGTCACAACATCATACTTTGTACTCTAATTCAGATGTGGGCCTTTGAGAACATCACATGTATTAAGCCTATTAGATTCCCCATGACAACCCCTTTTAGCTATTTGTGAGCCTTCTTCTATACACTCAAGTGATCCTGGCAGTGCAAAGATCTATTGTACTAGAGTTAGATTTGATCGTCGACAAGATGATGACATAGAATGGAGACCATATAGGACTCTATAGTAGTGGCTAGGTCTGGCACAACAACTATATAGGATGTAACAAGATATGTTATTGGTTAGATGACATGACTACATCATTATGCCAATTCTGACTCTTCCATGGCCAACTATTTCCAATGATGAATCACTTGCCAAATACACCTTTCCACCATCGTATTTTTCATACTTCGTGAACCAGTCTCTATGAGATGTCATGTGGAAAGATGCTCCAGAATTAGTCAGCCAGACATCATCTGATGCCTGTGTAGCCAAGGTTGCAATGAAGGCGTCTGCATCAGTCTGAGAAGAATCGTTGTCGGAAGAATACTTCTTCTTCTTCTTTTTCTCCTCTTTACAATCCTTTCGAACATGACCAGGTTGCCCACAATTCTAGCACTTCACCTTGGACTTCTTGCCGAGACTTTGATCTCCCCTCTGATTTTGATTTGGACTTCTTGTCCTTCTTCTTGCCTTTATTCAATCTGCTCTAACAGCAAGAGCCTCCTTCGCCATCTCTCAAGATTTCCTTCTCATCTCTTCGATAACAAAGAAGCAACAACACATTCCATCTTAAAAGTGGATATCGTACTCCCAATTTCCATCACCAAATGATCCCAAAAATCTGGCAAAGAACATAATAACAGCATACATCGATCCTCTTCATCAATCTTCACACCCAGATGTTAACTGTAATCAACATGTTGAATGCATTCAAATGATCAGCAACAGATCCTCCTTCTTGCATTCTCAAAGAGTACAACTTCTTCCTCAAGAACAATTTATTCACCAAGGACTTGCCCCGATAAATAGTTGCCAGTCTTTTCCACAAGGAAGATGGTCTTTTCTTCACAAACATTGAATAATAGAGTTGCTAAGCAAGAGCCTTATCATACCCTTTGATTTTCTATCTGCAAGGTCCCAATCCTCTTGCTTCATGCCTGTAGGCTTCTCCAGCACAACAATCCAAAGATCACGATCAACCAACAGATATTCCATTTTAAGTTTCCACAACTCAAAATTGTTGCCATTGAATTTCTCAATTTCAATCTTTCCTGACGTGCTTGCCATCTTAACCTGTAATTCGAATTACCAAACTTCTACAAGACTCCCACTAAACAAAATTGACAAAAAACCCAACGTACCCACAAGGATAACACAACTGGCCAGGCTTTGATACCACTTGTAAGGAAAGCCAAGGTGCGGAAACAACTCTCCTAACATCAAAACCTCAGGGAAGAATGCAGAGATACTTTTAAATTTTCAATTATAGTACAATTAAGATACACTTGAAAGCAATAACAAAAATAGAGAAATAATCATACATAAATGAACACTAGATTTACATGGCAAAACCCTTACGGAGAAAAACCCACCACACCAAGAAAAACCCCTTTGTATTACAGTAATCAAATTACATACAGAGTACGGGCTTCACTCTCTCTGATGTCAATTTATAGTAGCATTAACATAGACCAACCTTGTACAGAACATTTAAGTTACAATACTCTCATAATCAAATTCACAATGATCATACATTGAACTATTCGTCCAACTATTCATACAACCATCGAACTGAACAACAATCTTCAATCTCTGAGTATATCCATGATGCCCATGGTCTGTCGATCTTCCTCTCAGTAACGGCCGCAACAGTCCAATTGCTAGTAGTTCCCATTTAGCTTCTCTGATTGGTCATAGACCCACCACGTAGGATAGTCATCACTCGGTCAAAGGCATTCAACCTATGTCGCATGTCAGTGAGACACTAACCATGTCTCCCCGATGCCACAAGACCTGATTGCCATTATCGCTATCGCTGAGAGTTCTTATCGAAGAGTCTTCACTATCGTCAAGACGTTATACCGAGTTCACAAGTTGTCGCTCAGACTTCCCCTTGTCGCAAAGACATCATACCGATATCCATCACATGTATCACTATTCAGCAAGACCATCGTTATTCGATGAGACATCATACCGAAGTTCCCAATTCATATTGATGTGAACACTCTCGGCAAGACTTACCGCTATCGCTGAGAGTTCTTACCGAAGCCACAAGTCATACTGAGCACTAAACAGTCGCCAGGAGTCATACCGACAACAAACTACCCCATCGCTGAGACAAACATCCATCGCTAAGACTTCATACTGAAGCCTTCAAGTTATCCCGATGACTCCGAGTGTAGCTATCGGCGAGACATTCCATATCAATAAGACTTCATATCGAAGCAAGCCTTTCGGCCAAGGGTCTCCCCGATGACTTCGAATGTAAAACTTTCGGCGAGACTTTCCATATCGGTAAGACTTCATACCGAAGCATATGAGTTACTGCGATGACTCCAGTCGCTATGAATCTCCCCGACACCGCTTGTTGCCCAGAGTCTCCCCGATATCTGATAAGAATGGCATGTCGGCTAGACCAACCCACTCGGTAGAGGGTTACACCAAACACAACGAGTCATAGCGATAGGTCCAGTTGGCAAGACATCAACAAGGTCTCAGTGACCTGAACATTTCATAATGTTTCACAGTTGCTAGTCGGCCAGACATAATGAAGGTCATACCGACTTTGCTCTTCCAGAGGTTTCAGCCTATGAGATTGAGGCACATATTTCCAACAAATAAGGCCACTAAGAGAAACTCGTAAAGTAATAAATTATAACTCTAAAATAATTATTGTATCAGCTCCATAAACAAGGTTATATGTTGTATTCCCTATAGATGTATGAACACTTGTGTGATAAGCACATAGCATATAAGAGAGTTGAGTATACCAATCTTTGTTATGCTTATTAACTATTTTTCATAAGATTTGTTCAATTATCTTGTTTGTGCTTTTTCTTGACCATTAGATAGCGGATAATATGGTCTAGAAAAATGATGTTGAATGTGAAATGTTTCCAAAAATTTCTTAACTTCCTTATTCTTAAATTGTTTTCTATTATCCATAACTAGATCTGAAGGAAGACCAAATCGTGCCACAATATTTTCTAGGATAAAATGAAAGATTACATCAACAGTCATGAAACGAACAAGAACTGCCTCTAGCCACTTCATGAAATAATCTATAGTAGTGATTATGAACGTATGTCCTGAGGATGAGGGAGGGGATATTTTTCCAATCAAATCCAAATCCCAAATCGTAAATGGCCAAATAGTGGCTTAGGCACGAAGCTCGAGTGCAAGAGCGTAAATCAAATTATTATGTTCTTGACACTTGTGACATTTCTTAACTGATAAAAATTAACCTTTTAACCTATGATCATCCACTAAAATGTCCCCTGTAAGCACCCACATGAACTTCCTCAAGGGCCATAAGAATTTTAAATTTAAGACATATAAGGAGAAGACCATTGAATGATTTCCTACACAACACATCGACTAAGATTATATAATGAGCTACCAACTTCCGTATATGATCCCTAGTGTTTTTAGTGGTTGGTTTAGGAAGGATGTCATCCTTTAAATAATTAAATATTAGTGCATACCACTCATTAGCAATTTAAATAGTAGCAACTAATATTTCTTTTGTCTTTTCATTTATTGAGGATTCAGTGAGAGTGTGAATAACAAATGTGAAGTTCAAAGAAATATCATCAAGAGATGTAAGCGAAGCAACACTTTCCATTGCATCTACATGTCAATTATCCTTTCGTGGTATATTGTCAATAGTGTATAATGTGAAATCTCTAATATTGTTAATATGAGCTCTCTATACTTAGATAACTTATCATGCTTTTCTTGATAGGACTCATTAATTTGTTTGATGATTAGTTGAGAGTCTCTAAATATACAAACATGTTGAAAACCTAAGGACAAGGCCACATGTAATCCTATGATAAGAGCCTCAACTCAATAATGTTGTTTATACAAAGGAAATTTAGGCGATAGGATAAAGGAATTGGATTCCCTGAGGGACGTACTAATATAACTCCAACACCAGAGCTAGTTCAACACTTAGATCTATCAAAGTATAATTCCCATATTTTATTATCATCAATTTTCAACATGTTTTTTTTTCAGGAAAGGAATCTTGGTTTGGCAATGCTAATGGTGAAGGAGCTTCAGCTAAATGGTCGATCAATACTTTCCCTTTGATTGATTTTTGAGAAATGAATTTAAGGTCAAACTCAATTAAGAAAATAACCCATTTATCTAGGCAGCTTGATAAGTCAATTTTAGAAAAAAAGGTGCTTTAAAGGATCAAATTTTGTGATGACTTGCACTTCAGTGTAACAAATAATGTCTCAACTTATTGGTAGCAAACACAAGAGCCGAACATTATTTTTCTATAGCTGGGTAATGAGTTTCATAATAAATTAATGTTTGACTAATGTAATATACAAGATGCTCTTTACCGTTCTCATCTTGTTGCACTAATAGTACCACGAGGGCATGGGTTAAAGTAGATATATAGAGGATAAAAGGTTTTCCTGGTGTTGGTTGTAAAACAGGAGGATTGGCTAAGTACTATTTCAAGTCTTCAAATGCTTTTTGACAATATTCATTCCATTTAAATTCTAAATCTTTCTTAAGGAGTTGAGTGAAGGGAAGAGTCTGGTCCACCAAGGATGCCACAAAATGATGAATAGCTTGAATATTTTCTTGTAAGCTACACAATTGTGAAATATTCTTAGGAGGTGGCATGTTTATTATTGCATCAATCTTCCTTGTTTCCACCTCAATGCCTGTATGTGACACTATAAATCCCAACAACTTTCCACTATCCACACCAAAGACATATTTCTTCAGATTCAATCTCATGTTGTACTTATAGATTATTTCAAAGATTTCAAGAAGGATTTTGACATGATCTTTGTGTGTTATAGACAACCAAAATATCAACATAATCTTCTAAGATGTTGTGTATGAAATCATGAAATATTAATGTCATAGCTCTTTTATATGTTTCTGTGACATTTTTTAATCCAAAGGGCATCACTACCCAGCAAAATATTCCCCAAGGTGTAGTGATTTTTTTTTTATATTGATCTTGAGGATTAATGAAAATTTGATTATACCCCGAAAAACCATTCATGAATGATAATAAAGCGTGTCACGTGGTTGAATCCACTATCATGTCAATATTAGGAAGGGGAAAAACATCTTTTAAAGATTCATTATTAAGATCATAAAAATTTGTACACATCCTAATGTGATTATCAGGTTTTACCATAGCCAAAATATTAGATATCCAAGGTGGATAATCAATAGGGTAGATGAAACCATCTTGTAATAGCTTTTCAATCTCATCACTAACTAATAAATCAACCTTAGCATTCATCTTGTGTATCTTTTTTCTCATGTGTTTAGCATCTTTTTCTAGGATAATTTTTTTTTTTTTTGCAAAAGTGGCAAGCCACTACATTTACATTAATAAATATGTATAATTTTTACAAAATCCTGGTTCAGGAAAACATATTGGCGGTAAAGAACCAGGAAAGAAAACCCCCAGTTATAGTTTGTGTAACTAAAGTTCGTTGATACAATCCAATTACAAAAGTAACAAAGTTACCATTTTGCAACTTGAAACCTATCAAACCCTAACCTCCTTCCTAACCCTTTACAAAACCCCATTACATAATTGCATAATCCCATAAGAACCCCATTACAGACAAAACACCCATTACATATTTACAGAATCCCATGAGAACCCATTCCCATTACATAATTGCATAAACCCATAATAACCCATTTATAGAGAACCCATTTACAATACCCATGCAAAACTAACTTTAACCGCCATACCACTATCTAAATAAATACCTTACATGGATTTCACTTCTTACCTCATTACCACAACCTCTTACCAAATAGGTCATGGTAGTGCGGTAAAAGGAACCAGTTATATACCTTTTCACCGCTATACCATGAAGAGTTAACATGCAGTCTGCAGTAGAGTGGTATAAAGATCAATAGCAACATAGGGAGACCGTTGTACCATAGAAGGATGATGAAAATCTAAGACAAAAGAAAACTGCAATACCGCAGGGGATCAAAATAAGACCCACGGTAGCGCGTTGTACTGAAGTAAAGTGACATTATGTACCGCAGTACTGCAAGGAGATGGGTGATGCGAGGTAACGCGGTAAACAGTCATTGAAGCATTTAAAGCTGGCCTGTCACAATAGTTAGCTTCGGAATATGAATTGAGCTAAGAGTGAGAGATGAGCTCTGTACAGATTGCCCAGTTCAGATGTGCGAAGAGAGTACTTTAGCACAAGAGAATCCTTAGCCGATAAGATTTAAACTCTACAGAATTTTCATAATAGATATCCTCTATACATATTTCCCATTCATATGTGTGAATAGTGTACTAGGATGTCACAATTCCTATTATCCTACAAACATGAAATAAAACATTAGATGCACATGTAATAAATCATGAGGATAGAATATCTTATGACGTTGGAGCCATACATCAACAAGTGCAGAAGCTACATGGCATTACAACCATGCTGTAGTAAATAAAGGAGAAAAAGCTTTAAAAAATTTCCTACATGGTCATCACATCTTGCTCAATTAACTCTAGAAGTTGTGGAAATTCATTTAAAACATTTAAATCATGAATAGCCCTTAACTTTTTTTTGTCACTTCCCAACCCATCTAGAAATCTGCTACCTTATTCCCTTCTTTGTAAGTATACGAAATAACTGAAGACTCAAGCTTATCTAGAAGTGACCAGGATTTGTTTAGCACATAATTCAAATTCCAATTTTGGATTTTCCTTTCCCTAAGTGCATTAATAATTATTAATGAATCCCCCTCTATATGAAGCTTTGAAAAACCCATCTGAATTGCCAATTCCAAACCAAATAAGAGAGCTTGTGCCTCTGCATAATTGTTTGTGCCAAATTGCAAGTGGTAAGAAGAGAGTGCCAATACTACCCCTAATGCATTTCTTATACACACTCCTACCCCAGATGATCCTGGATTACATTTAGAAGCCCCATCGAAATTCAATTTCACAAAGTATTTTTGAAGGGGAGACCATTTGATTGTTGTTTTATCAATCTTTTTGTTTACATTTTGAGACAGACTACCATCAAAAGGAAATCTGATGTGAGTCCATTCTTTCATAATAGAACTATCTTAACTCGTGAAGGATGAATTGATAAATTTCTCTCTTTGTATACACGATTTGACCCCCTCTAAAATTTCCTTTTCAATTTTGAAGAGGACCAAATCCACTGGGGATTTAGTTTTCCTAAAAATTCTTAAGTTTCGTTCCCACCAAATATTCCAAATTACCAGAGCCGAAGTAATGAACCAAATGCATGCGAAAAAAGATGTCTAATATAAAAGAGGCCAAGCTTGGAAAAGATCCCAGATAGAATTTGGCAATGGGATGGACAGGTGAAGTTTGTTTTTAATAAAGTCCCAACATTGAATGGCTACAATGCATTGCAAAAATAAATGATCCACTGTTTCAAATTCCATTTCACATAATAGGCACTTGAAAGGATTAGAAATCTTCAATTTAACTAGACGATCACTAGTTAGAATCCTTTTCTGCAAGGCCAACCATGCAAAAGTCCCTGCTTTCGGGAGAACTTTATTGTTCCAACAGAAGGAAAATGCATGTTGGGGTTCAGAAGAATATTTGGATTGTGCTAAAACTGCATATCCTTCCTTACTGAATATGAGCCTAATTTTGAAGCTAACCATATTATTCTATCTGACTTTGATGACAAATAAACTATTATTCCATTCAAACATTTGCTAAAAAGGTCAAATTGTTGATTATTCAATAATGTGGATGGGGGTATTTTCCAAGTTACTTTGCATGTTAATGGATTTGAAGAGTGAACATAGTCTAAAAAAATTTCACCCCAAGCTTGACATAAAATCATTTTTACTTCTTGAAGCTCCTAATTAACTACTAAAGGAGGTTTCCCAATCCATGAATTTTCCCAAAATTTGACACTTCTTCCATCATTAATTTCCCAAGAGGAATATTTTGTAATGAGACTTCTGTTATTTATGATAAAGTTCTAGATTTCAAACCCTTTTGGGGGGTTTTCCAATGTAAATATTCTGGTTGGGTTTTCATTTTCTAGGTATTTGGATTGCAATAATTTTTCCCATTTGGCATCTGGATTATCATACATTTTCCATGCAAGCTTAGCTCCAAACGCTTTGCTTCTCCATGTGAGATTTTGAATATCTGCCCCACCTTGTTTTTTCCCTTTTGCCAGCCCTTCCAAAGAGATTAAAGGAATCTTTTTTTTTCATCAATAATTCCTTTCCATAGAAATGATCTTATTATATTTTCAATTTCAAGAATAACAGAGGTAGGTGCTTTAAGTACTACTAAAAAGTAATTGGGGATTGATGATAAAACTAATTTTATTAGAAGAATTCTGCCTGCTAGTGACAGCCACCTAGCTTTCCAAATGAGAATTCTTGATTTTATTCTTTCAATGACCTTAACCCAATAGAAAGCTTTGTTTGACCCTCTGAAAAAAGGTATACCCAAATATGAACAAGGCAATTCAACCTCTTGAAAACCCAATATCTTAACAATTTTCTTCCTCAAATCTGCAGCAATGTTTAGAACATAAATTTTTTACTTAGTAGCGTTTATTTCCTGGCCAGAAGTTGATGAATATTTATCAAATACTTATTTTACTTGCTTGGCTTATGATATTGATGATTTATTAAATAGTAAGGTATCATCCGCAAAAAGATTATGTGTTACTGAGATTCAAGTGTTTGGAATTTGAACACCTTGCCAAAGATTTTGGTTGTCTCAAAAGGATGTATCTAATTAAAGTTTCAGCCATAATTATGAAAAGGAAAGGAGAAAGGGGATCCCCTTGACTTACTCCTTGGGTGGAATTGAAGAAACCCACTGGATTTTCATTTATAATTACTGAAAATTTAGCCCCAGATAGGCATGAAATTACCCATCTTCGCCATTGAGAAGAAAAACCAAATTTTTATAGGACCTTATTGAGAAACTCCCAGTTTACCTTATCGTAAGCTTTCATCATATCTAGTTTGACAATAAAAGCTGGCAATTTTGCTGCATTTATGGAGTGTAGCACTTGATGTTCTACAATTTCCCCTTCATGAGTTTCCCTTCTAGGAACAAAGCCTCCCTTTTCAAGGGAAATTACTTTTGGAATAAGAGATTGTAATCTCAAATAAATTTCCTTTGTAATTTTTTTATAAATTGTATTACACAATGAGATAGGCCTAAATTCTGCAAATGTCTTAGGTTCTCTGACTTTGGGAAGAATGGCTATATTGGTGAAATTAAACTGCTTGAACATAAATACTATTCTACTGGACTCTTCAAGTGCCCATAAGAGTTCAAAACATATGAAGTCCCAACATTTCTGAAAGAATAATGCCATATAACCATCTGGGCTAGGTGCTTTTTCTGGTGGAAGTGAAAAAACTACATATATTAATTCCTCTAAAGTAAATGGTCTCATCAATTGTTTATTATCTTCATTATTTATTAAATAAGGAATTGTGGAAAGAATATCATTTTCATTATTGACCTTATTAACATCAGTTGTTTGTGGGGAAAAAAGAAGAGAAAAGAATTTAATGCCTTCATTATTTATATCTTCTTCCTTTGTTAACCAGTTTCTTGAAGCCAATTCCTAAATAGAATTAATTGTTTTTGTCGCCTTTTTAATCTGTGCTGACACATGGAAGAATTTTGTGTTACAATCCCCCTCTTTTAACCATAACTCCCGAGTTTTTTGTCTCCAATATATTTCTTCCCTTGCACATAATTATGCCCATTTTTCCTGCAATGCCTTTTGTTTTTCATATAAATCTGCATCTAGACCTTTTTTAATTATGTATTTGTGCAGGGTTGTAAGTTCTTTAAATACTGAATCCTTCTGATGGAAAATATTTTTGAATACTTGATTGTTCCAAATGTTTATTTGATGTTTAAATGAACCAATTTCTTGTAAAATTGGAACATTTTAGTCCCCTCCTCATATGGAGCATTCACCCACCATTGTTTTAGCAGATCTAAAAATTGGGGATGCCTTAGCCATATACTCTCAAACTTAATGGAAGATTTTAACCTTGGAATAGATACATCTGAGATGTCTAAATAAATGGCATAATGATCAGATTCTGGATAAGGCAGAATATCATAGTTTATCTTGTGTGTAGAAGTGAACCAATTGGGAGACACCAGGAGTCTATCTAGCCTCTCTGCAATTTGCAAGAAACCATTTCCTTTGTTTGTCCAAGTGTATTTCCCAGATTTTGGTTGAATGTCTCTCAAAGCGTTTGTAATGATGAAATGGCTAAAATCAGCCATTACCCTAGGTGGATGAATAATCCCACCACTCTTTTCTTCCAATGAGGTTATTGCATTGAAATCTCCTGCAATGATAAACTTATCATTATGGATGACATCAATTTTTCTAGAAATCTCATCCCACAAATTTTTCTTGTCAATTGTAGAAGTAGGTCCATACACATTTATTAACCAAAAATGGAGATGAAATTTTGTTACTTCTACTAGCTGCCATAATTGGTGGTTTTTATGAGATTTAAATTGTACTGATTTCGAGTTCCACAATACTAATAGTCCTCCTGAAGCCCCTTGAGCTGGAGAATGTGTGGATGCCCATCTGTTCCATTTCCTTATTGAAGATTCATACATTTCTTCTAAAATTTTGGTTTATTGAATAAGAAAAATATCTGCTCGACAAGCATCTATCAATTGCTTGATGTGAGCACGCTTTTCAGGGGCATTGATGCCCCTGACATTCCATGAAGAGATCCTCATTGGACCCAAGGAGAGCAGCAAGCTCTCCTCGGCCTCTTGTTCGACAAAGATTCTAAATTTTTATTTTGTACCCCTGACTCAATTTGTTCTTGCATTTTAGTGAAATTTGATTTTCTTCCTCTTCCTAGGAGATTTATGTAATAAAACTTGTAATGGAGATTGAGACAACATTGATTCTTTAGATTCATGACCATTTTTCTATTTTAAAACCAATGCTTTTGAACTATCCTGAAGAGCCTGATGGTTTGAAACTTTCAGAAGTTGGTCACCCATAACTATGTTTGTGGCCTTTTGGTCATTAGGGGCCATTTCACAGATCTTAGAGACCTTTCCTGAAGAGTAATGCATTGGAATATCTCCTTCCCATAAACCTTCTTCTACTAGAATTTCATCATAAAGATCAAAGCCTGCTGAAAAAAATAACTTTTCAGCTAAAAATTAAAGCTCAACCTTCGATAATTGAGTGGAAGTAGCTAACTCAAGACATTTATCTTCATGCATAGAGCAAGTACTTTCCTCATTTATCATATTTTTAGAGGACCATGAGGAAAAATAATCTTTTGTCCCTTCAAACATTAGCTTTTTAGCTATCTCAGATGCTTGATTTTTTAAAAATAACTTTTCCATAGGAGAATACAAATTTAGCGAGAGGGTAGTAAAGATTTGCATTAAATCCCACTTGCCTTGTAAGAAAGTTACATTTTGTGCAACATTTTTATGAGCATGAGGCTTTACCAAGGCCCTCAAATCATTGCATTCCTCTACTTGTTTTCTCTTGTGAAGGTTATATTCATATTGAGGAGATTGAGAAGGACTATTATTAGGAGCAGAGAGACCAAAAAAATTTTGCTCAGTGCTATTTTTATAAACATCCCTTTTTTTCCCATTAATCAAACGAGCATTTTGTGATGGAGTATTTATAGAAGAGCATTGGGAGTGTGAATGTCCCAAAGTATGGCAATTCAAACAAACAGATTCTGCTGATTCAAAAACAATTTGTTGATACCATTTACCAAATATTGAAGTGAGTAGGATTTGTTCTGGAAATTTCCTATCTGTGTCCATTAATACATAGGATCTGATGGGTTTTGAAGGGTCTTTGAAGAAATCTTTATCATGCATTAAAAAGATTCCTATTTGATTTGTGATTGATTCGATCATCTTCAACTCCCTATATTCTAATGGAAGAGCATGCATTTGAAACCAAAAAGGGGCATATTTGAAAGAGGCAAAAGAAGGTTTAAAATTTGGAACCCAGGGCTGCATACTTAATCCCGACCCTTGATAGGTCCATGATTTTATCCTAAAAATAGAATCTTTGCTTTTTTTGCTATAAAAAATGACTGCAAAAAAACCGTAATCATTGTCCAACTAAAAAACCTATTCTACACCCTCCCAATCCCCATAAACTAAATCCTTTAATTCATTTAAATGCAAAGAAAGGTTCCAGAACTTACAAATTAGCACCTTATCTCGAAGGTCTTGAATTTGTGGTCGAAGCATGTCTTTTGGAAATGCAATTTTTATGATCTTTTCATTTTTTTCTTGAGGAATGCCCGCATTCTGCTAGATAGAGGAGCGAATACCCTCATGTTTTAGTTTGTACTATTTAGGTATCCAAATCTTCTTAGGACCCCTTTGTTCTTCAAGCCCTTTTTCTTCTTGTTTTTTTCTTTCTTCTTTTTTGATACAAATTTCTGATGAAGTTGGGGATTGGAAGCATTTTGTACCTGAGGAGTGTCCAGAGCTTTTGAAATGTGAAGATTCCTTTGATTTTGTGGATTCTGAGATTGCAATCTTGCTTGATGACCATTGTCTTTCTAGGTTTCATCTAAAAACCCTCGACCGATCTGAGATTCATTAGGGTTTCCTTGAGCCCTTTCTTTTCCTCGAAATGAGCCAGACCCATTCTGAGGATTCAAGGGATCTTGAATATTCTGTCTCTCTTGCCCTTGACCCTTATTTTTATTAGGGCTAGCTTCCAATAATTTCGGCCGTTGAAGGAAACCTCTTTCATTTTCTCCATGCAACAAGTGCGACAAGTGAGAGTTCTAGAGTCTTTGGATTGAAGGGGGTGCCATAAGGGTTAAAATCCCCATTTTAGTGTGACCTATAATCGGCCTGCGCTTTCTCAAAGCGATTATCTAAATATGCAGAATCTTGTTCCAACAATCTGCTTTTCCTAAAATCCTCCGACTGTCACAAAACTCCCCTGTCATCTTCATATAAATCAAAAATGGGTTGTTTGCCTCGCACTAGCTGCCTAGAGTGAAAGGGCTTCTAGTTAGGTTTTGAAAACCTAAATTTACTTGCAGGAATATCTTGTCTTGCATGCCTTCACAAATTGTTCGTGGGTCCTTGTTGAACATTATTCCTGTTGTTAGGATAGTGAGATCGATGCAAGTCCCTGCCATGCAGAGACTGTTCCCCCTGAGGAATGTGACCGTTGGGTCTCCTTGGGCGAGTGCATGACTATCTTAGGGTTAATACCCAACATGTCCGAATAAATCCAAGAAAATATTTTAGGAAAGTCATGTATCAATGTTGCATGATCTTCTTGTTCATCCTCATCAAGAAAATTTCCAATTTGTAACACCTCCTCACTAGATGGGTCTGTTGGAACATCTATAGTGTCTCCCACAAGTAATGAACTATGGTTTGGAACATCAAGGATTATTTTGGATTCATCTTGTTCATCATCACATTGTTCATTTTCTTTCTCAAAGTATCCCTTAACATTCAAACAATAGGAAATCCTTCAATTATGATGATTACTAGGTAAAGTGTCATTCGTTCTCAAAAATTCTTCTTGAGGCTCATCATTTTGAAATACATCCAATGACATATCATCACATGTAGTTTCTATAATTTCAAGATGCACTAAGTTTAATTTTGTCTTAGGAGAGTGTTGCATGATAACAAATTGACATTAAGTGAAGGTTTTTTCGTTGCTTTCATTTCCTCTAAAGGGTAATAACCAAGACCTCTTGTTGTTTCATGTGTATTATGCTCTATAGGAATGTGGATACCTTGTTCTTTCACCCCACATCCTTTTCCATTATAGCCAAATTATTTCAAGAGTCGGTACCCTTTTCCATAAATTGCTTCCATTTCTTTTGAGCAAGGTGGTTTTTCATAATCACTTTCATCATAAGTAGATGTGTAATTCATGTTTTCCTCATTAATAGAAGTTTGGATTCTTGTTTCTTAGATGTTTCAATGAAAGATTATGTTGATACCACCGCAGCTTACCTCTCCTTCTCTTTTCCTGGTTTTGATTGTGTAATATAGTATTCTACCATGAATGTAGGTGTGAAATATAATGAACCCCAATCATCCTCCAACAACTTTGTCACCAATGAAAGACATTATTCTTCATCTTCAAGTTGTAAAGGTTCCACTTTTGTAGTTGGTGTCAATGTTCTCAAAAGGATTTTCATCCCTGTTTTAGTTTGTAAGTAATTTTTAAATTTTGGATTAGCTTTTATCATGTAAACCTTATTGTTGTAAGTGTATTTCATTCAAGGCGGATGATTAGTAGCTTGACCCCACTGGCTCCCCTCCACATCTCAACACTTCATTTGGGGTAGCCAATCTATAGTACCCATCAACATCCCATGGCATACTTTCATCTCTATACATGAACTATAAAAATGTGAGACAGCTTCACAGGTCTGACCCGTTGCACTAGTAAATAGAGGGATTTTGGACACTACAAACAAGGGTGTTTAATTTGAGCATTCCATTCATAGGGCATGATCCATGTGGTGAGAGTCCCCTTTCGAATCCATCTCGTTGGAACCATACATGTGATTCATTGGGATTTTCCCAAGAATCCACTTTTATATATCGATCGAAAGTCCCTCGGGTTCAGGGTGCTACCGGTCTGCGTCGTCCTGAGGTGAGTACTTTTTCCTGCTAGGATAGGCCCAATTTCTAGAGTCAGTAACCGTTTCTCTTACACCCATGATCGCTCAAATGCGCAAGGGGAGAGGATACTTCGATATATCGAATCATGAGGGTAATAACAGAGCGTGCTTTCGCACCAAACATAGTAGAAACTTGTTAATTTTAATCCAAATGAAAGATCTGCTACACTACCAAACAATTTGTTTCAAAAATTTAACTATGGTCTTCGACATGCGCTCTGTAGAAAGATTCATTACTAGTTTTGATAGTGGTCTTCGACTATTAATCTGCAAAAACTTTGTTAACTTCTCAACACACATGCTAAAAATAGAAGATTAGCGAAAATAAAAACATGAAAGAAAGCTGTAAATTGAAGATCTAAACCTAAATTTTTACCAGTTGAATGCATCATTTTCATTGTCAAATGCATCGTGGGATTTTTATCAGTCAGTTATGGCTCAAAAAATAACAGATGCGTAAGTATTCATTAGATGTGTCATTTCTGATATCAGATGCGGTCCAATATGTCAATTGCATCGTTTCGTCAAGCAGATGCATCTCTGAATGTTAGTTGCATCTTTTCGTCAAACAGATGTGTCATTCTATACAAAAACATGCAAAAATTGAATAAAATTCTATGGATACATGAAGATGGTGTCTTCATGTCGAGTTCACCAAATGTAACATCATGAAAATAGTAAAGGTCAAATAGCACACAACAATGCAATTCAAGCTCTAATGCAATCTAAGCTAAACAATAGAGAATAAAGGAAAGCTAAAACATAAATAAACTAAACAATCTCACCTGATATCTACGTAGTTCCATGTCTAACCTCGATTTCCCTTCTCCATTTTACCGTTGTAGTATAATTTCCCTCAGATTTCTCTTGTACAAGTATAGCATGTGATAGTGGTTTAGAAAAACATCGAAGATTCAAATAATAGATATGCTTCCAAAAGACATAAGATTTCGGGAGAGATTGAAATGATGAAAGACAGATCAATTTATAGAAAATTGATCATTCAAATAACAAGTTAGGATTGAAAGATTGACAGACAGTTGAGATCAAAATATTAGACATGCATTATGATAACTATTAGTAGTGACATGAGTGATAAAAACTAGAAATAGAAGAAAAGATTAAACAAATGATTTAATCTTCGAGTTCGATATTTGAAAACAGAAGAATAGTCTTTGCATGACAAAGATAAAGATACGATTAAAGCAACGCTCTGTTCGAACGCACGGACAAGATTTAATTAATTAAATAAAGATATTTACTTAATACACATGTACACGCAAACGAGTTAGAACTATATGACTGCATGATATGACAAAGAGATTACTCATGAAAGCCACTCAGACACTAAATTCAGAGTTAACTGACCGATTTAAATAGATCTCGAGTCGAGTCAAAGTGAATACTTAGATAACTTACACAATTATCTAAATATAGAGGAATGTGTTAAAAAAGATTTTTACGAATTAAATTATTTATTTAATTTGAGATTCAATATTTGAAGAATAATTAAATAAATATGATTTATTTAATTAAGTGATGAAGGGGTTAAATGAATAATTAAATAGATAAATAATTTATTTAATTATAGTTGAAATATGATAAAAGTTAAATTAAATAAGAATTTATTTAATTTGAAAAGAAGGATAAGGTTAATTAGTAACATAATTAAATAAAAAGCATTTATTTAATTAATCAGATAGAATAAAGAAAAATAAGAATTAATTAAATAACTAAGATTATTTAATTAATAAATAAATTAAGGTTAAGGTAAATTAATTAAATAAATAGATTTATTTAATTAATAAAGAAATGAAGAACTTTAGGGAATAATTAAATAATTGACATTATTTAATCATGACCATGGAAATACGAATTATGAAGAAATTGAAGTCGTAGGCTTAGACCAAATTTTGGTGTCTACACATACCCTCAATTAAGGCTACTACATCACTTGGTTGTGCACTAGGAGGGGTCACAACTTTTTTCAAAGCACCTTGAAGCATGTTTTGGTAAGTAGATGATGTTTGAATTAGATCCCAGAAGGAAATCTTAGCAGGAGTGTTACAAAATTTCTCCACAAGATCATACTCATTTCCACTATGTTGAGGTAAATGAGAGGCACTAGGTAAAATAGGTTGTGGGAGTGGGATCAATGAGGGAATGGCTTGTGTTTGTCTTGGTTTCTTGTTATTCCTAATGTTATATGTACGAGCAACTGTGTGATAACTTGGTTGATACGATACATGACTACTAGTGAGTTGTTTTGCAAAGTTTAGGATATGGCAATGAGGTTTTGATTTGTTTTGAGCTGGTCCTATGATAAGGACATGTTTGTCTCGACTTTATGTTGCTGCATAGGCGGATAAATGATAAGTTGGGGTGTGATTGCATTAATTATTCTTTATTTTGTAGGAATGTTGCAAGCCTTAGTGGATGATCTTAATGAGATGAAGTACTCAAGGGCTTCATAGATAACATATCAAAGTCATCACAACTAAAGGGATTGATAAGTATACAATACACTTGTAGAAAGAGACCTGACATGATCAAATGTCTATGTTTTCTCCAAGATTAATCATTAAATTTCAATTTAAGTTTATATTCACATGTATTAAGGTTAACTAGGACTCAAAATAGACTTACAAACCTGATGTAAGCACAAATCAAGAAATCAGGTTCCAGATTTGTAAAATAAAAACATGTATCAATATGCTTTGGAGATCTTAGGCATATTTTTTGGAGGACTAGGATTCCCTAGGGTGTTTGTGTCCTACAAGGTCTTTTTCTGAAATTTTAGTTTCAGAGGCACTAGTGAAAAAAACTAACTTGTGACAACTTGCAGACCTAGATTTGGAATTAATTTTGTTGTTGTTTTGTGAGTTTCTTGGTTTTGCAATGTGTTGTAACAACCTAGGGTTTTGAATCTTTGTAAAAATGAAACTAATCTACTCAAATTATGCAATACTTTATAAAATATAAATAATTTTCCTAAAAATCTGATAATTTTCAACACTGAAATGTAATATTTTTTTATAAATTCGTAACAAATTAAGTGAAATGACACCTTTCTTTCACATGTGATAACACCTTTTAAAAATTTCAAATCAAAACTCAGCAAGCATAATCAAAACAATAACACAAAGACAGAGATATGTGCAAAAAAAATTTGAGCCACCAATAGCAAGATAGAGTCACCCAAGGGTGTCCCCTTCCTAGACAAGGGGTAAAAATTGAATGTTTGAATGTTTAAAAGACTGCTTAGGGATTATGGGTTTGTGTGAAAATAGGTGTAATAGTGAATGATTTCCCAAAATTTGTTCAGTTTAAGACAATGTAGCCTAAATAAAAATGTGTAACAATTCTTGAAGAACAAGTGACAATTATGAATGCAAATTTCAACGTAAATTTGATCTAAGAAACTGCAATAAACCTTAATTAAACCTATAATGCAATATGACATAAATTTTTTTTGGATTTTTATGTCTTTTACGGTGTAAAAATGAAACCATAAATGAGAAATGCAAAGCAATGCAAAACCTAGATCTAGGGTTTAATTATTTCAAATTTTAGGTTATTAAGATGTCAAAATGTTGGGTTCACCAAAATGTAACATAGAAAAATGGAACCCTAAGTTTAATGTCTAAGCCTGGGATTACATTTTGCTCCCTTTTCAAAGGTACATTAGGATGCAAATCAACAAGGTGATAGGATTGAATTTCAACCATGAAGGTGACTCAACCAGACCAAGATCTAATCCTTTTGAGCCTTGGAAATGGATAAAAATTGATTTGTTTTGATTAACCTAATTAGACCATAAACCCTAATATGAAAATTGCAAGATCTTGATAATTGATAGACTGAAATAGATATTTACAGGTAGGTATGAGAAGGGCAGAAAACTGTGTACCTATCCTGTAAATTTGGAAATGGTCTAAGTAGGAGGAGAAAATCACCCAAGGGAGTTTGAGTTCTTGTATCTCTTTTTCTAGAAGTAAAAACTTGAATCAGTAGCTCTCTATCTAATCTTTGATGCCAACCCTGCAAACTTTCATCTTCAAATTTGAACCTATGACAAATCTACAAAAGAGATGGTGGGGTGGCTATATAGAATTTTTCCTCAGTCAAACCCCTATTTTGGTATTTCTACGTCCACAATAGCCAATAAAATTGATTGATAACTATGAACAACAGATTAGTATGGGCTAACTACACTTGACTCATGAAGAATCAAAGCATATTCATGCCACTAATGTCAATCTCAACAAGATCAATCAAATGCAAATTAAACCAAGCATCCATTAAAGCTAGGCATACTAAACTATGAAAGCTTCAAAACACCTACTCTAATCCATTTGAAACTTATCCTCTTGGGGGAGTGGTGTCGCGTTGATGTGGAATGGTGACCCTTTCCCAATCCCAAGGATAATAAGCTTGTTTCAATTAGTTTTATTAAAGAAAACTGATGAAACCATTGTGAGATGTATGTTGAAACATGATTCAAAACTAGATTAACATGATGCAAGCTATTTTAACATGATTTATGCTAAAATGATTCAGATGTGCAAATGTAAAGCTAATCTAAATGAATTCTAAACTAAAATATTCAAAACCCTAATTAATAAACAAGATAAATGTATGCATCTCTGTTACAACGAAAGTCATTAATGGAAGCTAAGCTATTATGCAATCAATTTAAGCTAAAACGATGCTAAATATGAGTGTGAGGGTGAGTGATTTCAACACCATGATTTTTCTCCAAAAAAGATGGATCCATTTTTCTCCAAATAGTGCTTTATTTATAGGAGAGCAAATGAGAAATGGAGGGTTGAGATCGAAAAAGTTAATCAATGGTCAAGGATGGAAGAAATTGGAGGCATGGATCATGGATTCTCATCAATGGATGAGAATCAATGATGAGATTTAATCAAGGGTTCTCCTATTTCCAAACAAAAATACTTTCAACTTTCCCAATAGGTCACAAGTTAACTTGCTCAAGAAGTCAAGTAAGTTTGTTGAAAAAAGGAATATTCCCCTTTTTCAAATGAGTGAGGAAAGAGAATATTCTCATGGGTGAGGGAAAATAGATTTAGAAAATTAAAACAAAGTTTTAATGTGCAAAAGGGGAAGGAATATTCCATAGGAATATTTCTTTTGGAGAAATATGCAAAGGAGGAATATTCTCTTGGAATATTCCTTTGCAAGTGGGGGGGAATTAGATTAATTAGTAATTGATAATTAAACAAAGGTTTAATTATACAATTAGGGGAATTAGATTATTTTCATTAAATAAAGTGATTTAATGAAATAGGGAGATATGCTATGAAATTTAATTAAATAACTTAGGGTTACCTAATTAAATAAGAGGACTTAGGGATTAAATTAAATAACTTGATGTATTTAATTTAATTAGATGAAATTTTAGCATGAAAGGGGATGAATTAACCTAACTAGGTTAATTAGATTAATATATGAAAATGATGTAATTAGTTAAACAACAAGGCTAATTTAATCAATTAAGAAAAAAGAGGATGAATTTTAGGAAGAAATGATGTTAGTATACCTATTTTGAGTGTATAATATAATTCAGGAATTTTTTCAGTGTCTACATTTTTCCCCTCTTTGAAGTGAGGTACCTGCTACGTTGATTCAAAGACTAACACTCTTTGGATTAAAAATTGTTGCTAAGTTTGAAGACATGGAAGAATAACTTTATCCAGAGGATCAAAGAATTGCAAAGTTGGTGAAGGCAGTTAGGAATGACAAGCCTAAGGTAAAAATTTGTGTTCCTAAATATGGTGGAAGTTTAAATGATGAAGAATTACTTGATTGGATTGTTGCATTAGATAACCATTTTGAATGTGATGAGGTTCCTAGGGAGAAAAGAGTAAGGATTGCAAAGACAAAGTTGCAAGGCCATGCTTTGGTATGGTGGGACTACTTTCAATCTGAGAGGAGGAAGCAAGGAAAGTCTAAAATCACCTCATGGGACAAGATGGTATCCAAACTCAAAGGTAAATTCTTACCCAAGGATCATCAAGTTCAAATATTTAAAAAAATTGCAAAGCTTAAGAAAAAAGGAGATGGATATTAAGTCTTATACTGAGGATTTTTATAAATTAAGTTTAAGGTCTGGTCATCATGAGAATGAAGATGAAAAAGTTTCTAGATATATGGGTGGTTTGGGGTTAAAAATACAAGATGAATTGGTTTTGGCTAACCCTAGGAATGTAGAGGAATGTTACCAAATGGCAATCAGGGTGGAGGAGAAAATGAAGAGAAGAAAAGATAAAGCAATTAGGGGTAGAGGTAATGCATCAAGAGGAAGAGGATCTATGCCTAATTCAAATCCAAACACTGATAATCAAGAAGATGCCATGAAAGGAAAAGAGCAATCTGATTTCAAAGGTGGATGGAGAGGTACAAGGGGAAAATTTGGAGGAGGTAGGAGTTCCAATGTGTTTTTAGGTAGATGTTACACTTGTAATGAATTTGGCCATCCATCCTACAAATGTCCTGAGAAGATTGGTGCTTCATCAAGTGGAAGTAAAGGTGATAAAATGATTCAACTTGTGCAAGAGGATGAAGAGGAGAGCACTGGTTCATCAAGCTATCCTGCAGACCTTGAAGTTGGAGAAGCTTTGATGTCCAACTTTTGAAGACTTCCAAAGAAGTAGAGCCATTGCATAGGAAGAGGCTATTCAAAACCACTTGCAAGAGTAAGGGAAATGTATGTAAAGTTGTGGTTGATTCTGGTTCAATTGAAAATATGGTGTCATGTGAAATGGTGAACAAGTTAAACTCTCAAGGGATTCCTCATGAATTTCCTTACAAGGTATCTTGGCTAAGTGATGGTCAATATTTATTGGTGAATGAGAAGGCTATTGTATATTTTTAGATTGGGGATTATAAGGACAGTGTTGTTTGTGACATTCTTCCAATGGACTGTTGCCACATACTTCTAGGAAGACCTTGGCAGTATGATAGGTGTGCCATGTATGATGGAAGAGCAAATAAGTATCCCATAATGAAAGATGGTCATAAGTTTGTTTTGAATCCTTGGGTAGAAGATGAGAAAGGTAAGGCAAAGGTTATTATGTGTGGGAGCAAGGAACCTATAAGTGTTATGAAGGAAATCAAAAGTTCTGATTTTGAAAAAGAAACTAGAAATTTTGATGTAGCAAACTGTCCTAGGTCTGAGAACACAAGAACAGTAGTTGTGAAGGCTGATACAGTGGTCAAAAGAGATTTGATAGTGGATTGGAGTACAAAATTTTTGGTGGGAGCAATGGTCTGCCCTATAGTTGGGGGTAAGGTTGTAATGCCTATGAAATCTACAGATAAAGCATGTACAGGGGTGTGTGAGGATAGAAAATTGAACCAAAAAGATCACAAGACAGTGGGGTAGTTGATAGCAAAGAAAGTATAGACTGGTTTTGATCAAGAAATGGGGAAAATACCATTGATAAGCCTAGATGAAGAAGTGTAGGCATATCCATATGCAACCACAGTCAAGAATGCAGGGCAGAATATGAGAACAAGGCAACATGGAGCACAGACCAGCATGGGTCAATGGAAATGGCCTGTGAATCAATGGTGTTTTAATCCAGCTTGGACATGTTGATATCATCCACAATTCATGTGGCATGAATTCTTATTAGGGGGGGTGTATGGTGCAGGAGCACCTAATCACCATGTTTGAAGGTCAAGGAAAAACATTGATGGGTGTCTAGGTTGGTATAGAAGTGTTTTGTGTTTATTTAGGTTTAATAAGGTCTAAAAGGACCAATCATAATGTAATGGAAGAATTTTGAGTCATTTAGAGTGAAAATTTAATCTTGCACTTAAAGTGTTCTTGTAGCCTTTGAAGCCACGTTTTTTAGTTTGTATAGGGAGATGCAAGATTTGAGTCTTGTGGAGGTAGTAAGGTTATTTCCAAACCATTGGTATGGTTTTAGGAGTCATAAGGTGCAAACATTGCAATATAATTGTAAATGTGATAAATTGTGTAAAAGGGTGTAATTAGGCCTCCAATGGTCATAGTGGTTTGAAATTCTATTGTAAAGCAGTTGGTTAGTTAGAAAAGGTTGGGAAAAAAGTTAATGTATTGAAACATTCACAGGAAATAAAAATATTCTTTCTGAGTTTTCACTATGTTTTTCTTTCTTTCTCTGAACTTTCTTGGGTATGCTCAACCTGTGCGGGTGTGTAAAGGCTCTAAATCACTCTGTATTTGAAGATGTGAGTGTGGTCTAACAAAGGAACTCGATTTGAGAGTCTCAAGTTCATTTTTGTGGGAGTTCTCTGTAATATTTTGAAATAGCTTGTTCATACAGTTTGTAGGCTTGATCTTGTGTAAGTGAATTCAAAATGTCAATCCACCTTTTTTTATAACTTGTTACTCAGTGGATTGACATTATTAATGTTAGGGTAGATGTTAGGATGTGTTGGAAATAAAGGAAAACAAGGTGTGTGGTCTGTATTGATTTCCTGTGATTAAACAAAGCATCTTTTCTATGTGAGTTTGGAGGTTTTGTGTTGGGTTTTGAGAACTAGTGATGCAATCGAGTTTGTAATGATGTGGAAGGTCTGTATAGACCTAGATACAGGTGTTTGGTACTTTGGTTTAGTTGTTGAAGCCTGAAATTGTGAAGATATAGAAAACCCTAGGGTTTTGGGTGTGTTTTGGAGGGTTTACTGGAGCAGCACCTTAGAGGCCTTGAAAATAGGAATAAATTGTGAAATTTGAAGTTATGACACATGATTTTTCACTGTTTGATGTGATTTTGTGAAGGGGAGGTGTTTGTGAGATAGTTTGTTTGTGAAATAGGGCTAATTCTAGTAGCCCTTCCATAGGTCAATTTGATGTTTCTCAACATTGTTACAAAGAAACCTTATATGATCAGTTGGGGAATTGTAATGGGAGTCTGAATGGAGACTTAAATGATGTTGATTTTGTCTTTTAGTGGCCTTCTCTAAAAGATAAGCGTATTTGGTGAGATTTGGAGTCTATAGCCTTGATGGTGTTAGTTGATTCAATATGGTTGAATGTGTTCTCAAAGGTTGATGTTTTTATTGAAGTCTGATCAGTTTTGAGTCTTCTCCACTTTGCTCTGCATCAATCAGTACAGGGGTCACCCCTCTTCACATTTGGGTCATCGATTCCAACAGTTGGAGACCATGACTGCGATAGCTCAAGGATGGATAGTGTCTGATCAATTGTACAGAGAGATTGTGACCGAGGTGGCCTATTATCTCATGCATTACCATCGGGATGTCCCTGTGGTGATTAGGCAACCAGAATACTCACAGAGGAGTAGGGCACATCTATGGACCAAGGATAAGCCAGAGAGACAGCTTGGTGAGGGGAGCATCCATTAGGGCTAGATTGCTTGTACAAACACTTTATGATTATTGTCTGATTATTTATATGGAGATACATTCATGGGATCCTTTTTGATAGCCTCATGGATATTGTACTTTTGATTGATATACATACACTGACTCAAATATTGTATTATAATAGTCACCATTTATATATATATATATATATATATATATATATATATATATATATATATTATACGGATTCGATATGTGATGTGTTCTTTTATTTCATGCTTTATGCACGTATGGATGCATTTGATGTTGATATGCTTATATGTTATGATCATGTATGGATGCAACATAATGGATGGATGTGTTTTCTTTTATTCATGTTTATGCAATATGTGATGACGATCTATGAGTGGATGTAATGTTATATTATTTTTCAGTATCTTTTCTATGCAACTTGTGAGATGGATGATATGATATGAGGTTTTATGCTTATGCAAGTGCTATGGGTACATTTCTTTTTGTGTAATTTTCTATGCAATTTATGATATGATGATGTATGCATATGGATGTATGTATGGATAATGCAGATGTTTATGTTGATATGCGATATGATGAATGATAATGCAACGAATTAAAATGCTTATAATAACAAATATATATTATTCAAAACAACTTAAATGATAATGACGATGCAGTGGATTATGTTTTATGATATGTTTTGATTATGCAAGATGTATGCATGCTAATGATTTTGTGGATGCAGGATGGATGCATTGAAGATATTTTTGGTGACTCTTATGATAACAAGTTAGCACGAAGAGAAGATAGAAGAAATAAGATGATTGACCATTGATTTTGAGATTGATCCAGAAAATTCCAACAAGTCTATCATCCACTGAGACTTTATTAGAGATGGTGATGAGAGATGCATGATGATGATGATTTTCTCATATCTTGGGATTGGGGATTTTCGTCATTCCTTATTGTTTGATATAACACATAGACACGATGCATCAAGGTATTGAAAACCAGGATGGTGTTGTATCTAGTGTAATGGACTTTGACTCTGCAAATAGATAGGATAATCCTTATTCACATCTTGGCATATAGAAACCTCGTTGGAATGTAGTTTAGTAGTTTATAATATATCGGACCAAAGCATACACAATAGTCAACAATGTACTCCAAGCAACTTCCCTACACACAACAAAGCAAGTATGCTCCAAGATTATTTTACAAGAATACCCACAAGCACAACAAATGAAAGATAATGATTGATGCCCCATTCCTTTCTCTCTAAATCATTTTGATAGACATCATCGAGAGTTCCTTAGAATGGGTCATTAAGATAAATCATAAGAAAAGATCAAAGACAAACAGTCAGTGTTATCCATATCTCCTGCCAGTTTAATTTAGCTAAGGTGATTTATGATACTAATGCCCATCGCAGGAAGGATTCATCCTAGGACATGTTGATCAGATGTTTTGATTAGGATGAGGTGTATGGTAAGCCATTGATACAAACTCCACTAACGCATTTACCTATGATCTAGACTTCAGCTTTTGACACTTAGGTTCCCACTTTACAACTTGTGATACTTGCTTTCTATTTTTTTTTCCAAAGGTTGAAGGTGACAATTGATTTATTATGGATAGAGGTTTATTACAAGTGAAAGCAAGATGGGATTGATTATTTTTGCATTTTATGGAATATTTCAATGTTTTTGGTATTTTGAAAATGTTTTGAGGCTATTTTTGGTCTTTTTGAAAGTTTATGTGGATGTTTTGGTTTTTGATTATTTGAGGTTGTTTAGGGTTTTCTCCATATTTTTTATGATGTTTAGGGGTTTTCCTAAGTTTTCCAAATGTTTAAGGCTTTTTCGATATATGAATGTTTAGGGATTTTTGAGTTTTCCAACCAAGAACCTAACCTAAAAGACCTATCCTAGGGGCCTCAAGGGTTGATCAAAGATGATCCTTTCCTACCTTATACACGTAGAGACCACATAGTTCGACTAACTCAACTTATTGACAATGAAAAATGAACAGTCGATGGATTGCAAGTTTATTATGATGGACTCCTAAAGACTGACCTAGAGTGTCTCAGGGTCACATCAATGATGGCCTTTCCTACGTTCAAGCTCAGAGACCCATAGTTCAACAAGGTTTTGTTTTTGGATTTTCGATGTTTGACTTTTTTAAGGATTTTGATATGTTTTGGATGTTTTGGATGTTTTTGTATTTTAGCTTTACAATTTTATGAATGTTTTTGGATTTCAGCTATACAAGAATTTGGATGTTTTTTGGATTTTTTGATGAACGTTTTACGAATGTTTTTGGATTTTATATAACCTTAAGATATACAAGAACCCGATCCGATCCATAACAAATTGCCCCAGGTGTTATGTGATAGACTACCTCGATATAGGGAGGACAAACTGACCTTTGGATTATGCCAAATAGTACTAAGGGGATATGATACTTCACAACATCAAGCTATGATATGAACGTGAATGAGTGATGGACAAGATAGGATGAATGATGTGTGTGATGGATGGAATGATAGGATAAAGAGCCTAGGTAGATGGAGGTACTTTATTTACTCAAGGCACCTATTTGCTAGGTTTTCCCCAAGGTACTTGCCCAAAGCACCATTGAAGTGGTTTTCACTAGGAGACGATTGATTTTTCTTTACTTTTTTCAATACTTTTTCTTTTTTTTTTGGATTTTGATCATTTTTTTATTTTTTTGTATTTTCAAATTTACACCCTTCAAGAATAGGCATAAATGTTTTTAAGATGCAAGTTGTTAGTTGGTTCCTGCAAGGATTCATCTTCAGGTGTTGACAATTGATATGCTCCTGATCCATAGCTTGTTGTGATAACAAAGGGACCCAACTAGTTAGGCTTAAAATTTCCTTTGTTGTCCTGATCTGGAAGATTCTTCTAATTCTGCTTTAGGACAAGATCCCCTACTTGGAAAGACCGATTCTTGATCTTGTTATAGATTTGTTTCAATCAGTTTTTATATACTTGTGAGTGATTAAGAGCATCAAGATGATGCTCATCCAAGAATTCTAGCTCATTCATCCAAGATACTTTATACTCTTCATCAATGATTAGGTTTTGTAGTGACACTCATAGTGATGGAAGATCAACCTCAATAGGAAATATGTCTTCTAATCCATAGACCAAGGAGAAGGGGGTTGCACCTGTTGGCATGTAGATACTAGTTTGATAGGCCCAAAGAGCAGTAATTAACTATAGATGCTAGTCATGACCAACTTCATTGACCATTTTCTTTAGGATCTTTAGAATGGTATTGTTTGTAGCCTCAGCTTGACGGTTTCCCTGGGGGTAATACGGGGTAGAGAATCAGTGTTAGATGTTGAATCTTTGACATAGCTCTTTCACATCCTGATTCTTGAAGGGTGTTCCTGAGATAAGATTTTGTGGACACCATAACAACAAATGAGGTAATTCAGGATAAAATTAGCAATTTGCTTCCCCATTATGTAGGTCATAGGAATGGCTTCAACCCACTTGGAAAAGTACTCAGTGGCGGTTATGATAAACTTGTAACCATTAGATGAGGTTGGGATAATCTATCCTATGAGTTCAATCCCCCACTACAAGAAAGGCCAAGGTGTGACCATTGGTTGCAATTCTTGAGTTGGAGCATAAATCAAATCTACATGTTGTTGACAATGGACACACTTCTGCATGTACTGATGAGCTTCTCTTTCTATGGTTGGCCAATAGTACCCCGTTCTCAACAATTTCTTAGCTAAATTCATACCACTAGAATGAGAACCACATATGCCATTGTGTACTTCTATTAAATCAGTCAAGGATTCCTCTTGGTAAAGACATCATAGTAATGTCCCCTCGATGCTTCGACGATATAAGGTATCACCTAGGATCACGAATCGGGATGCCTTTTTAACAAAGGTCTTTTTTAAGGTTAGAGGTGATCTCGGATGGGAGGTTTCCTCTACTTAGGTAGGTAAAGATGTCATGGTACCACGGGGATCCAGGACCAACAATGACACACGAATTTAGATTTTGAGATTTTGAAAGTTGGTACGAGAAGTTGTTCTAGAACCAAGAATTCACATTGCAGGATGTTGTGCGGAATATCTAACAATGACCCAATGTTTTCCATAGCATTTGTTGCTCAATTGTTCATGCAAGGAATTTACTCAAAAGTTATATCAATGAAAAGGTCCTTGAGACTCTCTACCATCTTCTTGTAAGTAGTAAGCTTAGTCCTTAGTTTGGTAGTCATCATTGACTTGGTTGATAACTAGCAATGAGTCTCCATAGACTTTCATTTCTTGTATCTTCCATTGAACTACTATCCTTAGACTTTTGATTAGGGCTTCGTACTCAACAATGTTGTTAGTACATAGAAATGATAGCCTGTATGACTTTGGGATGCAATCGCCTTGAGGGGTGATGAAGAGAATACCCCCCTGATCCATGTTGGGTGAATGATCCATCAAATTACATCTTCCATTGATTTTCTACATTGGCAAGGAATACTAGGGTAAGTGCAAAAAGATGGGGGACCAAAAAGGGGGCTTAAGTGGCCACTTTTTTTTCTAAAAATAGGAAATACTGACCTTCAACGTGAAATTGAGGACAGTTACACTCAAAAAATTTAGATGCAACAAAAACAAGGATCGTAGTGCTCCGAGTTTACTTTCTAAACTACTAAATTATTTTGAAAATGGCTGAGATTAAGGGGTTCAACAGACAGACTCACAGAAATTGGTGTTGTTTTTGTATGAAAAACATAACTTAGCAATTGTTGTGGTAACGTAGTACGGTGAACTATTTTAGTATTTTTAAAATCGCTTTGGTGAGAAATTAGCTAACAGTATGTAGTTGATGCACAATTTTTTTGATAATTTTTTTATAATGAATATTTGATTTTTTACTAATTTTCAAAGAGAACATTTCCTAAAAAACAAAATTTTGGTCGTGCTACCTCTATTAATTTTGGAAACTAATTGAATTTTAAAAATAAAAAAATTGTAGAATGGAGTCTAGTTTCTAAAAATGTAATTTATTTGAAATTTCGATGAACGGTTAATTTATAATGAAAAAAACACCAAACACTAATTTTTGCCAAAAAAGAGACACAAACAAAAAAAATTATAGATCAAAGGCTTAACATTGTCAAAAAGTGAAAAAATTACATCATTGGATAGCTAAGAGAGAGCCTAACATTACCCAAGTTTTTTATTTGCTCGACATTGAAACATGTGCAATCTTGATGGTGAGCATGAACCCGATTACATGAAATATTGTAGAATTTGTAAAAACACGTCTCTCATCATTGGAAAGGCCCTCCAATCCTTTGGGTTGGTATTCCAAGGAAAATACCAAGCGTAGGTCTTGGGGATTCCCAAAGCAAGATATAATGCGAGTGCGTTATAACACGCTCGCGTTATATCCTAGTTTTGAAATGGTTTTTTTTTTTTTTGTGCGGGACATTTCTAGCAAGACATAATGTGCTTGCATTATGTTAAATGCTACTCTATTGAATGTGTGTTTATATATTTTCATGTTTGTATGTACATGTATGCTTGTATGTCATGTATGTATGTATGTATGCATGCTTGTATGTATGTATGTATGCCTGTATGTATGTGTGTATGTATGTATGTATGTATGTATGTATCAATGATTGTATGTATGTATGCCTATATGTATGTATGTATTTAAGACTTTATATACATATGTACATGTATGCTTGTATGTATGTAAGTATGTATGTATTTATGTATGTCTTTAGAGGGAGGGAGAAGTTTAAGAGAGAGAGAGAGAGAGAGTCTTGAGAGATGAAGAGGGGGTGGAAGGGAGAGACTAAGAGAGAGGGAGTGGGAGAGAAGGGGTTGGAGTGAGAGGGTCTTAGCTAGGTAGTGGAGGGATAGAGGGAGAGAGGGGGGTGGGAGAGAGGGAATTGAGAGAGAGAGAGGGGGGGGAGAGAGAGAGGGAGAGAAAGAGATAATTATGTAGGTAGGGTTCTAGAGGGAGAGGCTTGAGAGTGTGAGGGGGAGTGAGAGGGAGAGACTTGAGAGATAGGTAGTGAGAGGGAGTGGGAGAGAGAGGGAGTGTGAGAGTGAGAGGCCTGAGAGAGGGAGAGGGTGGGGAGGGGAGAGAGAGAGAGGGGTGGAGTGAGAGGGACTTATCTAGGTAGGGGTGGGAGGAATAGATAGAGAGAGGGGGGGAGAGAGAGAGAGTTACCTAGGTAGGGTGGCAAAGGGAGAGACCTGAGAGAGAGAGAGAGAGAGTGGGTGGGAGGGAGAGACTTGAGAGATAGGGACATAGAGGGAGTGGGAGAGAGAGGGAGTTATGGAGAGGCAGTGGGAGGGAGATAGAGAGAGATAGATAGAGGGAACGAGAGAGAGTGGTAGGGATTGATTGAGTGAGAGGTACATAGAAAGAGGGAGAAGGTATATAGAGAAAATTAGAGAGGGTAGGAGAGAGGGAGGGAGAGGGAGGGAAAGAGAGGTGAGATGTATAGATAAAGAGAAAGGGATAGGGGTTGAAGTTATAGGGTTGAGGGATTAGGGTGGAGGACCTATAGGGTTGATGGTTTTGGGTATTGGGTTGATGGTATAGGATTGAGGGATTAGGGTTGAGGGTAGAGGGTAGAAATTTTAAGGGTTTAGGGTTAAGGGTAGAGGGTAGACGGTCTAGGGTATAGGTTTGATGGTTTATGGTTGAAGGATTAGTTTGAGGGTCCAATGTATAGGGTAGAGGGTATAGGGGTTGAGGAATTAAGGGTCGAGGTTTGAGAATTGAGGGTTGAGTGTTTAATGTATAGGGTAGACGGTTGAGGGTTTAAGGGTTGAGGGTATAGGGTTGAGGTTCTAATATATAGGGTCGAGGGCATAGAGGTTGAGGGATTAGGGTTTAAGGGTTGATGGTTGAGGGTAGAGGGTAGAGGGTTGATGGTTTAAGGGTTGAGGAATTAAGGGTTGAGGGATTAGGGCTGAGGGTAGAGGTTATTGGATTGAGGGTAGAGGCTAGAGGGCTTAAGGGTTTAGGGTTTAAGGGCTACGGGTTGAGGGTTTAGGGTTTAGGGTTGAGTGTTTAAGGGTTTAAGGATTGAGGGTATAGGGAGGGTATAGGGTTGAGGAGATGGAGGGAGAAGTGAGATAGAGAGGAGAGAAGACAAGGGAGGGGTAGAGATATATGAGGGTTCGAGGTTCAGTGTGTAGGGTAGAGGGTTGATGGTTTTAGGGTATTGGGTTGGGGTATAGGATGAGGGATTAGAGTTTAGGGTAGAGGGTAGAAGGTTTGGGGTTTAGGGTTGAGGGGTTTTGGGGTTAAGGGTTGAGGGTAGAGGGTTTTAGGGTATAGTTTTGAGGGTATATGGATTTGAAGGATTAGGGGTTAAGTTTCAATGTAGAGGGGTAGAGGGTATAGGGGGTTGAGGGGTTTAGAGTTTAGGGTTGAGGGTTGAAGATTAAGGGTTGAGGGTTGAGAATCAAGGCTAGGATTTAATGTATAGGGTAGAGGGTAGAGGGTTTAGGATTAAGGGGTTTTAGGGTTGAGGGTTGGTTTTAAGGTTTAGGGTAGAGGGTTGAGGGTATATGGTTGAAATTAGGGTTTAGGGTCAATGTGTATAGGGTAAAATGGTATAGGGTTGAGGGGATTAGGGATTAGGGATTAGGGTTGAGGGTAGAGGTTTTGAGGGGTAGAGAGGTTGAGGGTTTAAGGGTTGAGAATTAAGGGTTGAGGGGTTGAGGGATTGGGGTAGAGATTTTGCTTGGGTTTTAGGGTTTAAGGGTTGAGGTATTAGAATTACGATGGTAGAGGGTATTAGGTTGAGGGTAGAGGGGGCAAAGTTTAAGGTTTGAGGGTTTGGGGTTGGAGTGTTTAAGGTTTTAGGGTTAATGGGTATAGGGTTGATGGATTAGGGTAGAGAGGGGAGGGATGGAGGGAGAAGTGAGATAGAGAGGAGAGGAGGGATGGACAAAAGATATATGAGGGTTGAGGATCCAATGTATGGGGTAGAGGGGTTGAGAATTGAGGGGTAAAGGATTGAGGACCTATAGGGTTGATGGTTTAGGGTTGAGGGTTGAGGTATAGGGTCAGAGTTGGGTTTGATGGTGGGGTGCAGAAGGTTTAAGGGTTTAGGGTTTAGGGTTTAGGGTTAAGGATTGAGGGTTCAGGGTTCAGGGTTCAGGGTATAGGTTTGAGGGTATATGGTTGAAGGATTAGGGTTCAAGGTCCAATGTAGAGGGTAGAGGGTATAGGGGTTGACGGTTTAGGGTTTAAGGGTTGAGGGTTCATGGATTAAGGATTGAGGGTTGATAATTTAGGGTTGAGGGTTTAATGTATAGGGTAGAGGGTAGAGGGTTTAAGAATTTAGGGTTTAATGGTTGAGGGTTGAGGATTTAAGGTTGAGGGTAGAGGGTTGAGGGTATATGGTTAAGGGATTAGGGTTGAGGGTCCAATGTATAGGGTAGAATGTATAGGATTTGAGGGATTAGGGTTTAAGGGTTGAGGGTTGAGGGTAGAGGGTAGAGGGTTGAAGGTTTAAGGGTTGAGGGTTTAAGGGTTGAGGGATTAAGCTTTGAGGGTTGAGGGATTAGGGTAGATATTTTACTTGGGTTTAAGGGTTTAAGGTTTGAGGGATTAGGGTTGAGGGTAGAGGGTATTGGGTTGAGGGTAGAGGGTAGAGGGTAGAGGGTTTAAGGGTTTAGGCCCTCAGGGTTGAGATTTTAAGGTTGAGGGTAGAGCGTTGAGGGTATAGGGTTGAGGGATTAGGGTTGAGGGTCCAATGTATAGGGTAGAGGGTTTAAGGGTTTAGGGTTTAAGAGCTGAGGTTTGATGGTATAGGGGTGAGGAATTAGGGTAGAGAGTAGAGGGTTTAAGGGTTTAGGGTTAAAGGTTTGAGTGTAAAATGTATAGGGTAGAGGGTATAGTGGTTGAGGGATTATGGTTTAAGGTTTGATGGTTAAGGGTATTGGGTTGATGGATTAGGGTTTAGGATAGAGGGTGTTGGGTTGAGGGTAGATGGTTTAAGGGTTGAGGGTTGAGAGTTTAAGATTAAGGGTAGAGGGGAGCGAGATAGAGGGAGTGAGTGAGAGAGAGATACTTGAGAGAGGGAGAGGGGGTGGGAGGGAGAGGCTTGAGAGAGAGAGAGAGGGAGTGAGTGAAAGAGAGAGAGAGAGACCTGAGAGAGGGAGAGGGGGTGGGAGGGAGAGACTTGAGAGAGAGACAGAGAGACATAGAGAGGGTTAAGGGTAGATGGTAGACGGGATAGAGATAGGAATGAGTGAGTGTGAGAGATAGATACTTAAGAGAGGGAGAGGGGGTAGGAGAGAGAGAGAGACTTGAAGTGAGAGAGAAAGATGGAGGGTAGAGGGTAGAGGGTAGAGGGGATAGAGATAGGAGTGAGTGAGTGAGAGAGAGAGAGACTTGAGAGAGGGAGAGGGGGTAGGAGGGAGAGACTAGAGAAGAGAGAGAGAGATGTTGGAAATATGTGCCTAAATCATCACAGGTTGTAACCTCTATTGGAGCCAAGTCGGTGTGATATTGTTAATTTCTGGCCAACTAGCAGCTTTGACACATTGTGATTTGTATAGGTCGTTGTGACCTTGCAGGAGTCTCGCCTAATGCTTATTCATTGGATTCATCGGGATAATCTTTGGTGGCTCGGTGAGAAGTCTTATCAAGTAATATCTCTAGCCAATAGGCCATTCTATCGTATATCAAGGAGAGTCTTGGATGTTCGCTATGAGCTCTCACCGATATGAATGTCTCACCGATAGCATTCACTTGGTGTCTTCGGGGTAACTCGGAGGTTTCGTTATATACTCCTGGTGGCAATTGCTTTGTCTCACTGACAGTATACATCAGTATAACCTGAGATGGATTGGTAAGAAATCTTACCGATATGGATGTCTTGCCGACAGTGTTTTTGTTTGAAGTCTTCGGGGAAAGTCTTGGAGTTCGGTATGACTTATATCGATAAGGAATGTCTCACCGACGGTGTTCACTCGAGGTAGCATGAAAGATCTTGTTGTGAGGTCTTAACGATGGAGAGAAGTCTTGCCAACTGTTCGGTATGACTTGAGGCTTCAGAGTAACATAAAGAACTCAATAGGATGCCTCGGCGAAAGATGATTGTCTTACCGATTTGAATACTCATGTCTATGTGACTTATGGACCTTGGACCTCGGTATGAAGTCCTGGCAAAAGCGATGAGTCTCGCCGACCAGTGGATGCACTAGGATTAAGATGAAATATTCACTGTGATTTCTTGACGATAGCAGTATGTCTTGCTAACTATTGGATGCTTCAGTGTAACATAAGAAGTCTCGGTGTAACCTCTTGGCGAGTGGTAAGTCTTGCCAATAGCAATGTTGAATTCGATGCAACGGTTGTAAGCTCAGTGGAACCTCTTTCCGATGGAAAACTCTTGGTGATATCGGATGCTAAGATGTGTGTGGCATCGGGGAGACACGGTCAGTGTCTCACCGACATGCCAACACAGATTGAGGCCTTTTGACCGAGTGAAGACTTTCCTATGTGGCGTCTCGTGAACCAATCAGAGAAGTCGAATGGAAACCATTGGAAGATAGTCCATTGAGGTAGTTCTGTGAGGAAGTTCGACAGACAGGGAATGACATGAATATGGTTTGAAGTTGCAGATGCTCGTGGTTTTGGTTGGTTCGAAGAAAATTTGTGTGAACAGTTCGAATTGTATCAGATTGATTTCTATTCTGTAAAGATTATAACTTGAAGGTTCCTATACAAGATTGATCATTGTGAAAGCTACTGAAATATGACATCAGAAAGATAAGTCTGATATTTGTATATAATCTCCATTACTATAATACAAAGTGATTTCTCTTGGTGTGGTGGGTTTTTCTCCTGTAAGGGTTTTCCCACGTATATCTAGTGTTCATATGTGTGTGTCAAATACTTTGTTTCTGTTATCTCTTTCATGTGCATCTTAACTGGACTGTAATTTTAATTTTAAAAGGTATCTCTTCATTCTTCCCTGAGGTTTTGACATTAGGAGAGTTGTTTCCGCATCTAATTTTCCTTACAAGTGGTATCAGAGCCTGGCCAGTTGTGTTATCCTTGTGGGTATATTGGGTTTTTTGAGTCAATTTCTATTCAGTGGGAGTCTTGTAGAAGTTTGTCAATTTCTAATTATAGATTGAGATGGTTAGCATGTCAGGAAAGATTCAAATAGAGAAGTTCAATGGCAGCAATTTTGAATTGTGGAAACTCAAAATGGAGGATCTTTTAGTGGATCATGATCTGTGGCTTGTTGTGTCTAGAACTAAACCTACAGGCATGAAGCAAGAAGATTGGGACCTTGTAGATAGAAATTCTAAGGGGCTAATAAGGCTATGTTTGGCAGACTCCATTCTTCTCATTCTGCATGAAGAGAAGACTACATCTTCCTTGTGGAAGAGACTGGCATCTATTTATCAGGGGAAGTCCTTGGTGAATAAATTGTTCCTAATGAAGAAGTTGTACTCTTTGAGAATGCAGGAAGGAGGGTCTGTTTCTGATCATTTGAACGCATTTAACATGTTGATTGCACAGTTAACTTCTATTGGTGTAAAGATTGATGAAGAGGATCGATGTATGTTGATATTGTGTTATTTTCCAGATTCATGGGATCACCTAGTGATGGCTATTGGGAGTACAACATCCAGTTTCAAGATGGAGGATGTTGTTGCTTCTTTGTTATTAGAAGAGATGAGAAGTAAATCTTCTGAGATGGTGAAGGAGGCCCTTGCTGTTAGAGGAAAGTCAAAAGAGAAGGCAAGAAGAAGGACAAGAAGTCCAAATCGAAATCAAAAGGGAGATCAAAGTCTCCTGGCAAGAAGTCCAAGGTGAAGTGTTGGAACTATGGGCAACCTGGTCATGTCCGAAAGAATTGTAAAGAGGAGGAGAAGAAGAAGAAGTATTCCTCTGACAATGATTCTTCTCACAGTGATGGAGACGCCTTCATTGCAGCCTTGGCTACACAGGCATCAGATGATGTCTGGCTGATTGATTCTGGAGCATCTTTCCACATGACATCTCATAGAGATTGATTTACAAAGTATGAAGAATACAATGGTGGAAAGGTGTACTTGGCAAGTGATTCAACTTTAGAGATTGTTGGTAGTGGAAGATTCAGAATCCAATTCCCCGATGGCAGAGTGAAGGGAATTAATAATGTAATGCATATACCAGGTCTGGCTCAAAACTTACTTTCTGTAAGTATGCTAAATGATATTGGAGTGAAAGTCACGTTCTCTGGAAATGGCTGGAAGATGACTAGAGGCTCAATGGTGCTAGCAAGGGGTGCTTGAATTGGTACTTTGTACAAGCTAGATACACATGTTGTTCAATGTAACAATGTCTCTGTAAAGTCACAGAAAGCTACTCATGGAGGAAAAGAGGGAAATGTTCCTAATTGTGTAAACTCTATGGAAGTTAAACTTCCAGTAGAAAAGACTATGCTCTGGCATCATAGACTAGGCCACATAGGAGAAAAAGGTTTAAAAACCTTGAAGAACAAAAACCTAGTTGAGGGGCTTGAAGATTGTAACCTTGAATTTGAATTCTGTGAACACTGTATATATGGAAAGTAGCACCGTGTTTCTTTTTATTCCAGTCCTCATAAATCTTCTGGTTTGCTAGATAATATTCATTTTGATGTATTTGGTCCAGTGAATGTTCCTTCTTTGTCTAAGTCAAGGTACTATGTATCATTCATTGATGATTATTCGAGAAGAACATTTGTTTATTTTTTGAAAAGTAAATCAAAAGTGTTCCGATTTAAGGAATTTAAGAACCTTGTAGAAAATTAGACTGAAGAAAAATAAAATGCTTAAGGACTGATAATGGCGGTGAATTTTGTTCTGATGATTTCGAGAGGTATTGTAAAGACCATGGGATTAAAAGACATAAGACTACACCTTATACTCCACAGCAAAATGGAGTTGCAGAAAGGTTCAATAGGAAAGTGATAGAGAGAGCTCGAAGTATGATGAGTAGTGTTGGCTTGGAGGAGAAGTTTTGGGCTGAGGCTATTGCTACTGCATGTTACTTCATTAATCGTTCTCCAAATTCTGCTCTTGTTGAGAAAACACCTTTGGAAGCGTGGTCTGGTAAGAAGCCCTCTTTAAGACATATTCGTGTTTTTGGCTGTGAGGCATATGCTCATGTGTCATTTGAGAAAAGATCTAAGTTGGAGAACAAGGCTGTCAAATGTATTTTTATTGGCTATAGTGCTGGCATAAAAGGATACAAGCTTTGGAATCCTGATACAGAGAAGGTTGTATACAATAGAAGTATAATCTTCCATGAGCTGAAACCTTCTACCTTGGATCTGTAATCAGAGACAAAGTTAGAAAACAATAAGGATGTAGTTGGAATTCCTCCTACGCCAGATAAAGATGAATTCAAAATTCAAAATGTATCTGAAACTGAGGAGAGCTCAAGAAGTTCTGAAAGTTATGATGAAGAAGAAGAACCTCAGCCTCAGCAAGTGAGGAGGTTAACCCATGAAAGAAAACAACCTGATAGGTATGGGTTCTCTTTGATAGATTCTACTTGTGCCTATACTTTAATTTCTAGCACTGATGAGCCTAGGACTGTAAAGGAGGCATTTAAAATGTCTGATTCAGACTCTTGGTTGGAAGCCATCTATGAAGAAATGACATCATTAGAAAAGAATGAAACTTGGAGTTTGGTGCCCTTGCTTAAAGGAAAAAAAGTTGTTGGCTGCAAATGGGTATTTAAAAAGAATATTGGTCTAGATGGCAATGTGGAAAAGTACAAGGCAAGATTGGTTGCGAAGGGTTATTCCCAGGTAGAGGGAATTGATTATGGGGAGATTTTTTATCATGTAGCTAAGTTGACGTCCATTAGATTTCTTTTGTCACTTGCAGCAACATATGACTTAGAGGTCGAAGAGATGGATGTGAAGAAAACATTTCTTCATGGTGATCTTGAAGAAGAAATCTATATGTCCCAGCCTGAGCACTTTGTTGAAAAAGGTAAAGAGAAATTGGTTTGCAAGTTGAAAAAGTCTCTATATGGGTTAAAGCAGTCACCTAGAATGTGGTACCAGAAATTTGATACTTTTATATTGTCTTTGGGATTTGTAAGATCAAAATCTGATCATTGTGTCTATTATAAAGCTGAAAGTGATCAAGTTCTTATTATTGCTCTCTGTGTTGATGATATGTTGTTCATAGGCAATAGTAAGCTAATGATTTCTGATCTTAAGTCTCAGTTGTCGCTAAGTTCAAAATGGAAGATCTTGGTGCAGCAAGGTATATTCTGGGGATGGAGAAAACCAGGGACAGGAATAGTAGAAAACTTTGGCTCAGTCAAAGTAAGTATATCAAGACTGTTCTAGAGATATTTTGCATGAATGATTGCAAGCAACTAGTTGTTCCAATTTTGCATGGAACGAAGCTATCTATTGAAGACTGTCCAAAATCTCCTACTGAGATGGAGGACATGACCAGTGTACCCTATGCTAGTGTGGTTGGCAGTGTCATGTATCTAATGGTTTGTACAAGGCCAGACATTGCCCAAGTAGTGGGAGTTCTTAGTCAGTTTATGGCTAATCCTGGAAGGACACATTGGGATGCTGTGAAAAGAGTTTTTAGATATTTGAAGGGCACTTCAGATTTTGCTTTGTGTTACCATGGGAACTTGGTTAAATCACAGAGGACTCTCAGTATTCGAGGCTATGTGGATTCTGATTGGGTAGGGGACATTGACAGCAAGAGGTCCACTAGTGGATATACTTTCATGTTGAATGGTGGTGCAGTGAGTTGGATGAGTAAGCGGTAGGTTGTAGTCGCTTTGTCCACTACAGAGGCTAAATACATGGCAGCTACACATGCTTGTAAAGAAGCAGTTAAAATGTTTGTGTTCTAACATTGGTTTTGATGCAGGGCAAATAACTATTTTTTGTGACAGTCAGAGTGCAATTTATTTGGCAAAGAATCATACTTTCCATGCCAGGATGAAACATATAGATGTACAGTACCACTTTGTACAAGATACGGTGGAGGATGGAAAGGTCAGTTTGGAAAAAGTTGATACTCTGGAAAATGTTACAGATGCATTGACGAAGCTAGTGAGCACAGACAAGTTCAGGTGGTGTGCCAGTTCAATGGGCCTTAGTGCCCATGATTTTCAGTAAGTTTTGTTGTGCTCTAGAGGTGCCTGTGTGATCTTCCTCAAGTGGGAGATTGTTGGAAATATGTGCCTAAATCATCACAGGTTGTAACCTCTATTGGAGCCAAGTCGGTGTGATATTGTTAATGTCTGGACGACTAGCAACTTTGACACATTGTGATTTGTATAGGTCATTGTGACCTTGCAGGAGTCTCGCCAAATGCTTATTCATTGGAGTCATCGGGATAACCTTTGGTGGCTCGGTGAGAAGTCTTATCGAGTAATATCTTTGGCCGACAGGCCATTCTATCGTATATCGAGGAGAGTCTTGGATGTTCGCTATGAGCTCTCATCGTTATGAATGTCTTGCCAATAGCATTCACTTGGTGTCTTCGGGGTAACTCGAAGGTTTTGTTATATACTCCTGGAAACAGTTGCTGTCTCACTGACAATATACATCGGTATAACCTGAGATGGATCAGTAAGAAATCTTACCAATATGGACGTCTTGCCGATAGTGTTTTTGTTTGAAGTCTTCGGGGAAAGTCTTGGAGTTCGGTATGACTTATATCGATAAGGAATGTCTCACCGATGGTGTTCACTTGGGATAACACAAAAGATCTTGCTGTGAGGTCTTAACGATGGAGAGAAGTCTTGCCGACGGTTTGGTATGACTTGAGGCTTCAGAGTAACATAAAGAACTCGATAGGATGTCTCGGTGAAAGACGATTGTCTTGCCGATGTGAATACTCATGTCTATGTGACTTATGGACCTTGGTATGAAGTCCTGGTGAAAGCGATGAGTCTTGCCGATTGGTGGATGCACTAGGATTAACCTGAAGTATTCACAGTGATGTCTTGACGATAGCAGTATGTCTTGCCGACTATTGGATGCTTCGGTGTAACTTAAGAAGTCTCGGTGTAACCTCTTGGCGAGCGGTAAGTCTTGCCGATAGCAATGTTGAAGTCGATGCAATGGTTGTAAGCTCGGTGGAACCTCTTGCCGATGGAAAACTCTTGGTGATATCGGATGCTAAGTTGTGTGTGGCATCGAGGAGACACGGTCAATGTCTCACCGACATGCCAACATAGATTGAGGCCTTTTGACTGAGTGAAGACTTTCCTATGTGGCATCTCGTGGACCAATCAGAGAAGCTGAATGGAAACCATTGGAAGACAATCCGTTGAGGCAGTTATGTGAGGAAGTTTGACAGACAGGGAACGACATGAATATAGTTTGAATTTGCAAATGCTCGAGGGTTCGATTGGTTCGAAGAATAGTTGTGTGAACAATTCGAATTGTATCAGAGTGATTTCTATTCTATAAAGATTATAACTTGAAGGTTCCTGTACAAGATTGATCATTGTGAAAGTTGCTGAAATATGACATCAGAAAGATAAGTCTGATATTTGTATGTAATCTCCATTACTATAATACAAAGTGATTTCTCTTGGTGTGGTGGGTTTTTCTCCCGTAAGGGTTTTCCCATGTATATCTAGTGTTCATATGTGTGTGTCAAATACTGTGTTTCTGTTATCTCTTTCATGTGCATCTTAATTGGACTATAATTGTAATTTTAAAAGGTATCTCTGCATTCTTCCCTGAGGTTTTGATGTTAGGAGATTTGTTTCCGCATCTAATTTTCCTTACAAGTGAGAGGAAGGGAGATAGAGGGTAGAGGGTAGAGGGTAGGGTATATAGAGAAAGAGAGAAAAGAAACATAAAAAATAAACTTTCTCATAACACGAGCACATTTTGAATTAGTAGAGATATGGTCGTTATTTTAGCAAGACATAACGCACTCGCATTATAATGCGCGTGCATTTTTTCTTTCTGTAAAAATGGTTAGAAACACAATACACTCGTGATCTCAAAACCCACATTTTGCATATTCTCTTGCTTCTATGCGTGTTTTGACAAAAAGAAGCTTTTTGATGGTTTTTTGAAGTGTGCATGCAAGTTTTTCACATTCCACCACCTTTTTCATGATCTTTCCAAAACCTTTGCATGAATTAGTAGAGTTTTCACATTGAAAGGAATATAATATCAATTCAAGTTTGAATTCCATTGAAGAGTGATATACAATTGAAGTTTGGAATTGGGAACAAGCTTTTGAAAAATTCAAATTGTTGAGGAGTTTGAAGAAAGAAGAAGCAAAGGCTACATAATTGGGTAGAACTCCTCCATTTGAACTTCGGTTTTTTAGGTATGTGAAGTCTTTACACATTTTCTTTCATTCTATTTTGGCTTGCTTTGATTTTTTATTTTGCATATTTCATATTGATCATTGTTTTTTTGTCATTATAACCTTAGCTTGCCAATGCACATTTTAAATTACACAATTCCTTACACTTTCCAATTACATTTTTAAACCACATCTCTTTGAGGCATTTTGTTAAACAATTGACTTACCTTGTGTATGCTTCCACATTTTGTACACACATATATATGACAAAAGTTATAAGTAAAATAATACATCATTTATCAATCCTCTACTATGGATGTGCATACCACTTTCCAAATCTTTCATTTTTGTATAAGCATGGGGGATGTTGGAAAATGTAGTTGAATTTGGTTTTACACCTACAAATTGCATATTCTTAAAAATATTTTTTGTGCATATCCGACAATCATTCTAGTCCACAAGGACATATCTTATTGAGGTATTTTTTCAAACAGATATACCGAGTAGTTGATTGCCTTGTCTATGCTACCATATTTTCCATACATGTCTACCAAAGCATTTTATCAAACAGCATAGACAAGACAATCAATTGTTTGAAGAAATGCCTCAAAGAAATGGGGTCTCATGGTGATGTGCATTTTATCAAACAACTGATTGCATTGTCTATGCTACCGAATTTTCCATACATGTCTCCACAAAATGCTGATTTATGAGCCATCCAAGAGAATCTCAACCAAAAAATTAATGCAACTTCCTTATTTTGATGATCTTGAAAAATCTCAACTCTGATTTTAAGCCATTATAAAATAGTGTGTGAAGCTTAGCGAGGGAATTTCAAGTTATTGATTTGAAGTTAACTTCATCATGAGCACCTATGATGTAGACATTATAAGAGAATCTTGAATGTATAAGTGACATTGTAAAAGATCTGTGAGAACGGAGTACCTAAGACATCCTTGAATCGTATTTTTGGTTGTTATGAGAGAATCTTATAAGTTGAGTTTGTGTGCATGAAAATGGGGCACATTGATTTAATATTTCATTTAAGTGGGGTGTTGGAATTCATATAGTTTTCTTTTTTTCTCATGATTTTGTATTACCACTTGATATTTTTGAGAAAGCATTGTGCCTACAAGTACAAGCACTTGGGTTTCAGAATGGTGTATGAAGCATATTAGACACTTGTAGCACAAACACAATAATTAGGATTGTCAAATAAATCTCATTTTATTGTAAACATAATATTATTAATATAGTGAGTGTAATAACCATTGATGGTTACCAATCATTCTTTTTCTTCTTTTGTTCACTCCCTATTATAACTAGCACCAATTGACTAACTTATTATAAAAAATTCATTTATTAAAACAAATCAACCTAATGATTATATATCAATATCAATATAGCATACCATCTATTCACATAAACATTTGTAATGATATTTACTCAAATTTTGAAATTTATTGCTGCCCTAAAACATTTGTAATTCATGCAACATAATCCCTTAATAGTCCAAATTGCAAAAGGGCAGCAATTTTTGATGGCCTGTTACCCGGATACTGTGTCAGTTGCAGGAATTTTTTCTAAGGCATCGAGATCACGTAAGGCACCTCTACAATAACCTCTCTCAGTTTTTATTATCTCGAAGTCATTTTTTCGTGGTGTCCAATTTTGACTTGATGGAAAAAGTGTCAATTGCAAGCAGTGTAAAGTTGCAAAGTGGTGCAATTTTCATTTTAAAACTCGTGTGACCAAATGAACTGTTTCAATGCATCCGGATGGGTACATTTCTGCTAGGAATGGTCCTCTTTGACACCCAAACATGTCAAATCACTCTAAGCTATGTTCAACTGACTCGATCCCTTAAGGGTCCAAAGTGCAAAATAGTTGCAATCTTTGACGGACTATTACTCGAAAACTGTGATGCTTACGAACTCTCTATCTAAGCTACAAGATCATGTTGGGACCGTCTACAATAACCTTTCTCTATTTTTGTTATCTCGGAGTCATTTTCCCATGGTGTCCAGTTTTCACTTGATGCAAAAAGTGTCAAATGCAAGCAGTGTAAAGTTGCAAAGTGGTGCAACTTTCATTCTGCAACTCGTGTGACCAAACGGACTATTCCAATACATTTGGATGGGTACATTTATTCTACGCATGGTCCTCTTTTGCACCCAAACAAGTTGAATCACTCTAAGCTACGTTCAACCGGCTCGACCCCTTAAGGGTCAAAGTGCAAAATGGTTGCAATCTTTGATGGGATTTTACTCAAAAACCATGATTCTTACAAACTCTCTATCTGAGCCTACGGGATTGCATTGGTCCCCTCTACAATAACCTCTCTCATTTTTTGTTATCTCAGAGTCATTTTCCCGTGGTGTCCAGTTTTCACTTGATGGAAAAAGTGTCAAATGCAAGCGGTGTAAAGTTGCAAAGTGGTGCAACTTTCATTCTGCAACTCATGTGACCAAACAGACTGTTCCAACGCATCTGTATGGGTACATTTTCACTAGGCATGGTCCTCTTTTGTACCCAAACATGTCGAATCACTCTACGCTATGTTCAACTAGCTCGATCCCTTAAGGGTCCAAAGTGCAAAAGGGTAGCAATCTTTGACGGGATACTACTCAAAAACCGTGATGCTTACAAACTCTCTTTCTAAGCCTACAAGATCACGTTTGGCCTCTCTACTATAACCTCTCTCATTTTTTTCATCTTAGAGTCATTTTCTTGTGGTGGCTAGTTTTCACTTGATGGAAAAAGTGTCAAATGCAAGCAATGTAAAGTTGCAAAGTGGTGTAACTTTCGTTCTGCAACTCGTGTCACAAAATGAACTGTTCCAACATGTCTGGATGGGTACATTTATGCTAGGAATGGTCCTCTTTCACAACCAAACACATTGAATCACTCTGAGCTATGTTCAATCGGCTCGGTCCCTTAAGGGTGCAAAGTTCAAAATGGCTGCAATCTTTGACAGCCTATTACTTGGAGACCATGATGCTTACAAACTCTTCATCTAAGCCTATGGGATTTTGTTGGGTCCCTCTACAATAACCTCTCTTATATTTTGTTATCTCAGATTCGTTTTCCCGTGGTGTCTAGTTTTCAGCTGATGGAAAAAGTGTCAAATGCAAGCAATGTAAAGTTGTTAAGTGGTGCAACTTCCGTTCTGCAACTTGTGTGACCAAATAGGTTGTTCCAACACATCTAGATGGGTACATTTATGCTAGGAATGGTCCTTTTTCATACACAAACACGTTGAATCACTCTGAGCTACGTTCAACCGGCTCGATCCTTTAAGGGTCTAAAGTGCAAAATGGTTGCAATATTTCATGGGATATTACTCAAAAATCGTGATTTTTATGAACTCTCCGTCTGAGCCTACAGGATCATGTTGGGCCCCTCTACAATAACCTCTCTTAGTTGTTGTTATCTCGGAGTCATTTTCCTGTGTGGTGTATGAGCACCTAGGCTAAACTCCAGTTTGTTTGTCATCAATTTTGGCTTGTACCTGACCTTAGCCAAGTCAGGGTATTAGTGTGTTTTTTTTGGACCTTAGAAGGTCTTGGTTGTGTGTGGTGAGTTAGTCACTAGGACTAAAGTCATCATTAGTTAATCATTGTTGTTAAATGTTGCTTTATTTAGCTCTAGACAGCTTATGTTGGAATGTAGGGTATTAAATGTGTTATAACCACATGGTCGTTGTTAGAAGATTCCAAGGGACAGTTAAGGGAGTTGTTGGCTTGAGATCAAGGTGTTAGAGGTCCTAAGATTTAGGATCATGACATAGTGATAAGTTGCAAAATGTTGTTGTAAAGTTGCATGACAACAGTTGTGGAATTGCATGCAACTTAGTTATATTGGATTCCCTTGAAATTAGGAATGTGGGATCGATCACCATCCCTTGAAATGTGGCAAAGGCATCTATGTAAAGGTAATGGCTCGTAGACAGCAGTTAGATGGTTGTAATCAAGTTTTGTTGTGTGGAATAGAAGAAAGCATTTTGCAGAATTCTGTGTTTTCTGAGTAACTTGAGAAACAGTGGTGTTAAAGACATTGTATTTACTAATTAAGCATTGTATTGGTGTTCATAGAGTAGTTTTGAATATCTTTCTTTGTATAAACAAGTTTCTTTGAGTAGATTTAGTGCTTTGAATCCATAGATTAGAGTGTAAGGGAATTGTAATTCCAGTTTTGAGCAGTTAGTCCTTAAATGGATCCCCCATGAAAACTAACCATGGGTTTTCCCAGAGATTGGATGGAAATGATAGGGGAGCCAGTCTTTTGTACATATTTAGAAGTAGGAGTTCCAAAGAGTCAAGCAAGGATTTTTAAACTCAAACCCTAGGCGAGCTAGGACAGTCCGGTTAGGAGTTTGAGAGTGAAAATTTGAAGAACTTAGGCAGGGGAAGGAGTACAGTACGGCCATAGTACGGTTCCAGGTGAGATTTTGTCATAGCTAAGTATGATAGAAGGATTGAAACCTCAATCAATCCATTTGAGATATATTTGAAGGAGAAAGTGTTAAACCCTAGGAATTAGGCCTAATTAGCCTATTTGCCCTTGAAAGTAGGAATCCACTGTACGGATGAGACAGGGGTCTGAAAACTTTTAAATGTTTTAAAGGACTGAAAAGGGTGTCAGGAAGTGCCATTTAATTGGTAGGTTGTTTGACAAGTTTAGGAAAAAAAGGAAGAAAAGTGACTGGTAAGGGTTACTAGGAAATAGGCCTCTTCAAGGAAAAATCTTGAGATCGGGTAGATTGAAGATTAAAGACCCTCCAAGATGTATTCCATTGGATGTGAAATGCAAGGAAACAGAGTTTCTAACACCCTTGCAAGAAGTTCAAGCAAGATGATGAAGTTGGCACTTAGATCCTTCTAAGTCCAAGAGAGAGTAACCAGTTTCAAAAGAGGTGTTGGTCTTCCAAAGGTAAAGCATAAGTGGAAAACTCTTTGAGAAGAGTTGGAGTAGGACTAGGATAGTCATCTAAGCTCAACAAGAACCCATTGGTAGTAGGTTCCAGGAAGGAGACAGTGAAAAGGTCTTCTAGGAGATTGTGCAAGCAATCTTTTGGTTCATCATACACCATATTGGTATCAGAGCAATGTTTGATCAAGGCTTGTGATTGATGTTGCAGCCCACTGAGTCAGGAGGAGAGAACACACTAGAGGAAAGAACCATGGTGACTAATGTTGAGTTAGCTAAAAAGGTAGAAGAGCAAGAGGAGGATAACCAGAGGCTGAGAGAAAGGTTATCTCGAATGGAGAAGCTCTTGGATGAAGTCCAAGAAACAACAGATAAAGTGAAGGACAAGATAGAACAGAAGGAAGAGCAGGAAGCAAAGGAAAAAGAAGAGGACTTGGAGGAGGAAGCTCCAAAGCCTGACCCTGTTCTTTCTGAAGAACCCTTCTTGAAGGCATTGCAGGCCTTAAGTGGCAAAGCTTTGGAAGGAGTGCCACTATTCAGTGGACAAATGGACCCTAATTCAGTTGTGGACTGGATTGAGAGTATTGAAAATCACTTTGAATGTGATGGTATAACAGAGGCCCAAAAAGTAAAAGTGGCCAAGTCAAGGTTGAGAGGAGTAGCTCTCACATGGTGGAAATTTGTACAAGCTGAAAGAGAAAAAGAAGGCAAAGGTCCCATAGTTACATGGAGAGGAATGGTAACTAAGATAAGGCAGACCTATCTACCTGACGATTATGAAGTTCAGTTGCATAGGAGAAGACACAGTCTTAGGCAAAAAGATATGGATGTCCAGATCTAAGTTTGGAAATGGTTTCACCAAGTTGCGAAGGGTGAACTGTTCTTTATTTAATTATGCCTATGTGGGTTCATTTGTCTTGTCTCCCATTGCAATTTTGGGTGGATTATTGCTTTCAAAGTATTGGGAATGCTTTGCCTATTTTCTAGTTGGCAGTTTCCATTCTAGAAATCTCATCTCTTGATATATATATTATACTCATTCTTAATCAATTATCAAGTTAATAATCAGTGCATTTATTTATAGTTAATCTTTTCTTTTCAATTTGTGCAATTTTGTAATTTGTAACTCTACTAGCATTCCTAGAAATATTGAAGTTGTTTAGCATCAATCAATAAATATTCAAGACAAACCATGAAGGACAATAATGATCAATTCTAGGGCTAACCAATTAATAAGTATACACGTGAATAATATAAGCATACATGTGAATAAGGGAAGCACAAGTACTAAAATACACGTAAGCCTTGAAGTATACACACGAATACATAGTATATGCAAACTAATAAAAATTATATGCATGAATACAAGGTATAGCATGAAAACACATAAGTCACAAAGTATACACATAATTTGTAAAGTATACACTTGAATACACGTAACTCATATCTATTGAATCGTGGATTTATAATGCAAATATGGACACCATCGATAAAAACGATTTGTATTAACCAAATAGCCATGTAGGCATACATCAATATATGTCGATATAAGTATAAAATATATACAAAATAGCCATATAGGCTTATGAGAATGTAATATAGGCATACAATTTTAAATATATCCAATACAAAATATGTACAAAAATGTCATATAGGCATACAACAAGGCTTTGGAATCAAAATTCATTGATCTCCATGCTTTGGAAACAAATTCTTGCCCTTTGCTTTTCAACCAGATGGTGATAAATCTGTCACTTTTTTGTTCTGAGGTCAAGGAGTGCTCCTAGTGCTCCTCCTAGGGTTTAGTTCTTGGTCAAGTTGTATCTATTACAATAACAAGTAAAGACATTAATATATACAAATTACATTATAAAAAATGATATATTTAACAAAATAATCACTTACTGCCACTAGACAATCACTCTCCTCGAGGGAAAGGTTTGTGTGCCCATGTTGAGGCATGCTAAATCCCTATAGAAACTATCCAAAGAGAAATTAAACTACGAATCAATAATAGTTTGATTTTTCATTAACTAACAGCTATAACAACGACTGTAAATTGAAATTTAGTAATCTTCCTCATACCTCCATGAGAGGCATTGAGGATTCTATAGCAGACGAAACACCAAGCTCCATTTCCCTATAAACATTTAGAGGTGTATCCACTTCCAACATCTGAAAATAAAACAACAAATTATTCAATCACGAAAACTACAATAGTGATGCACGTCATGGCTTATAATGTATGAGATAATGAACAAAATTTTGAGTACTTATTAAACTATATATTTCTGACTATCATGCTTACTATTTTCCCTATCCATAGATTGTTCAAAAGCACCTATTTCTAGGCTTTTATCCATAGCAGCAAGGTGGTGAACTGTTTGATAAAATTATTTGGTAGAAATGTACGATAATTGTTGTAGCATAGAGAAGGTAGTGAATTGTTTAAAAAAATGCCCCAAAGAAATGGGGTCTCATGGTGATGGAATGCCATTACAAACAAATGTGTCATGGAATTCCATCACCATGAGACCGCATTTCTTCAAGGAATTTTTTCAAACTACTCACTGCCTTGACTATGATATTGCTTACTATTATGCTTTGATATATTTTTTCCAAGCATCCATAGTTTGTTGGAAAGCACCTATTTTAGGCTTTTAGCCATAGCAGCAAGGAAGTGAGTAGTTTGATAAAATGCTTTGGTAGACATGTATGCAAAATGCGGTAGCATAGAAAAGGTGGTGAGTTGTTTGAAAAAATGCCTCAAAGAAATATGGTCTCATGGTGATGGAATGGAATTCCATCACCATGAGACCGCATTTCTTTGAGGCATTTTTTCAAACTACTCACTACCTTGTCTATGCTATTGCTTACTATTATACTTTGATGGATTTTTTCCAAGCATCCATAATTTGTTGGAAAGCACCTTTTCTAGGCTTTTAGCCATAGCAGCAAGGAAGTTCAAGTAGTTTGATAAAATGCTTTGGTAGAAATGTATGGAAAATGTGGTAGCATAGAAAAGGTGGTGAGATGTTTGAAAAAATACCTCAAAGAAATGTGGTCTCATGGTGATGGAATGGAATTCCATCACCATGAGACCACATTTCTTCGAGGAATTTTTTCAAACTACTCACTTCCTTGTCTATGTTATTGCTTACTATTATGCTTTGATAGATTTTTTCCAAGCATCCATAGTTTGTTGAAAAGCACCTAATTTAGGCTTTTAGCCATAGCAGAAAGGAAGTGAGTAGATTGATTAAATTCTTTGGTAGACGTGTATGGAAAATGTGGTAGCATAGAAAAGGTGGTGAGCTGTTTGAAAAAATACCTCAAGGAAATGTGGTCTCATGGTGATGGAATGGCATTCCATCACCATGAGACCACATTTATTCGAGGCAATTTTTCAAACTACTCACTGCCTTGTCTATGCTATTGCTTACTATTATGCTTTGATAGATTTTTTCTAAGCATCCAAAGTTTGTTGGAAAGCACCTTTTTTAGGATTTTAGCCATAGCAGCAGGGAAGTTCAGGTAGTTTGATAAAATGCTTTGGTAGACATGTATAGAAAATGTGGTAGCATAGAAAAGGCGGTGATCTATTTGAAAAAATGCCTCTAACAAATGTGGTCTCATGGTGATGGAATGCTATGGTGATCTGTTTGAAAAAATGCCTCTAAGAAATGTGGTCACATTTCTTAGAGGCATTTTTTCAAACAGATCACCATAGCATTCCATCACCATGAGACCACATTTGTTAGAGGCATTTTTTCAAATAGATCACCACCTTTTCTATGCTACCACATTTTCTATACATGTCTACCAAAGCATTTTATCAAACTACTTGAGACCACATTTCTTCGAGGAAATTTTTCAAATTACTCACTGACTTGTCTATGCTATTGCTTACTATTATTCTTTGATAGATTTTTTTCCAATAACCCATAGTTTGTTGGAGAGCACCTTTTTTTAGTCTTTTAGCCATAGCAGCAAGGAAGTGAACTATTTAATAAAATTCTTTGGTAGACATGTATGGAAAATGTGGTAGCATAGAAATGGTAGTGAGTTGTTTGAAAAAATGCCTCAAATAAATTGGGTCTCATGGTGATGGACATCACCATGAGACCACAATTCTTTGAGGAATTTTTTCAAACAACTCATTACCTTGTCTATGCTATTGGTTACTATTATTCTTTCATATATTTATTCCAAGCATCCATAGCATAGACAAGGTAGTGAACTATTTGAAAAGATGCCTCAATAAAAAGTGGTCTCATGGAATGCCATGACAAGCAAATGCAATTAGTAGCTGCTCCTAGTTATTACTTATTCTATGTGAGGTAATTGCATCACTGCTTATGTTGACTTTCTAAACAACTATATTGTAGTTGAAATTTTGTCATCTATCAACATCTAGTTATTAGTTATGGAATGTGAAGTAATGCTTTGAGTTTGAAAGATGTACAATGCAATGTAATGAACGATATGAATATAAGCTACACAAATCTATTAATTACAATTCATTAGTTAAACTCTTTATTCTATTACCTGCATGAAGGTTTGTCTAATTCCACTAGCACTAGGAGGTGTTCCCATGAAACCTCCAATATTAACCTATTCAACATCCAAAATCAAATATAGCAATACCATTCATATAACAATGCTATAAAAATGTAATAAATTTATAATTGTTTACTAATTACATACCTCAATGGTAAATGCAGTGGAGTAATAAGCAGGTGTAGGGCTGGTGTATCCAATATCAACACTGTGACCCTGAAATTTTATTAAAATCATAAAACTAAATTAGTTAATCTTACATTTCAAAATTTAAATTTAATAAATTAAATTTAATGAACATGTTAACATTTACTTGAGTATCGATGCCATATTCCTCATTCAAAATGTTATATGCCCTCACCATCTCCATAGTTGTAGACATGTCATGTGTAGTAGCCTCCTGAGTGTTGGTGGGGTCATATCAACAAGTCGCCCTGCAAGCCTGACACAAATGTGATGGAACCCTACCACTCAAAGACTCCCCTGGATGGAATTGTAGTATAGGACTGGCATGCCGGATGACACTTTGGGTCAAAGAGGTGATAGCCTGCAAAGTGTCTACCTTGACACTCTCCTTTGCAATGGAAGGGATAACAATGTGCACATGATCCGGCCTAGCGAGAGCTCATCTAACTTGCCGCCTAGGATCGTGTCGTGCATCGGGTCTATCTTGAATCGACCCCCCATCTATCCCTTGGAAGTCCCTCATATCAAAATAATTCAGGATTTTTTTAGGATAAACTCATAATATAGTTTCCTCAAGACATATTGTGGGATTTTGCAATTATTGCATGGTGGGTAATCAAAAACCATGTACCACCTATCCAAAAAAAGGTTCCCAATCCCTTGGTGGTGGCACCAATGGATAGGAACCCTCTTCACACAGAGGTTAATATTTTGATTTGTGCGTGAATCAGTGAATAATGAGCACAATAATTTTGTAATATTTTCATCTTTTACTTCTTTATATGATAATTTATCCTAGTAAAAATACCTAGTCGCCTGCCTTCTATCTTTCCAACCACTTAACTGTTTGTTGATTGCATCTACATGTTTTAACATTTCTTTAAGTGAATTTGCAAGTGTTCTTCTTTCCATGGTTGAACCTACTGGATCATTCAACCTCGTGATTAACTCCTCAATTTGTTTTTTATTGTTTTCAATTACCCCCATTAAACTTTGTTGAGTGCCAGGAGGATGTTGAGGGATTGGTCGAGGAGATTGTTGTTGTGGTTGTTGAACTTGAGGATTTTGTTCATGTTGTTGTAGCTCTGTTTGTTGAGGATTTTTAGGATGGTTTTCAAGAGAGTTTCTAGGATCATTATCATTTCCTACAAATTCAACAAATGAATATCAAAAACAACCTAAAAGTAACAAAAAACAACAAAAAACAAAAAATCCTTACCTCTTCGACCTCCCCATCGACATGGTGGAATCCTGGCGATGAAATAGCAACAAACTGATGAAAAAAATGCATTATTATCTCCTCCCATAATGTGAGCGTGCAAGAGAAGGGTTTTTGGCTGCGGGTAGCAAAAAAAACAGTCAACATAAAAATGAATTCGATTTTATTTTTTCTTGTTTTAATAACTTATAATGCGAGTGTGAAATAGGCTCGATGTGGCCGAGCCTTAGGCTCAGTCAAACCAAGACATAATGTGAGCACGTTATAACGCGCTCAAATTATAGCCTATCAAAAGTTTTTTTAAAAAACTTCCACAATTTGGATCCCCATCTTTTTGTACCCGCCCACTGATTCATCCGGGAATTCGGATATCAATAGATTCTTCGCATAGATAGGTGCCTCTTCCAGTTTGTTTGTGATAACTTGTCCTTTGATTTCCTTGTGCTCCACATACTCTATATCGAATTCAGTCAAGATCATTACCCATTTGGCCATTCGCCCAGTGAGAGTTGCTTTGGATAACATGTATTTCAATGGGTCAATTTTTGCAATGAGTTTGATTTGATGCGATAGCATGTAGTGTCAAATTTTTTGTGAAGCGAAAACCAATGCTAAGCATGCTTTCTCAATGGATGAATAGTTCATTTCATATCCCACCAAGGTCCTACTGATGTAGTAGATAGCCCTTTCTTTTCCATTTTCATCATGTGCTAAAAGAGCACCTAGTGTTGTTGATGTTGTTGAGATATATAGGATCAATGGTTTGTTTGGTATTGGTGGCATAAGAATTTGAGGTGTCAATAAGTAGTCTCTAATTTTCTAGAAAGCTTTATCGCACTTCTTGTCCCACTTTTAAGTTATTTCTTTATGGAGAAGATGTGAAAAATGGGTGGATTTTATCTGATAGCTGCACTATGAATCTCCTGATGGACGATAATCTTCCTTGTAACCCTCTCATCTGCATTAATGTTTGTGGTGGTTCCATGTCTAGGATGGATTTCACTTTTTTTGGATCAATTTCTATCCCTCTTTGTGAGATGATATAGCCAAGAAGATTCCTTGATGTAACCCCGAAGACACTTTTTTGGGTTTAGATGTACTTTGTACTCTTCAAGCCTATCAAAGATGGGTCCTAAAACTTGTATATGTTCACTCCTTTTATTTTTCCAAAATAACGTCCACATAATCTTCAACTAATTTTTGGATCATGTCGTGAAAGATGAGGGTCATTTCTCTCTGATAGGTTTCTCTTACATTCTTTAGCCCAAATGGCATCATGTTCCAGCAGTATGTCCCCCATGGACAAGTGAATGCATTTTTGTGTTGATCCTCCTTAGCGATCATGATTTGGTTGTAGCCCGAAAAACCATCCATGAGTGATAGCATTTCATGCCTAGCTGTTAAGTCCACTATGATTTCGATGTTAGGAAGATGGAAATCATCCTTCAGGCATGCCTTGTTCAAGTCTCTAAAATCAATGCAGATTCTAATGCCCCCAATGGGTTTGGAGACTAGTACTAGGTTTGAGACCCACTCAGGATAATCTATGGGTCAAATGAATCCAACATCAAGAAGCTTTTGTAACTCACATTTGACCAAGAGTGCTATCAGAGGGTGCATCTTCCTTAATTTTTTATTTACTGGTTTGGATAAAGGATAGATTGCTAGATGATGCACAACTACTTCTGGATCAAGCTTGGCATATCCGTGTATGAACATGCAAAGTTAGCTCTTCGCTCTTTCAAGAATGTTGCTAGGTTCTTTTGTTCTTCATCCAACAAGGATTCGGCATAGAAAGTGATCTTCGGTGCTTCTTCCATTCTCACGTTGACTGGAGTGGCCTTCTTTGCTAAGACTTTTGATTTTTCTGGATGCATAGCACTAAGGGGGAGATTGAATCCCTCATCCTTGGGTGCCTTAGAGAGGTTTTCACCCTCAGATATATCCTTTCTTTTTACTATTTTAATATCAAAGAGTTCCACAGTGTGGGTTTCACTCAAAGATCTACAAGTTAGTTGCATGTCATCCATTTTGTGAATGAAGGATTCAATCGTCTCCTCATAGTATGCCCCTGTGTCTAGCTCTATATCAAACCCTTCTTTGTGATCTTCCCATGGTAAGTTGTCACAGAGTCCCATGAATTCTTAGATTGCTTCATCATTTTCAAATAAATCTAGAATCGGTGGTCCTCGTTGGTCTAAGTCAATGAGTTGTGGGTATACTAGATGTATTTCATTTGGTCGGTGGCTTGGGTTAAAGGATGATGTAGATATCATGAAGAGGGAGTTATTCTCAAATAAGTCAGCAACATCGAGGGGGAAGTCGTCTAGGGTAGTATCACATGATGTTGGTAACCAAAAGGAAGACTCAACCCATTTAGCGGAATTACCTTTTCCAATAAGGGTAACCTTGTTAGTAGTACAACTTAGGCCAAGACTCTTTGGAAGTTTCTCAGGAATGATAGGTTATAGAAAACCATTGTCATTTTGTCCCAATTTATCATTCTTGGTATACCCCATTCCCTTCATTAGTTGCAAGCCTTTCTTGTCATCTTCCATAGGAAGAACAGGGATGGGTCTTTCATCTTGATAGAGAAATTTAGAGATATCTTCCTCATTGATATCTTCTTTGTTTAGGTCCCCCCATTTGGTGAAGGTAGTAGATGCCATTTTGATAGTTTCAAGGATGTTATTGCTAGGTGTGGATTTCCCATGAGATTTGGGAGAAAGAAGCAACTCTCCCAATATAAAAGTATCCTTCGTTAGCTTATAGTTTCCACAACCATTATCCTAGATCACTACTTTGATGTCAGGTATGCTCTGCACAACAGGGGTTTTCATTTTGGAAGTAGATGCAAGGGATGATGGGTCAAAAAATGAGGTAGAAGGTGTAGGCCTTCATCATTCTTGGGTATTTTTGGCATCTTATAGAACTTGGCCTCAACATTCTTGCAGTAGTAAAAAGGCTCAGGATCTCCATGGTTAGTAACTTCTCCACCCTTGAAAGGAAACTTTACACATTGATGGCAGGTTGAAGCTATAGCTTTAAGGGCATGGATCCATAGTCAAACAAGCAGGATGTTGTAGGGAAGATCAAGGTCTAACACTTGGCATGTAGTTTTTGTGATGAGGGGGCCCACTTGGATGGGTAGTATGCTTTGATAGTGGTGCTCTTCATTTTCTCGATAGCATCCTCTGAATAGCCCAGATTTTTGATCAACTGAAGAGTGAAAATGTTCAGATCAACACCTCCATCTACTAAGACTCTTTTAACCTTGTTCTTATGGATGATGATCTCAAGGCGTAAAGCACGATTATGAGATGGTTGTGATGGTAGGTCTTGTTCTAACAAGGTGAGGAGATGATTAGTTATATGCCCTACCATAGCTTGAAATTGCTCGGTATCTATATCCTCGAGGATGGGTGATGTAGACATAGCTTCCTCTAAGATTTCCCTATGTGCGAGGGATAGCCTCAATAGTACTAAGATAGAAATCTGTGCAGGGGTCTTTTTAAGTTGATCTAAGAGATTGTACTTTCTAGTCGTTGTTGTTGGCTGAGTAGGGTGTGCCCTAGATTGAGATGGGACTCCTTGGATGGTGACCTTACCACGTCGTGTGGTGACTCCATATTTCGTACTAGGCCCTTTGATGGTGGCGATGGTAATGACGCTATCACAGGAAGTGACCACATTGGAATAGATATGTTGCATTTTTGTATAATCTTTTGTTTTCCCATTGTTGTTTCCTTTGCTATGATTTGGCATGGGGGTATTATATATCTTAAGATCCTAATTACCAGTTAGTACCTTAATAGAAATGGTATCGCTCTATATAAGATCTTGGATAATGTTTTTGAGTTGTATGCAATTCGTTATCTTATATCCTTTGATTTTGTGAAAGTCACAAAGATCTTTGGCATTGTACTAGGGCGGTTTACCCTGTGGTTCTTGGTAGTTTTCAAAGTTTGGAAGCATTATTAGGTTTGACTCTACCAAATTCTTCATGATAGGTTTAATAGGTTCCAATAACTGGGTATACTTGTGTTTTGGATAGTTGTTCTTGTTGGGTGTTTGTCTCTATTGCATTTTTATATTGTTAACCTAATTCTTTTGTGTTGGTGTTGTTTGTTGCACAATCAGTTGAACATTAGCTAATTGATTGTTCTTTGGACTAGGAGCACTTAGGACTACCTTAGCATCTACCACTCCATCATTTGTTACATTTTTATTCTTAGACCAGACGCAAGGCTTGTCGTTTGAACTGGTTGATGGATGGTTGTCTTTGTAGGCTTGAGTATTTCCCTATGAGATTAGAGCTCTTTCGATGTTAAGGGCTCTAAGAACGATCTCGTCATAAGATGTGATGCACTACATCTTCAAGTGGAAGGATAGATCTGGATCTATATTTTCTATGATAATGCTCACTTGTTCATCGAGAATTGGCCACTTGCTTTTACTTGCTCTTTGCCTCCATCATTGCAATAAATTGGTGAAAGATTCTCCCTTGTTTTGTTTGAGAGTATATAACTCTTCTAAGATTACGTCCATGTCAATATTGAAGGAGAAGTGATCTATAAATTTTTCAACAATTTCGTGGAAAGTTTTGATACTTGGAGGTAACTGAGAAAACCAATCCATGGCAGGACCTATTAAACTTCGTGGGAAGAGGCACATCAAATAGGAGTCATTATAGGCGACCTCCATACACATGACGTTAAACTCTTTGACTTGGTCTATAGGGCTTCCTCTCCCTTTATATTTTTTTAATTTGGGGATTTCAAAACCAAGAGGGAATGGTACCATTGTGATGTTTTGATTGAATGGATATGGAAATAAGTTCTGTGTATGCGGCTTCTTCATCTTTCCCATCCAGAGATCTTGCATTTCTTCTGATAACACCTTAAGTTGTGATGCTATATAATCTTGCAAGTTTGGTGGACGAACATACATTGTGCATTGTGAGATGGTGGATGAAGTGTATGTGGTATTTTGATATGATGATGTGTTGTATGGTGTGTATGGTGGTGTAGGATAAGGTGAGGATGGTGTAGGCATATATGTTCCTAATGTGTTCAGGTTGATGATGTTTTGTTGAGGGTTATAGTATAAACCTTGTTGTTGCTATTGTTTCACGAGCAATTGTTGTTGTTGGGCATACTGTTGAGCTTGTTGCTAGTGTTGAGTTGTTAGGGATGCTTGTTGTGCCGCTAAGGCTACTTGATATTGTTTTTGTTGTTGTTCGACTAAGGTTGCTTGTTGTTCTTTCTATTATTTTTGTGCTGCTAGGGTTTCTTGTTGTTGTTGTGCTACTAAAGTTGCTTGTTGTTGTTTTGTTGCTAGGGATGCTTCTTGTTCTTTTTGTTGTTGTGTTGCTAAAGTCACTTGTTGTTGTTGTGTTGCTAGGGCTGCTTCTTGTTGTTGTTGTTATTGTTGTGTTGCTAAAGCTACTTGTTTTTGTCGTTGTGTTGCTAAAGCTACTTGTTGTTGTTGTTGGTATTGGACTGCTTGTTGATAAGCCTATTGGGCTTGTTGTAAAGCTAGGGCATGTTCTTGCAATGTAGGATCAACCAGTGGTTGGGAAATCTATGATGGGTTTTGGGTGTTGATGTTGTCTTGGATGTGCATTGTTGATGAGAGGTTGTGGATTCCCTTGGTTTATCATTCCTTGTAAGATAGTGAATTATGATGGAGGAATGTAAGGTTGAGGCCCCATTTGATTTTGCATGACTTGGGGGACAAATGATAAAGATGAGGATGGTACTGCTAGATATTGTGATGTTAAGGGCATATTAGGACCTTGGGTCCATTGATTGAAAGGGTTCCCTTGACCGGTGTTTTGGAAATTCCTTTGTGTTTGAGATGTGGTCAAGGTATTACCTCGGGTGACAGGATTCATGATTAAGGGATTGTTTTGTTGTGGGTTGATGATGGATGGAATAGATGTGTTTTGGAAAACCATTTTTTTTGATGTATCAATGGGAGGATTGGATGAAGAGGTCACATGTGGTGTTAAAGGTTGATTTTTCATGAGGGTACTTCCTTTCCCTTTTGGGTCCAGTTGGTCCACACTACCTTGCGTGATGTTGGGAAAACTTGTGGTACTTGTAAGTATGGATGAAGAAGGGTGTCCTCGATATGTTGAGGTTATTGTGGATTAATGGAGTGTACATGGTTTATATGGATGTTGGGGATCCTAGGGAATGGGAGGAGCACCAAATTTTGGTTCCCAAGTGGTTATTTGAGATGGAGGATTGGTATCAAGGGTACCCATGAGTGTGTTGCTTTCAAATGGAAGAGTATGGCCAAAATCCTTAGCAAGACTAGCTGCAATACTAGGTGTTGTTTGATTAATCCCTAGTGATGGAGTTATTTGAATAGTGGATGAAGTCAAGTTTTGTGTCAATGATTGTGCAACAAAAGATGGGGAATTAGGAACTATGTTCTCTAAGGCTTGATGTTCCAATATTTCCTCCCTGGTATGTCCAAATGGATTTTTCGTGGTGTCTTCTATCTCATATGGACCTGATGGAGATGAAGGTTGTTGTGATGGGGTAACATGACTTCTTGGATCACATTCTAGAGGATTATGATCACTTGAGGTAAATGTGACTTTGGTTTTCCCCATGATTGTCTTGTGTTGTGATCTTGTTTTTACCATAAATTTTGGGTCACCTCTAGGAGAGTTATGTTGAGTTTTGTAATGTTTGAACTCTCTAGATGACTCAAATCTAGGTAAAAGGGGTACTCTAAGTCTTTTGCAGAAATGATGGTAATGGGAGATGAAAATATGAATGATATGGGAAGTACTCTCTTTGCAAACGTTTTGGGACAACACTTTTGACTTAAGTTTTCTATTTTGATGTTGGGATAAAGGATGTTTATGAACTTGCAAATATTTAGGGTAGACTCAAGACCTTTAAGATAAACTATTCCAAAGATGATAACTAACTTAACTAAGTGCATGGAAAAGGATTAATTTGAAATACAAAGTAGCTAAGTTAGTGTTTGATTTGATAGATATTTTAAGTCAAAAAGTGTTGGTGTATTCAAAAAATTTGCAAAGTTTGGTGAAGTGAAGGATGAAATTTGATGAAGGGGTGAATGAAATTTTTGACCCAATGTTGACATAAAGTGAGCCTTTATTTTATAAGACCAAGGTAGTGAGAAACATGCTAGACCTCTAAAAAATTTAAATCCTAAAGACCCAATGATTTAGATAGGTTCAAGATCGTGAAAAATACTAGGGTTTTGATTGTAAAAGAATGCATACAAGTCTAGGTTGTTCCTTGAAGCAGGTTTGTAGAAGTTGTATACCAACCTGGTTCTATTTGGTGATGTGCTAAAAGGTGTCTTTTGAAGGCTTTTGGAATAAGACGCCTAAGTTTAAAGTGGTGACCTATAGACCTTCTCTTGGGGATTCTAATTTTGTGTGAGATCATTTAGAAGAGTTAATATTTCATGGAAGAAAAGAGGATATTTATTGCCATGTAGGTGGTGGTAATATGGGCCTTCCAACCACACTATCAGTTTGTTCCTCTTCTTTGTCTAAGAGTGTTGTTGAGTTTCTCCACTAAATGGGTGTTTCTTTTGTTTCAAAAGTGAAGCTTCTCAAACTACTAATTATGTCAATATGTTATCCCTCAATTATTTCAAATTTTGGTTGAATGATAGCACCTATAAGGTTGGGTTGTTCAACTGGAGCGATAGGTCTCCAAATGGACATGTGGGGTTTAATTTATCAATTTATCTTGTTTAAGTGAGTTTCTTTTACCATAAACACTTGTCTTGATTAAGTTCAAACTAAATGTGTATGTCAAAAATATCATAAATTTCACAAGGTCCATTTTGTGAAAAAGATGAAGTTCAAGCCATAGTTTCCTATGTTAACTTTGGGAAGTATGGATTGAGATATAAACCAAAATACTTAGAAGCCTCTAAGAATAAATTCTTAAGACAAGCATTAATATCAAGGTTTTTTCAAAGGGTATCCATACTTAGACCAAAGGGTTTGAAATTTTGAGGAATATCGTGAATGTTTGTTTGGAATGTTTTGGAAGCAAGCAAAATATTAAACTAACTCACAAGAATCTACAACCTTAGGTTTAGAAGATACTACTTTCTGAATCCCCACTTGGATTTCTCCAAACACTAAGACAATGTGAACAAATAGAGATTTGGATGCACTGACTCCCCTCCACGACATACACTTCTCGGGAATCTCAAATCCTGAAGATCCTAAGGATTTTCCTGTTTCAACAATTGAATAGTAAAATGTGGGGCGGCTTCGGAATAACCATTCCTGCACCAACAAGCATAAGGGTTTTTGGCTTCTAAACAATTGGTTTGTAATAAGGGATTTCGTACAAGGTGGCCATACACACCACAAGATTAGCTCAATATTATTTCAATCAAGAGGCTTCCCAGTCTCTTCCTAAGAAGATATTTTAATGTATCAAACATATACTAAGGGTGACACTTGTTGGTATGACACATACGCACCTGTTGTTTATGACTTTTGTCACAAACACATTATTTATATAGCAGTTTCAAAGAGCTTGGCTTTAGCTTGTTTTCACTTGGGTCGTTCCCTCCTTTCAAAGCGGGGAGGTGGGCCCTCTAAAGATAAAAAAAATCAAGTACGTATGTAGTTCGATCTCCCCAATCACATGAAGCAAGGAGAGAACACACACAACACCTTTTTCCCTACACTAGCATGGGGTTCATTTTAATCCAACTCAAAATATGTGGGTGATTATAAAAAATGTCAAGGAAATGCTTTTGATTCTCAATATCACCGAGTGGCACGAGAGAAGTTCATACGCATTCAATGACAAAAATGTAAATCACAAAACATAGAAAACACTTGTTAATTTAATCCTCAAAGCAACGTGAGTTCATTTTATGCACCAAACGAAGTGTTAAGTTGTATTGTTCAATCTTAAAGCCAAAGTAAGATGAGATGAGGGTTCAATTTTAACTGATTTGAGCATTTATTTTAAAACTCAATTGAAATCTAGTGTGGTCCTAAAGCATAAAATGAAAAGCATGATGAATGGGTTATAATTTTCCCAAAAGTGTTGAAACGCTTGTTACAATTATAAGATAGAAAGATAAGAATGCTTCTTCACTTCAACTTCTATTGTCCAACCTGCAAAACCTAGTTAGCCTAAAAACTAGAACAAATTTAGAGGCATGTTAGTGATCAAATGAAATAAAAAAAATTAAAGCACATGATAAAAATTGATCACTGCTTTTCTTATCAAAGAAGGGCATCATTTTTCATGATAGCATCGCTCTGGTGAATTTTAGTGTTGCTTTGCAGAAATCTAGTGACAACAATAGCGTTGCTATTTGGGAGCGTTGCAATTTTCAAATCCCTGATAACTCTAAAAGTATTCAGCCTCACCGTTTATTTTAATCAACGCCAGGGTATTAATTACGCATCATTGTTTCTGATGACAATAGCATCGCTATTTCTGATTATGATAGCATCGTTGTATGGCGATGCCCAGCAAAGGCATCGCTAAAATTTCTTGGAGCGTCATTGTATCCTGCAAGAGTAAAAAAAAAATAGAATTCAAGATAGAAATTGATTAAATTTGATCAGTTGTTCCCTCCTTCTAGCACCAAAATATGACCGACGGATTAGTGTGGGCTGACTACACTTGACTCATGAAGAATCGAAGCATATTTATGCCACTAACATCAATCTCAATAGGATCAATCAAATGCAAATTAAACCAAACATCCATTAAATCCAAGCATACTAAACTACGAAAGCTTCAAAACACCTACTCTAATCCATTTGAAACTTATCCTATTGGGGGAATGGTGTTGTGTTGATGTGGAACGATGACCCTTTCCCAATCCTAGGGATAATAAGCTTGTTTCAATTAGTTTTATTGAAGAAAACCGATGAAACCATTGTGAGATGTGTGTTGAAACATGATTCAAAACTAGATTAACATGATGTAAGCTATTTTAACATGATTTATGCTAAAATGATCCAGATGTACAAATGTAAGGCTAATCTAAATGGATTCTTAGCTAAAAGATTCAAAACCCTAATTAATAAACAAGCTAAATGTATGCATATATGTTACCATGGAATCCATTAATGGAATCTAAGCTATTATACAAGAAATTTAAGCTAAAAAGATGCTAAATATGAGTGTGAGTGTGAGTGATTTCAACAGCATGAGTTTTCTCTAAAAAAGATGGATCCATTTGTCTCCAAATAGTGCTTTATTTATAGGAGAGCAAATGAGAAATGGAGGGTTGAGATCAAAAAAGTTAATCAATGGTCAAGGATGGAAGAAATTGGAGGCATGGATCATGGATTCTCATCAGCAGATGCGAATCAATGATGAGATTTAATCAGGGGTTCTCCTTTGTCCAAACAAACACACTTTCAACTTTCCCAAGAGGTCACAAGTTAACTTGCTCGAGAAGTCAAGTAAGTTTGTTGAAAAAAGGAATATTCCCCTTTTTCAAATCAGTGAGGAAAGAGAATATTCTTTGGAATATTCTCATGGGTGAGAGAAAATAGATTTAGCAAATTAAAACAAAGTTTTAATGTGCAAAAGGGGAAGGAATCTTCCATGGAAATATTCGATTTGGAGGAATGTGCAAAGGAGGAATATTCTCTTGGAATATTCCTTTGCAAATGGGGGGAATTAGATTAATTAGTAATTGATAATTAAACAAAGGTTTAATTATACAATTAGGGGAATTAGATGATTTTCATTAAATAAAGTGATTTAATGAAAAGGGGAGATATGATATGACATTTAATTAAATAACTTAGGGTTATTTAATTAAATAAGAGGACTTAGGGATTAAATTAAATAACTTGATGTATTTAATTTAATTCGACGAAATGTTAGCATGAAAGGGGATGAATTAACCTAACTAGGTTAATTAGATTAATAGATGCAAATTATGCAATTAATTAAATAGCTAGGCTAATTTAATCAATTAAGTGAAAAGAGGATGGATTTTAGGAAGAAATGATGTCAGTATACCTATTTCGAGTGCATGATATCATTCAAGACATTTTTTAGTTTCTACAATAACAGTGTGTGTTCCCTAACATTAAGTGCATCTAAGGTTGTTATGATCTAAAATACATAAAATCTTACTTAAGTGCATTAGAGAAGGATTCCTATATGAAACTGACAAGATCTACCTAAGAGGAAGTCAAAACACCCTTAGGAAATCTGAAACATAACGATACCTTTCTTAGGATGCAAGTAGGATGAAGCTTGAAGATGAGAACATTTAGAAAATAATTCATTAGGTTGAATGAAATGGCCAAATGCATCTCTCAAACCTAGAATCCATCATGTTCTTCTATTGGCATCAATCTTCAATCATGAAATAGGACTTGATCAAATTTGCAAATAACCTTGAAAACCTATAAATTCAAATATGTAGGATGGAATATAGTGATCTCTTACTTCTTCAAGATTTCAATTCTTTCTTTTCTAGTTTTAAATGGTGAAAAGACTAGGTATTTATAGGCATTTCTCTAATTTCCCAAAAAATAGATCTCAATAGCCGACATTTGTAATTTAAATTTTGCACGTTAAAAAGCCAACTCCAATATATTCAAATTTGTATCTTGAAAAAATAGGGGGACTCAAATGCCCAAGGGTGTCCTAGTCCTAGCCTTATTTTCTAGGAAATAGGATTTTGAGGGCCAAGACATTAACTAAATGCATTTGTTCAATGCTTGCAATTTCTCAGAAAATAGTAAAATAGGCCTCAAAATGCATAATTTAGGAGATTAGAGCCTAATTAAGAGATGTTGAAAATGCATAAATGTAAGGGTCACTAAAATAGGTCCAAACTAAGCATGAGATTGTACTATCACTTACAAGGGGGTATATTTTTTGACGGTACAATGAGGCATATGCTCATGTGCCTAGTGTGAAAGTATTTAAGCTAGATAACAAGGGAGTGAAGTGTATCTTCATTGACTATGGTGGCGATGTGAAAGGTAAATACATTGGGATCTAGTTGTAGAGAAGGTGCTCTATAATAGAAGTGTGATCAATCATGAGTTAAAACCTTTCGTAGTTGATCTACAGCCAGAGAAGGAAGAGAAGAAGGAGGTAGTTCATATTCCACCTACTCCTGAGAGATGAACTACATAATCTTGGTGTACTTGATGATGATGAGAGCTCTAGCCACTCTAAAAGCTCTAAAGAAGAGCAAGAACCTCAACCTCAATAATTGAAGATATCTACAAGGCGACAACTAGATAGATTTGGGTATTCTGTGTTAAATTCTAGTTACATATTTTCTTTGATTGCTAATATTGAAGAGCCTAGGACTGTTATAGAGGCTATGGGTATGCATGATGCAAATTTTTGGATGGAAGCCATGAATAAAGAGATGATTAAATTGAAGAAGAATGCTACATGGGATATGGTACCTTTTCCAGATGGACAAAAACCTATTTGATGTCAATGGGTGTTCAAGAAGAAAATGGGTCTTGATGGTAGTGTTGAAAAGCATAAGGCAAGGTTGGTCACAAAGGGATATTCCCAGGTGGAGGGAATAGATTATGGGGAGATATTCTCTCTTGTAGCTAAAATGACATCCATTTGATTCTTTCTATCACTTGCAGTAGATCATGACTTGGAAGTCAAGCAAATGGATGTAAAGGAAATTTTACTTCATGATGACTTGGAGGAGGAAATTTATATGTCACAAGTAGAGCATTTAATTGTGCAAGGTAAAGAGAATTTGGTGTGCAAGTTGAGAAAAAAATTATATGGTTTGAAACAATCTCCTAGGATGTGGTACAAGAAGTTTGACACATATGTGTTGTCCTTGGGATTTATGAGATACAAATCTACCATTGTTTCTATTAAAAGAATGATAATGGTTGCATTCCCATTATTGTCCTATATGTGGATGATATGTTGTTCATTAGGAATAACAAAATTAAGATTTCAAGTTTGAAGTCTCAGTTGTCAACATAATTTGAGATGAAAGATCTCGGTGTAACGAGGCATATTCTAGGGATTGAGTTCAAAAGAGATAGAGCTAACAAAAAGATTTGGTTAAGTCAAAGCAAGTATGTGAACTTTGTGTTGGAGATATTCAACATGACTACTTGCAAACATATGGTTGTTTCAGTTGTATAGGGGACAAAGCTTTCTATGGAGGATTTTCCAAAATCTCTTACTAAGATGGAGGACATGGCTAGAGTTCCTTATGTGAGTGTTGTTGGAAACTTAATGTATGCTATGGTCTGTATGGGGCCATACATTGCCCAAGAAATGAGAGTCCTTAGTTGGTTTATGGCTAATCCTAGATGAGTGCACTAGGATGTGGTGAAAAGAGTGTTCAGGTACGTGCGGGGTACTTTTAAGTATTCCTTGTATTTCATGGTTATCCTACTAGACCTCGACATTTAGTGAGAATTCATGGATATGTGGATTCTAGTTGGGTAGGTGACATTGAAAATAGAAGATCCACCAATGGATTTTTCACAATGTTTGGTGGTGCTATAAGTTGGATGAGTAAGCGATAGGTTGTAGTCACTTTGTCCACTACAGAAGCAGAGTCCATGGCAGCTACTCATGCTTGCAAAAAATCCATTTGGTTTAAGATATTGTCTTTGGATACTAATTTTGATGCAGGATAAATTACTATCTATTGTGACAACTAGAGTGTTATATGTTTAGCGAAAAATCCTAAGTTCCATGCCAAAACAAAGCACATTGATGTCCAGTTTAATTTTGTTCATGATATGGTGGAAGATGGAAAGGTGAACATGGAAAAGGTGCACTTTTGTGAATGTTGTAGATGCACTAACGAAGCTAGTGAGCATAGAGAAGTTCAAATGATGTGTTGGTTCTATGGGCCTTGTGGCCTAATCAATGATACAAAGACTCTTGTAAGGTCTTTGACAAGTAGGAGAATGTTGGGACTAGGGTGTCTCAACCTTAGTGAATCCCATGATTAAATAATTAATTTATTTGCCCCTATTTTGTTGGTTTTATTTTATTAAATACAAAAATAAATGTTTCCAAATTGTTATGGCACTTTGTGGGACCCAACACAGGGTTGGCATCCTACATGCAAGGTGCAAAGAATGAGAATGTGACACTTGTCACATGGGTGCTCATTTGGGAAGAGTCAAACATTAAAACTTCTAAATTGTACACCATGTTGACATGTGGCATTCTATTTTACAAGTTACCATTTGGTGAGGCCTATTTGTGAGCATATTCCTTCTTTGGAAAAGCAGAAGTGTTGGAGAGTGACACTTTCCACCTAGGCACTCATTCTATAATTTTCCATTATAAAATCCTCTAGGAGGTGTGCCATGATGCCATGTGGCATTGGTTTGACTTGTTTATTGAAGATTGGAAAGGAATGTCGCTAAATGGAGATTGATTTGTCACTTGGAGTGACTAGGAGTCAAGGATGAGTTCCAATTTGGAACATGACTTGATTTTCTCTACGGGACACCTAGCATGTGAGGATACTTTATTTTTGGGAGTTGCATGCATTGCATGTGCTTGCATGTTGTTGCATGTGCTTGTATGTTGTTGTATGTTGAGTTGGTTGCTTTTTGGGTCACTCAAGACTCGTGCATGGCAGTTTCAATTTGCATGCATACAAAGACTATGGGAATGACACATGGAAATGTTGGAAACCTATGTGTGAGTGATATATATATATATATATGTGTGTGTGTGTGTGTGTGTCTTAGTGCATTTGGGTAAGGAGAGATTGTAATATCTGAGATACCCTTATGTTGTTGGATTCACTCTAGAATCTTGTATCATAGTGTAGTAAAACTTGATTGAGCATAGGCTCTAAAAGTTGTACTATAATATTTTTTACTACAATATAATTGATCTATGCTTTGGTGTGTAGTTTTTTTCTCGAAAGGGTTTTCCCGTGTAAATTTTGTCTTATGGTTTATTGTTTAAATCTAAAAATAACTAAATGAATGTGTAATCTTAAATGAAACTATAAGTGTAAAAGGATTTCAAACAAAGTTTTTCAATCCTCTCCTGATTGATTTTCATTAGGAAGGTTGTTTCTGCACTCTGCTTTCCTTTCAAACATCATAGGTACTTTTCTTGTTATTAACTATAATTGACATTAAGTCCTAGTGGTCTTCATTAGATTCAAAATCATGCACACTTATAAGTTTATTACATCCAAGATCTCCAATGCTTTGAAAAGATATCCTCTCCATCCTTTACGTACTTTCTATTTGAGGAAAAATAGCAAAATTAAGTTGGGGGAAGAAAAAGGTTCAGTTTAATTTGTCACTTCCAATTTCCAATTCTCATTTTCAATCTTCATTTATCAAGATCCAAGAGGAAATTTTCTTTCATAAGACATCAAATTTTCCATAAGAAGTTGCAAAGCATAGAGAAACACAAATAGGGTGACATTTAGAAATTCTAGACTTCAAAGAGACAAGAAGTTGCAATATTCACTAGCAAAGAAAATGGGAGGTGACATTATTAGGAGAAAACTAGCGGTACACAATTTGATATTGGAAGATCACCAGTTTCTTCCAATTCTTCAAAAAGCTCGGGTGGCTAGATTATTTTCTCCATTAAACTGAATACAATGAAGTGATGGCTCAACAATTTTTCAATATGTTGTAAAATGATGAAGCTGCAATTAGAGGACTAAGGTAGATGCCTCAGAAACAATAGTAGCAGAGGTTTCAGGATTTCCAAGAACACAAGAAGAATTCTTAGCTAGCATTGATGCAATTGCAGCAAGGAATGATTTCACATTGCCAACAAAGAATTTAGACTCTTCAGTATAAGGTACAAAAATAATTTCCTCATCTTGTTTGTGGGATTTTGTTGCTTCTTACATAATCAGGTATTTAACTTGCGATGGTAGGCAGTCTCTCTTATATTGTGCATATCAAACTCTTGAGTCACCTACACCACCAAAGGCTGGTGAATGTTTATAAATTTTTATATAACATATTGAAGAGAATGTCTGTTGAGTACAAGAGGAAAAGAAACCAATCTACATTGTCACATTTTTTCTTAGTCACCCTATTGATTAGAAGGAGTCTCAAAAATCAATTTCCTTATGTATCTTGGGAAAACTTCTTATCCTACAATAATATTAATGGCATCCTCATCAGGCCAAAGGTAGAGGAAATGAACAGAGAACAGGAAGTGAATGAACCCTCTATGGTAGTAGAAGATGAATGTGTACTCTCTATTTTACCTACTGCCTCACCTACCGACAATATTGGTGAGCAGGTATAGCCATAAGTACAAGAAACACAACCTACAACTTTTGGGGAGAAGCTCATAGTAGAGGAGGAACCAGAAGCCCTTGCCTCTACCAAGATCCCTTCCAAGTCCAAGCAACAAAAAAGGAAAAGTGTAGCCTCTACTTCTACACCCAAAAAGAAGTGGAAGATGTCAATACAACCAAGAAGATGGTCACACTGCCTCTAGAGGAAGGGCCTTGCAAAGGGGAAGGCTAAGACTCAAAAGGAAAGAGTTGTTGTGGTTGAATCTAAGATAGACTTTGAAGAAGAGAAGGTGCCCAGTGGTGATGAGCAACACAAAACATTACAACCCCTCTAGATCTAAGAAGCAATTCAAACTCTGAGTTTGAATATTTTTTTAGATCTATGAAAAAGAAAAAGCCTTAGAATAGCCTAGTTTCAGAGTAAAGGTTTGCTTCATCTAATGAGGTTGATGGGGAGATATTTCTAGAAAAAAGAAGAATTGATTTTGAAATGGAAGAATGAGATGAAGGAAATACAAGAAGCCTTGCATGGAATAAAATAATGAGAGAAACAACTCAAAGGATACCAACAAAGTGGGAAGGACTAGATAGCAGAATTTAGGAATTAGAAAAAAGGCCACATGCTTTTGAGTAGCAAGGGTCAGGATTGGAAAAATTGGTACAATTGGCCACTCTTGAGATCAATAAAGGAACTCTGCATCCTATAAACCAATATGTACCCCCAAGAATTTTGAGAACCCCCACTATGGTAACCCTTGGTATTGAGCTATGGAACAGAGTAAGAGAATTTTCCAAAAATAGAAGGAATGCGAGAAAGAAAGATTTGAATTAATATCAACACATACCAAAGAAATTGAAAGAAAGGATGCAAAAATCAAGAAATTAAAATTAAAAATGGAGGAGTTAGATGACAAAGCAGTGAAACTTCTACATTATAGACCACCTGCTAGGGTTTACACTCTATATCTGCAAAAAAAATTCTAAGCTTTCAGTTTATTCAATTGATCAATGATCTACCAGTTTCCCTATCTTTACCTAACTTATTTTTAGAGACATACCAGCAATCTACCTTAGATATGCAAGATCAGTTATGTCAATTTTACTTGCATAATTTGGCTATCTGTTACACCCCAATTGTGTATTTACTATTTACTATTACTATGTAGGGTAAATGAGAATGTAATATGGATTTTGTAGATGAATAAATTGTGCTTGCACTTTGTTATCCATGGAATATGAATGAATTTTGTTTCGTTTAAATGATATATGAAGAAATGCATATATGTGAAATGAATGGTTATTGAAATGAATGTTCTAACTATGGAGATGTATTATATGTAATGCATGTTTTTTGAACAACTAATTGTCGTGTGCATGTGTTAGTGGATGCAGGTATATGTTCATTCCTCCGGGCGGAGGGGAAGTATCACTCAAGAGAAGTTATTGGTCGGGTAACCAGTAACAACCTATTTGATCTTACACACACTCACAGTAGAATGGTTGAGTCAAGTTGTTATGTTGGATTTAGTAAGTCATCCTTAGTTTGATGTGACTACATTAGTAAGGGTCTTGTTTACTATTGAGTGCATGCTTGGATGATGTTTTATGTTTGGAATTTTATGAGCTTTTCCTTATATTACTATTCTTGTATTGATGAGTTAAAATAAGTGAAATGTATGTATATGTATACATAAGCATATCAATGATAGACTATACACATATGTGCATGGAACTATCAAATGGACCTAACGATATGTATATATATAGATATATCGCACCTAAGAACTTATCAATACGATAGTAATTGTGTATGGGTATGATGAAAAATTGAATGTGTATATATATATGATATATACATATATCCATATGTATACATGTAACGGTACATGTATGGTGGGAAAATGGATATGCCATATGAATATATCGATATATGTACACATACGTATACATGTACATAGAGGAATATATATGTGTATATATATATATATGTACACAATCGATGTAATTATTGTTATTATGAGAATGTTAACTTGATTGTATTCATTTGTATATTGAATGTATACATACTTTATTGTCATAAGATATAATTAGATATGTAAGCATATATATGTGTGTGTGTGTGTGTGTGAATAGATATGCATATATGTATATATATGTGTGTGTGTGTGTGTGTGTGTGTGTATATATGTATATATATATGTGTATATATATATATGTATATATATATGTATATATATATGTATATATATATGTGTGTGTATATATATGTGTGTGTATATATATATGTATATATATATATATATATATATATATATATATATATATATATATATATATATATGTATATGTATATGTATATATATATATATATATATGTATATGTATATATATATATATGTATTAAATGCTTAGAGGTTGATAAATTACTTTGACAAAGGCCAATTGTATTTAACAGATACAAAGCATTACAAAGGCCGAATATGATACATATTGGAAAAAGATTAAAGAGCGAACTATACAACGTATAGTGTAGCAAACAAGTCGATATAATGAGTTTGACTTAGTTGATACTTGAGATATAATACTTTTTGACTTGGTAAACAACAATAAACATGGGACACATGTCATTTGAAGATAGATTTACACCAATAGTAAAGTAAATACAAATGCATGAAAATAGGAAAAGATTATAGCTTATTAAGGAAATGGTCAAAATGAGATAAAGTGACTTATCTACTGTACATGGACTTGGTCAATTCATGCTATGTGTTCCATTTTAAACATGGACTATTACAAATGAATAAAGTTGTGCCTGAGTTTGGGGAAGTGGCTACTTGCTTGGCGCCATATTATGAAAGATCTATTTGTTGTAGAAATTCAATTTGGGAAGTAATCAACTGTCACCTTTTGATCATGTGCTGATTGAAATAGTCATAAACTGTTCTCAAGTTTAGAGGTCGACCTGTAGCTTTGTATGTTGAATAAACCTTGTATTTTTTGTCACCATTGAGCCAACTTAAGTGAGTCGACTTGCATGGGAAATGTTTTCAATCTACATGCCTTTTATTTAGGCTATGGAGTTTCCTTGCTGTAGTATAAATAGAGAGACATACTCTCTCATTTGTTATGCATCATTCTATATTGTATTTCCACTTCATTACGCATTTCTAATCTGCATTTTCAGTTTGCTATATTTGAGAGAGCTTTGAGTAATTGTGAGAGAATTGAGTATTTTGAGAGAAGTATATTATATACGTGTGAGAGAGATATTTAGTGAGGCATTGCTTGAGAGAACAAAGCAAAGCTAACTGTTGTTTTGGAGAGTTGAGCAAAAATTAGTCAATTGGACAAGCGTTTAATAGGCATGAGGATAAATCATTCTTTATTTATCTTTGTTTATAAATGATTGAGTGTTTTGAATGTCTTCATTGAATACATGCATTAGGGAAATATAGTATTTTCTTTGGAAAGGAATTAAAAGCTATGTTACTCTTTTCTATGTTGTGCTTGTATATACTCTGTAATAGGAGAGGTTGCTTTTCATAGGTATATGTTACTAGTTATGATTAAGCAGGTATAATTTAAGAGTTGTCCATAGCTATTTATTGATTTAATTGGTAGTTTCCAAGTTACTCCTAGGGTTTGATTATCTGTTAAGGGGAGGGTATTTGTAGTTATGCTTTTTTAGTAGATTTTTCATTAAGTTATGGGAAATGTAAATAGGTTGTCTCTAGGGTTATAGACTACCCATTGATAGATAAACCTGTGCATAGTATATAGTGGCCTAAAGTCAAATTGAGCTTGAGTAGTGTACGTGGGTAGGATGACTATCACTTGAATTACTAAGTGAGAACAATTTGGCCAAAGTATTGTGATTGTATTTGGCTCCACTTTCAATTCACCGTGATCCATTTATTTGCATGCTAGTTCTAGATTGTGAGTTTACAAGTTCTATCCATGTAGGACATATCACTAAGCTCAATTGGTTGTTGTTACAAGGTTACTCCATCAATATCTTTGTCGAAGGGTAGGGTCATCTATCGAATGATAGATGTTCGGGGGACTGCATATGAGTCCTTGGTTGGAAAAAAAGTGATTGAGTGATGCTTCTCCTCCTCAGCAGGCGACAAGTAGACTAAATATTTGAAAGGAGGTTCCTGGACTATCTATATCTATTGCTTGTAGCTCGGTTGAGCAATGTATGTACTTTGTACACATTCTTGGAAGTATTGTAATCTTGAATTTATTATATTAGAATGAAATTGTTATTGTTCATTATTATGAAATTCTTGTTCATATTTTCTCAATAAAGAAAATAAAATTTTTATTTCAAAGGCTTGTTACATAGTTTATTTACTCGCATGGTGAAAACTTAGGAAAATTTACTTCAGTGAATGGTTGGCATATTACAATATCCCTCATGACTCTTCTTGGAACCCACTTATGTTTGTGAGGGATGCTCAATTAAATGCAATAGCCTCATTTATGATAAATAAACATCAAATAGGATTACTACAAAGGAACTATCAAGAAAGGGAGAAGTCATTTCCCTTTCTACTCAGAGCAGAAGTTGAAGATCCTCGAAAGATGGTGAAATAATGGATTGACTTGGTAGAAAGGAGGTGAGTGAGAGAAAATATTTTGGAATGTATAAAGGACTATAAAATATTTTAGAAATTATCAATGGGGATTGGGGAAGAAGTACTTAATTTCTCTCAGGACAGATAGAGAGAATTAACACCGGAGCTAAAAAGGAAGGAGTCTCACTCAGTCTTCAACTATTTAGCAGCAGTAAAAAGAGCCCATAAATACATTTCAACCTCCCTTGAAAATGATTTTACATGGTTTCCCTTGACATTCCATCCTCCTCTTCTCCCATTCCCAATCCCACAATGGACAGGAAGGAGACAAGAGATAGATGCAATAGAGAAATCCAAATGGGAGAAAATAGCATAACAAAAAGGGTTCTACTTGAAGCAGGGTGAAGGGGAACAATGTAATGGACTATAGAGAGGTTGCAATGCAATACTACTAGAGACCCTGAGTTGCATGAGGACAAGAAGAAAGTTAAGTTGGGAGGATGATGAGCCATATGAATGTACAATTTCCTTGTTGTAGTTTCATGTTTTTATCTCATTTTTTTTAAACTTCAAAAAATGTTACCAAACCTTTTTCATATACTTTAAGTATTTGAAGATGATATATATTAAATTTAAACAATGTGTGTGTGAATTGTGAATGTCTATGAGTTTAGTATAATTTCATGATTAATTGTATTTACTAACAATGAAAAATGCCTTAATAAATAAGACTAACCCTTGCAATGAGGAACATGTCAACCCACAACAAAAGGATGACAATTCAACACCACCAAGGGGGTCAATCTGCTACAACACATGCATATTCCCAAATGAGATACGGGTTATGATTTGAGGATGTGAACATAGATGGTCACACCACATTTTCAATAAATTATGGAGGAAGAAAAAGTTTGTTCCATCAAGGAATAGGAATTATAATAAGGACTGCCTTGTTGGGAAAATTTCCATGTTATAGTAGTTATCTTAAATGGTGTAGATTCCTTATTAAACTTATACACTCTTGCTCTCACTATTTCTTTTTTGTTATAATAAAATACCTAGACATTTTTCTATTTTCATGGGAGAGCTAATATTTTCTTTTATTTTGTTTATATTTTTTGAAAAAGTAGACTCTCACAAACCCTATATCGGAGGGTACTATGTTGAGAAACCATATATCTAGATCTTCGCATCAATTAGATTGAAATTTAGACTTCTTACATTTTGTTCATAACTTTGTGTATTATTGAAATATAATAAAGAAGATATTTCAATTGCATGTTTTCCTAAGTTAAGTAGTTGAAGAAGATATTGTGGGATGTAGCAGCTCAAGCAAGGGTCACCTGGGGTACTATAGAGCCTATGTTAGTTTAGATGATTAATTAGATTATGCATTGTAGTTTCTAGTTTATATTACATTGAATGCTATATTGTTATTTATGAATTGAGTCTCCAATTTACATTATATTCAATACTATTGAGTGATTAGTTGAATTAGAACATGTTGCAACATAAATAGTCATCAATTATAGTCCATGAATGATAGGTACCTGTATCAATTAATAATAACTAGAAATTTCTTACCATGTTCTTTAGATAGGAATTATTTTCAGTTAGAATTAAAAATTTCAATCACCTATACTCAGTTGATATAGGAAGTCTAGGATTATTGAATGCATATGTAGTTTCAACATCATCTTAAGTCTACAACTCCTTAGTTGACAATTCAATAAATCCCCCTCTTGAATAATGAATTTCTTAATTAGGGGATCTATAGGTTTGTTAAGCCGCATGTATGATCATATACATCAGTTAATTAGACATTAGGGGAAGCTCTACAATGATATTATGACTCTTTCTTGATGTTTTATGTTTCTTATGTTTGGACACTATACAATAGTATCGTGGATGATAGTCTTTGTTTTATATGCATAGTTGATGTTCTTATGTCTATATGTTTTTTATTTTGGTTATCATGGGATATTGATTAGATAATGGATTTTAATTGTTTATTTCTAGAACTATGATTATCATATGTTTACCTTATGTGAATATGCAAGTAAATGTTTTTTATTAAGGAACAAGCAGGTTTTGAAGGGACACCGAAACCCTTAACAGTAAACAAGAGAAAGATACAGCATCAAAAGGATCATGACAAAAAACAAATAGCTGCCATCAAAGAAGAAAACAAGGAACCATCCCAAGGAAGCACAACAAAAAGAAAACAAAAAGCCAACAAAAGTCCAGCCACTAGGCTAGATTTCTGAGGTTATTCGCCGCCTCCTGCTCGAGTTTGTTCATATTTAAAGTAGCTTTCTTAATCTCTTGAATGTTAAAAAGAGCCTGGTCAGCCTTCCTCTTCAAGTTCGCTCTGGTTCTTTTACTCGGCCCCACGCCTTCTACCTGGCTTTCCTCTTTCTCAGCATCCACATACACAGCAGTCTTGACCTGATAGGCATATCCAGATTATCAACCATCGTATTCATGGTCTTCGCAGTAGATTTTAAAATTTTGTGGCTCATTTCCAAAACCTTGTGGATAGAATCTTTTATGTTCTTCATCTTTTCCTCCATAATAGAAAGCTTTCCATCATGGTTACTCTTAAATTGTTGCAAATCCTCAACTGTTTTCTTGAGGCAATCCACCATGTATTTCTTTTCTTCCTCAGTCCATAAGCCGGTGGCCTTTTCTTTGTCTCTGTTACTATTGTCATTGAGAAGATATTTAATAAGTTAATATGCAAGTAAATGTTATTGAGATGATATTTAATAAGTTAAATGTTCACTTGTGATTGTTTATCTAATTATACATTTTTTATGTGATCTCATAGATAATTATTATAGATAAGGATTTTTGGAAAGTGATAATTGTTTCAAAATGTTATTGTTGATATATGTTAGAATTAGTTATTGATACTTCGACTAATAATACTTATATTATACTAACACTTATGGTTGAGTGAGAAAGTAAAATTATCAATGGTATTTGAGGATCACAATATAGCTACTTCCTTTTGTATTATTATTTGTGGCTACCGATCTTAACTCATATGGAGGAAATAAGATCATCTGTTGTGTGCATGTTGTAATGTTGTGAGAATGTTATTTGTGTAGTATAATATATTGTGATTTCATTTAATTGTGAGAAATATTTATTTTATTATTCTTGTGAGTTCTAGTATTTTTTTATTTTTTTTTATCTATGTGGCTTTTATGTGAATTAATTAAGTTTTTATAATCTAAAAATTACCCTAGGTGCTAGGTATAGGGGTAAAGGGTTTATTAAACCTTAGAAATACCTTTTAAGATGTTCTTAACCACCTTAAAATTCTCATTTCTAAAGGGTGGCGAAAAATGGAAGTTGATTGGTGGTTTGGGTAATTAGGAGAGGGAGTTTCTCTTCTTTTTTCTATTTATGATTCTTTCTCTTGAGGAGAGGAGGATTTTTTCCATCTTGTTGTCTTCTTGGTTTTCTTTTGAAATTTAATTTTGTAGAGCATCTCTAGGAGAAGAGAGGAATAAAAGAGAGTAGAGGAAGGAAGGGATTGAAAGGAGGAGGCTTGGAGAGTCTTCACCAACTTCTACCATTTTTGTATAACATTTTCAAGGTAGGGTCTAGTCCCTCTTGCAAGATTTTTTTGAATGAATGTTTCAAATGTTGCATTTTGTGTGAGATTTTTGTGGAAAGAAATTTTTAAATCTTTTGTGTCACTTTTTTTGTTTTTTTTGTGGGGATATATTTTGTGCATCATTTGTATTATTCTTGTCAATATGTTTGTATAGAGTAGACCTCTTGTTGAGAGAGTTAGGTCCTCTTTGTACTTGGGGTTTGAGTGGGTGTGGCTCCCTTAAGGGGGTTTATATTTTGGGTATGAGTACCCACATGGTCTAATCTTGGATATGAGTATCCATTTATGTGCATATTATGGAGGAATAAAGGGTTTGTGTTGAACACACCAGAATACTAAGAGGGGGGTGAATCAGTATGCTTTAAAATTTAATCCCAATTAACTATTGTTGAAGTTAAGTTATACCAATTAAGCATTCATCCACTTAATTAAAACAAGAGAGAAGACAAGAAACCACACAAGAATACAGATAACACCAAATTTATGCGGAAAACTCCACAGAGGAATACCACGATGAGAAATGCTACTAGGAGCTACTGTCCTAATCCAGCTTCACAAGTAAATAATAGTTTGCAATTTTACTTTGGGCTACAACCCAAGGAAGCAACTAATCCCTAAATTTTTTTTAGGGGTTGAAACCCAAGGAAGCTTCTACTCCCTAATTGAAAGAAAGAACAATTGAAATATGATTGATTTATGGCTTCAACCACTAATAGTCATCAATTTTGTACATTAGGTCTGTAGTGGATCTTGTCACACTTTTCTCATGCACTCATAAATATTTGCACACTTCCATCATCATCTTCACATCTTTTATCTTCTATATATATCATATGCATGCTTGCAAAATGTAAATTTAGTTGGCCACAAACAAGGAATTATGAAACTTGCAACATGTCAACCTACATCTTCATTGGCAGTATACAAAAAATGATAATACATTATTTATAATTCTTCTAGATGAGGCAGCATGACTCATGCAACATCTACAAAAAATTCTTAGACTCCACTCAAACATAAACTTGCAGTGCACATCACCAACATACCCAAGTTGGTCATAGCAAAAGCATATCTTCAAAAACTACTTGAAACAATTGTGTGGTAGTGGAAACAAGAAATATATTCATGTGCTTCAAACCATAGACACTATGAAACATGTAGAGTTTCCGCACAAACTCATACCACTAATATGTATAATCTTCTACTGGCACAAGCAAACAAACATATGTTCTGATGAAGGATAGGCATCTGGAACCAACTGTAACACTCTGTTATTGAATAAATGAACTTGCAGAGCACCAGACCACTTGAATCTCCAATATAGTATGCATTGGACATCACTAAACATGTCCTCAAAACTGCATGGCCAAAACATCACATCTAAAGGAATGCAAATCATTCCAACAAGCCTTCATCACCACTTTGGACTGCCAAAGCATAGATCATAACTCTATCACCTGTAACTTTCACTGCAAAAGGATTATTGACTTGAAATATTAGATATAACACCTTCACATCTCTATTTACTTATCTTTTAAACCACAAGACTAAATCTTGCTCTGTAGAAGGATGCAGACCAAAACACTATGACTTTGCCTTAATAATATATACTATGAAAGCCTTAGATAAAACTTCTATAAATTTATACTAAGTATGGTACACCAAACTAGAAAGATACCAATGTAGGCATACAAAAAATACATTAGGACATGTGTACCCACCTCAACATCATGTTTAGACAATAAACTGATCCACACACTACAATGTAGACTTGCACCAACTGATATCTTTGTGTATTGGCTATCTCTAGAGCATATACAATCTTTTGCACACTTTTGACATCAACGACAACCAATCTTATCAAGATGAAATGATATCCCCCTTTTTCATTGATGGAAAAACCAAAAATATGTGCATAAACACCCCCGCTTAGATGCACATTTCTCTAACCCCCTTTGACATCAAGGTCAGAGGACAACACCTTATATGTACAAGAAAAACTCTACAAGCCCCCCCTTAATCTATACAACTTTTACTCCCTCTGGGATGTCATCAAAAAAATATCTTCATGTCTACTAATTGATCTACTATACATATATATACACATAAAAAATAAAGATATATTACATCAAAAATAGAAACAACTCACTTGGATGGTAGAATTCCCTTGTAAATGGACTTGAGCTAAATTAGGTTGTTATCCCATTGCTACTTAGCTGTAGTTAGGGTTCAGACTTGATAATTCAGCTACACATATGTATCTTCTACATCTTCCAAAGAAGATGGTGCCTTGTATTTTTGTACTGCACCATTGGCTTTTGTCAATATTCAAGTGAGTGAAGCCAACTTGAGGCTCACTACTTCTCTCAATTATTTCACCTAACCTTTGAATTTCTCCCTTTGATCTTGCAATTTTTATACTTGGAAGTGAATACTTTCCACTTGTGCCTTGATGGCACCATCACTGTCATGTATTGGATCATATGTTGCAGCCACATTGGTGATATGCATTTCAATTACATTAATTTGATCCTTTATGCTCTTTGTAGTTGTTGGCCACTTCAAATGGAAAACATATAACACGTTGGCTTCCTCCAATATTTTCTAAATGCCCTTTATATATGATTGCAACTTGGTCAATGCATTTCTACACTTCCTAGAGGCATCATTCAATCTCTTTTCATTTAGCTTTTATTTTGCCTTCTTCTCTAGATGAGATGAATAAGTTTCAAAAGACTCCATTAATTGTTTTATTTGTTGTGTAGGGGGCGATGAAGAATCTTTTTCAGCTTCCAGAAGCTTCTCTTCCAATACTTTCATTACTTCTTCTGAGACTCCAACACTCTCCACTTATTTTTGTAACAATTGTTGTCTTGCAATGGAGTGTTGTCAACACAAGGTAGACAACTGAGAGGGGGGGTGAATTAGTTGTCATGGAAATTTAAAACTTATTAACTTTATCAAGCTTATTCTTAGATCTGATTATTAACCATGAAAGCATAAATCATCAACACATCAAAAACACACATAACACCAATATTTTTTCTGTGGAAACCCTGTTAGGGGAAAAACCACGGTGGAGGTCAGTCCACAAGATTATACCCTATTAAAATTATAAAGAAATGAAATATGGGGAATGCACATGCATTTAGGCACATTGCCTAGAGCTCACTACTCAATTACAACAAGGCTAACCACCCAAAGGAAGACACACTGTCTTACAGAAAGAATCAGATTACATCCACAGGGATTTGAACTGATAAATTAGCATCTACTAATACCTAATCACAGTTCCAGTTAATCACATGAACATTTCTTCACGCTTTTTCACTCTTCTTCACACTCTGCTCTTCCTTCGAATGATTAGGACTTTATTCGCACATACACACACACTCAGCATCCACTCGCATGCTTCAATTCAAATAAACAATCGCTTATATATATCTGCAACAAGAAATTTCATCCCTACATGTCAGCTTCAACAAAATAATAAAATGAATATAAACTGTCAACCCAAAACACTAAAGATTATTATTGTGAATCAACCAAGGTCAGCCACAACTTAGTGAAGACCCAATTCAACATCTCCAACATGAAAACACTTCAATTAATTACTCCTCGAAGATCCACAACACGCTACAAGCACCATGTCGGCCAAGAACACAAAAAACATGAACATGCAAGAGAAAATCACCAACCATGAGCACAACGATCAATGCGGACGTGCAACAAAGATAGAGCATGATCTAGAAACATCCATAAAAATCATGAATCACTAGAGAAGCATCTGCAACAATTGAACTAACTAAAATCGCAACATCTTCATTTAGGAACACAGACTAAAGTAACAGAAAAACTGTCAAAATATGAATCTTCATAACTCGATCAAATCTTCATGCACATCTTTGAAACTCGACGTGGATAAACTAGATACACTCAGCAACAGACCCTTTAGTCCACAACCTTTGATCATCAACATACAAAACTTACCGACATACTAAACTTCACTTCACCATTGACAACCTGTAACTCATTCCATTACAATTTTCTCAATATCTTCAACATATACAGCTTCTAATGCATTAATGCTAATAGTGTTGACATAAATGAAAACCACATATCAGCAACACAACCACAACATCCAACAGTGGAGTACATCACCAAGCTTCAACTTATGCAAGGGAGACATTGAACAAATTTACTTGTCCATCAAAAGTAGGAACATGTAGTAACTATAGATTCACTATCAGTTGGATTTGCATTTCCTTAGCTAAAATTCCTTTATTGATTCCACCGGAGAGGAATATTTCTTCTTTCTCTCTACTTCAGCATTCTTCTCCTTCTCCATCTCTTTCTCCTCACCAGAGACATCTTCCTCATGTTAACCAAAAAAACTTGTTCTTCTTGTTGGTCAGAGATAACTTGATCATTTTTATCTACCGAAGGGGGTTCATTAATAGTTTCATTCTCTTTTGAAGGCTCCTGTGCAACCACTTCAAATTCAATTTGTATTTCTTCAATTATTTTCTTTGTAACTTCTTCAAGATCTGACTGAATCTTCTTTTTGATATCATCATCCATACTCATTAGAAGATCCATTCTTCTCGTAGTTTGGAGCGCTTTTTCTTGGTTCTAGATAGTCTTCTCATTTTCTTCCTGGGAAACAGAGATCCCAACCTTGTCAATTCCTTTTTGTTCCAATTATTCATCTACCTTGATAACACTTTATCTTCTCAATCTCAAAGCCTCGCCAAGGCTATCCAGAGCTTTATCAACAATATCATGAAAGATATGTTCTACTTGAGCATATACTCAATTATATCCTTTTCAATTATTTTTGATATTTTAGAGGGACATCTAGATAGAGCTCCATTGTATCATCCAACAAAACAAAGTTAAAACTCCATTCAATATAGCACCAAAATCAAGAGGATCATGTGTGACAAGAGGATTCTACTCAGTTCCCTCCTTTTCTATCTTATTTCCTTTCTTTTTTTTGTAATGAGATTCCTTCATCTTCGGCATCTTCCTCCTCTTTAGGTTCTTCTTCAACTGACTTCTTTCTCTTAGCCTTTTGCTTAGGCCTAGTATGTACAAATTTTGTGGTCTTCTCCTCTAGAGGGGTTATAGATGCAATGTGTAGATACGAAGGGCTATGAAGCAGAGGTAGCAACAGAAGTAGATCTACTGGATCTCCTTGGCACTTGGTTGGCTTCCAAAGGAATAATTTTTTCTTTAGAACTCTCCATCAAAGGTACAAAATGTAGTCTTTGGAGGAATACCCCATTCCTTGTGAATCTTATCTCTATGTTTTTCCAAATGCTCCTCAGCCTTCTTCTTTGACAACTTGTCCATTATATCATCATGTATGTGCCAAATCTCTCAATAGTTGTATCTTTTGGCTTTTTTAGTAGGATATCCACATATCCTAAGACATATTTGGGTGTCACCTCATAAGGAAAAGAAGGAACCATTAGGTTTTGGGTTCTACAACTTTCATTTAATAGTGATCGTTGTCAACCATGAATGTAACCTCTTTCTTATACTTTCAAACCAAATCTAATGGTATCCTTTCTCTACTCTACATCTTAGATTATAGATTCTTAAAGAATCCCTAATAAAATATAGTGTATGCTTGGTTATTATTTTTAAAACCTCTCATATGATTTCTGATCTGAGTAGCTACCAGAAAGAGCTTATCGCATATATTTCCTTTAAAACCAAGTAATTCGCTCAAGAAATAGAAAGTAAGGCAAATGATCAATGATCCAAACCAGAAATTATATCCAATTTCCTTTGTATGCTTCAGATTCTCCATCAATTTATCTCTCAACAACTCACATAGATCAAAGTTAGCACCTTCTTTCACCATTTTATAGGCAGTGTGAATTGTAGTGGCAATGGCAGAACCTTCTCTATTTGTGAAGTAAATTTTGTATGCAATTCCCATAGAGGCATATAGGACTTTGGGATCAACAATATCCTTTATAGTTAGGGCTATCTTATCAAATTTTGCACCAATAAACTCCATAACCCTTTCATTCTTTGTAGATTTCAACACCGGGACTAGTTCAGAGGCACAAATACAAGTAACTACCCTAATAGCTTCTTTCATGATCATGTAGGGCTTGTCTAACCAAATGAAATCTTAATTAATGCAACTCAAGATGATTCTTACCCATTCTTTGTTGTTGTAAAAGTATAGAAAATCTTTCCAGATGTATAACCCTTTTGCAACCACATTTGCATACTCCAGCTTGTCCACACCATTCTCATTCAGTAATTCATATTGGACCACTACAAAGGATGAAGTATGATCAATTTCATTCAACAAGAAATGAATGCAAATTATTATATCTTCAAAGTATACAACATCAGTAGGAACCTTAAAAAATGTACCATAATTATCAACCTCCATCGCCTTGAATGGGAATTTTTTGTGTTTTGGCATGGGTTTCTCCACAACATCAATCACTTGTACAGTCACAATTGATATTCTTTCTGAAATATTCAAATTCTACTGCTAAGGTTTGGTACGAGCTTACATAGATAGCTTGGAAAACCCTTCTCTCTTCTTTGCTCATAAACACAAATTCTTTTGAATGCAAATGAGATCAAATCATTCAAATGAAACATAAAAAATCCTTCTATTTTCCCCAACTTTCTATTGCAAATTTCTATGTGTCATCACAAAGATCCAAAGATGCTCAACACACCTTTGTACATCATTCCTTTGCTTTGAAACCTTGACCAAAAGCTTCGATCTTGCTCAACAAGTCTGCACACTAGGGGAAACAATCCAATTCATCTTTTATGTTGAAATATTTAGCACTTTATCCTTTTCAGGGGGCTAAAGGATTTGCAAATGATAGCTCCCCCTAAAATAATTTTCTATCTTAGTTTATCACAGGAACTTGTGTAGAATGCACAAGCATAATGTTATCCTTCTCATTTTCCTGACCTTTCTTCTCTTTCCAAACTTTTGTATCTCCCTTCTTTTGTTGACTTCGGGTTTCTTCCTTCTTTTAGTTCTAAACAAGTGGCTTCACAAAACCACTCCTACAAAATATTACTTTATGCCCAGCCTTATTGCAATTGTAGCACATAATGTTGTGCCTTAGAACAAATTTATTCCTCCTAGATTTAGTTCTGCACTCTACAACCTTATGACCAAAATTGTTGCATGCATAGCAATATCCATAAAATGAAACAACATCATATCTTTGAGGCACAAATAATATTTTGCCCATGTAATCATTCCTTCTTTGCCTAAATCTACAATCAACAACCATATACCAAAATTTATTGCAAGAATAACAATAGGGGCATGCTATCTACTAGGCGGAGGACCTTTGAATCTTTTTTGTCTCTGGACAGGAATGAATCCACCTTTTTTCTTGCTATCTCGATCTATCTTTGCATCTCTGGAGGATGTATTCTTAGGTTCTTCAGTGGAAGCTTTCTCCTCCTTTGTTTCAGACTTTCCTTTTGCCTTGAAATTCTCATATAGGTTTGCAAATGCACTGGTTATAGCACTTTTTCCTTTTTCAAAATCAAGACCAAGCTTTTCTTTTGATGGCTTTTGAGAGTTGATTAATTCATCAAAATTTATAGAACCTCCTTTCAACTTTAGACCTTTGTCGATTTTTTCTTTTTCCAGTTCTTTCCTTAGGGAAACAATCTCTTCTAGCATTAAACATTCAATGGTTTTGTCAATGAGCTTGATATTCATACACTCTTCAATTCTTTTACCTTCTTCAACTTGAACTTTTTGTAAGCAAGCTAAGGTAGCAAAACAACTCCCCACACTAATCTTGAGAGGAGGAAAATGAAAAACTTTTATAGATCTTTAATAGTTACAAAAACTTAAATACAAATAAACATAAATATCATGCATACCACAATACAATGTGATAGGTTGTCGTTAGGTCCCATTACTTTAGAATATAATATTCAATTTTTTGACCGGGTAGTGTTCAAGGCAATCTGCAATAGAAGAGGTCTGAAGTATCTCCCTCAGGTTTCCGAACTTTTGAGAACAACTTAAGATTAATTCTAACTTCAAACTATTTAACTTATAAAAATGTAAAGTAATTTATTCCTAAGAAAACAAAAAATGCTTGAATTGGAAGCGTAAATAAACTAATTTAGAAAGCATAATAACTAAATTGAAAAGCACAGAAATGACTAAACTAAGAAACTAAAAAATTATAAAAGAAGAAAAACTCATAGCAATCCATAAAACATTTTCTTAACAATAAAGATTCTAATAGTGAATAACAGAAACTACGGAAGTGAAAAGATAACAAATACTTCAGAACTAAAATTTCATAACATTAAATTTAATGACTCTCTACATAACAACATTATAATAAAATAGAACACTTATCTACTCTCGTCGAGTGGCCAGCTCATGGGTTAACACATTCATTCTCAGCTCACATTCACAACTATTTCATAAACACTTCTATCAATCATAGTTATCATCTGTGACTCATAACTCAGAATTTTAGATAACAATCTCTTTATTAAACCTTGGAAACATTCTGACAGTATAACATTACTTTTCATTGTATATCTTACTTCTAGAGATCGTATCTTTTATAGAGAAACTGTAACTACATCCTATATTTTAGATGGTATAGATAACCATTGAAAATATCTAGAACAAATCTACGGATAACTCGTATATCTTTAATCCCATTACACAGTATTTAAGAGGCTCAAGTCAAGCCATAAATTCTTTAATTCAAAGGATAACAGAAATAACAACTTTAAAAAAAACTACATCTTTGGTCCATCACCCTGAAGTTCCGGAGCATATTTCTAGCATATATCTTCTAACTGTTTTGGAGCACGTGCTAGTTGGATGCTTCAATCTGTAACTTTGATTGATCGATTATTATCTACAAAACACTTAAAACAACTCATTAAATTTGTATTGGCAAATTACTTTAAGAAATCAAAACAAATAAAGTTTATACAAGTTCTCACTAAAATTAAGCAATTATTTCTCCTAAAATTTAATTAATTGGCTGAGGATAGAGATTTTCTTGTATGAACCAAGTCTTTATGGTATTATCATAATGAGGTTATTTTTACCTCATCATTTCCTCCCCTTCCTAGTTCTTGGTAGGTCCTCCTATCCCCTAATTATAACTCTGCCCTCTACTCCCTTCTTCATATTTTTCACTGATATCATACAAATCTTTTGATGTGACATCAAAGTTTACAGGGGAATTGTGGAAGCCTCCATGAAAAGAAACTCCCCATTTCCACTCATTGAAAATTATTTCATCCTAATCTGTATTAATATGAAAAGCAAGGGCTAGATATAGCAGTAAAGGAGGTTTGTACCTCATTCCTATCCATTTTGTTCTGAGATCTCGTAAAATTTTTGCCAAAGCATCTGCTCTTTTGAAGGACCATCTGAGACCAAGAGGAGAGATCACTTCTCTTTTCTTTAGATATATAGGTAGTGGAGTGTATCTCTCTTCACATGCATGCCAAGCCCTGCCAATCAATTTTTTCCCTTGTTCTATGAAATGATTATAAAAAACTCGAAGGCTATCATCATACCTTTCCTTCATTTTCTCATCCAACAAAAGAGCTACAAATGTATTTTAAAAGTTGTTGGTCTACTATTTGGAGATCTCATTTGAATTCCCATACTTTTCTCTGCTTGAAGATATTCTTTATTACGTTCTTTCCAATGGATTTGATTCTGCATAGTAGACAATAGAGATCTTAATTGGACTTCCCCCACAAAAATATTAACAAATAAATCAGTATGCTTTTCTAACAAAAGATCATGGGTAAAGAATTCACAGAGCATATCTTGCTCCTCAGGCTTTGAGTCTGCAAATGTTTTAACAAATTCTTTATCATTAGGTTCATAAGGCTGGTCATTGTAAATTCTAAGCAATTTCCATCTAAAACATTGTTCATTCAAAAACATTGAATACAATCTGGATGGTCTTCTACAGGATAAAATAAATTCAACTATTTGACATGCATCTTGTTTCCCCTTATAAGCTTTATGAAATTCTTCTCTTAATAACACCATTTCCATTTTTAGTCTATTATTCTCAACTTGTGCATTCCTTAGGAAATAGCACTGTTCCATCCATTTCATTAATAACGAAGGAATCTGAATTTGGAACCATTCAGTTATCGTTGGCTCGGTTTGAACTTCTTTGGATTCCATCTTTGGTTTACTTTTGCTTTCCTGCAATTCCTACTCTAATTATATAATCCTACTAAGAGAAGCATTTAATTCTTCTTTCTATCTTTTCTTTTCCTCTTCAAAGGCTGAAAACATGAGCATAAAATTTCCTTTTAAATTTTGAATTTCTTTATTTAATCCATCCCTGTGTATCCTATTTTCCTTATCACAATTCTGAATTTGTATTTGCAACTTACTAATAGATGTATCTTTTCCCTGTATTTCCAACTTTAAATCCTGAATTTCTTGATCCCTTTTATTTATTAGTCTTATACACCATTATTTCCTCTTGTTGTAATTCCATCTTTTCCTTATTTTCATGCAGCTGACTTCTTAACTCTTCTATCTCTAATTTTAGTTTTTTCCAATTCTATGTTAATATTTATAGTTTCAACAATTTCAACAGCTTTATTAATAACTGGAGACAATTTTCCTAACATAATGTCATCAGTCTCCATAGGAAGTGGAGATTGTCCCCTTTCTATTTCCTATTTTTCTTGTTCTACAGCTTCTTCTTCAGACACCAAGTGAAAATGTACTTCTTCAATAGACATTTCTTTTTCTGAGGATTGATGAATTGACTCCTCAGTTTCCAAGTTTTTCTTTTGCTTTTTAGATTTTGACCTATTCTCTTTACTTTGTGCTGGGGTTTCTGCAGATCCAAAGGATAATATTTTACACTGTCTTAAAGGAGGAGTATCGTGATAATTTAAAATGTTTGGATCATTTAGAAGAATAGTTCTTCTTTTCCTCTTCTTAACAGGGTGAGTATCCACATTTGGATTCATTATCTCTACATCTTCTATCTGGGCCGGAGTTTCAAACTCATCATTTCTAAATTTTGGCACTTCCTCACCAACTATGGTTGGAATTTTGGGTTCAGGAGCCTTAGGGTCTTCGGGGGAAGTTGCTCCGAAAGGTGAAGCAACTTTTTTTGAAGATTCTCCTAATTCTAACTTCCTTCCTGATGTAGGCATATCAAACTTCCCCAAAAAAAATTCCCATTTTCTCTTAGGTTTCTTACGAAAATGATATTTACAAATCAATTGAATTAACCCATGATGTTTTAATGGCCCTAAACCAGTTTTGTATCTTTCTATTGAAGAATTAATAGAATCATTCAAGAAATGAGGCAAATTAACCCTTAGAGCAAGGTTTTCCTTCCCATGCCACAAATGTGTTAACATGTAGAATGCTGGTCCTACCATAGTAGTGAGTTGACCTTCACAAGTAAAATATCTAATAATCCATGCAACAGTAGTACCCCAGGGTTCTAAGATAGAAGCTCGCTGAAACCCCTTATTTTGTCCCCTAGTACTGACAACTATCATGGGTTGAGGATCTCCTTGTCTAAGAAACAATTCTGATAATTTCTTATATGTGGCTTGTGTGGTTTCAGATATTTTAATGCTAGAATCTTCTAACCCTAAAATAGAAGAGATCATTTTTGAACTCACCTTGAAACACTTCCCATGCAAAATCACCTGACCATTAAAGTAATTTTCCGCAAATGCATTCACCAGCTTTTCATTATACCCTTCGAATTTCCTGACAAAATCCAACCATCCCACTTCTTCAAATAGCCAAGAGATTTTACTTAACCCCAACAGCTTTTCTGCAAAAGCCGGCTCAGATTTCTTCTTTGTACCGCCCATTTTTTTCTCTCTTGCTTACCACCTTGCTGAAAAATTCAATAATGCAAAGGACTTGTGCACTGATATTTTAAAAAAATATGATCAGACTGTAATCATTTACTCTACTCTTGCTTAGAGCTTGCTGTGTAATAATTTCAATTTGCATGAAGGGTCGCAAAAAGAGTAGCGTACTTAACAATTAATCACCAAGTGGCTCAATTTACTAAATTGGTAAAGGAAATTCTTGCCAATCAATCATATTTTATTCAAAAATAACTACTTATTTAAAGCAAAAATTTGTACTTACTTCCATTCCATGATCGCTTGAAGATCTTATACCTCTACCGATTTGACAGGATGATGCAAGGGTATTGGCTGAGGTGATGGTATAATTATTATGACATGAATGAGGAAGCTCATGGATGACAAAGTCATTAATGAAGACAGGCTATTACACCGGCTTTTATTTATAATGGCAAAAGAAGGCGCGTGTACCAATGTACGATAATCAAAGCATCGAGAAAGATTTGAAAAATTTTCTAGAAAGGCGTTTGGCGAGATGAAAAATAAATAAGTTCTGGAGCACGCGTAAAGCATGCATTCGGACAAAGAAAGTGGTTAAAGTTCCAAAAAACGCGTAAGGCATGCATTAGGAGCTTGGAAAATGGATAAGTTCTAAAGCATCACCGAAAGATACAGCTGAAACGGTAACCAAATGAAAGTTCTGGAGCATCGTCGAAAGATGCATCCGGAGCAGCAACTAATTGAAAGTTCTAGAGCATCGTCAAAAGATGCAGCCAGAACAGTGACAAGGTGAAAGTTCCAGAGCATCGTCGAAAGATGCAGCCGGAGCAGTGACCAGATGAAAGTTCTGGAGCATCGTCGAAAGATGCAGTCAAAGCAACGACCAGATGAAAGTTTCGAAGCATCATCGAAAGATGTAGTCGGAACAGTGACCAAATGAAAGTTCTGGAGCATCGTCGAAAGATGCAGCCAGAGCAACAACTGGAGAGAAGAATATAACGAACACCACTTAACTTGAACTTAAGGAGTTATATCATTCCACAAAAACATCCTTCCAACATAGTAGGCTAAAGAGCGGGTTTCGGAGCATTAGGCGTTCAGACCGTCAAGTTTCGGAGCACTGGCCAGCTGAATGATCAAATTCTGGAGCATCTTGGAATGGTGCTCCGAAATTTGTTATTCCTTATGAGAGGTCCTGCAAAATGAAAACACATGTTAAGTCCGAAAAATTATGAAAAATGCTTTGAAAACAAATTGGGTACACATGTATTTTTATTACAATTTTCATCAACTATTCAATTTTATTTTATTTTTTAATTTTTTTTAAACATTAAATCAAATAGACTCTACCTTGGCAGAATCAATGCATTGGATCTCTCCTTGCATTTCTACCAGCTTTGTAAATTCTTCTTTATTAACTGGTTTATGGTAAATACATAGGCGATGACCATTAACTAAGAGAGTTCGTAAATCACCATCAATAGGTTTTAACTAAACTGTGCCATTTGAGAAAACTTCAAAAATTTCATATGGCCCCAGCCAATGAGTTCTGAGTTTTCCTTTATGGTCTTTATATCTTGAATTGAATAGAAAAGCCCAATCACCATTATGAAATTCTCTCTCTTTAATATATTTTTCATGCCAAACTTTTCGTTGATGTTGAACTAGTTCAGTTTGATGAATAGCATCTAAATGAAGCTCATTCAACTCATTTAACTGTAAAACTCGTTCTATTTGAGCTCATTTCAAATCTAGACCCAACTCCATAGTTGTACGTAGGGTCTGAAGTTCAAATTCAATGGGAAGAAGAGGTTTCTTTCCAAAAACAAGCTCATAGGGACTTAATCCAGTTGTAGATTTCCATGTTGTATTGTACGCCCAAACGGCTTCAGGAAATTTCCTAGCCCAATCTCTTCTTCCTGAAGAGACAGTTTTTGTCAACATGTTTTCTAACTCCCTATTAGTCACCTCTACTTGACCATTTGCTTGAGGGTGATAAGGGGATGACTTCTTATGGCTCACCTGAAAATGGTCCGTAAATGCTAGGAGAACTTTGGACATAAATTGGGGTCCCTAATCTATAACAATAGTTCGGGGGGCTCCAAATCGAAGAAAAATTTTGTTATATAGAAAATCAGCAACTTGCTCTTCTCTAGCAACTCGTAAAGCTTGAACTTCTGCCCATTTCGTCAGATAATCGGTACAAACTAATATATATTCTTTCCCTCGAGAGGAAGGATCTATGTGGCCGATAAAATCTAACCCCCATTTTTCAAATGGTTCCAAAGTTACCTGAGGCTGCAAAGGCATTTATGTCGAAGCAGTTGTTCTTCCTACTCTTTGACATTCATCACAATGATGAACATTAATTTTTAACATCTTTATGCATTGAAGGCCAATAATATCCAGCACCTAAAATTTTATGAGAAGTTCTTTTTGCAGAATAATGACCCCCTGAAGGATCATCGTGACAAGCCCTCAGAATACTATAAGTTTCATCAGCCCTGACACATCTTCTCAAAACCATATCAGGTCCACAACGAAATAAAATCCCATTAATCCATTTAAATGGTGCACACTCTCGAATAAGTCTCTTCCTTTGTTTTGATGTAAATTCAGGAGGTACTTCAAAAGTAGCTAAATAGTTGGCAATATCAGCAAACTAAGGAACCTTTATAGAGATAGCAAACAAATTTTCATTTGGGAACTCATCTTGTACAGGTGCTCGATCACCCTCTTCTTGTTTGATTCGAGATAAAAAGTATGCCACCTCATTCAATTTCCCTAGCTTGTCAAGTATTGTCACATTGAACTCCTGAAGAAGTAGTAATCATCTCATTATTTGACCATTAACGACATGTTTATTCATTAAATACTTTATAGCTGAGTGATCTATATAAACTGTAACTTTATATCCTGTAATATAATGATGGAACCTTTTGATGGCATGAACCAACGCTAAGAATTCTTTTTTTGTTGTCGTGTAGTTTCTCTCAACAGACGTTAGGTTTTTGCTAATAAAATATATGGCATATTTACCCCCATCCTCATCTTCTTTCCCTAATACTGCACCAATTGCATCATCTGAAGCATCAACATAAATGTGAAAGGGAAGACTCCAATTTGATCCACATAGTACAGGAGCAGAGACAAGCTTTTCTTTTATCATTTCAAATGATTGTTGATAGTCAGACGTCCAATTAAACTCCACATCTTTTTGGAGGAGAGAAAACATAGGGGCTGCTATCTTACTGAAGCTTTCTATGAACCTTCTATAATATCCAGCATGTCCAAGAAAACTTTGTGCATCTGTTTGTGTTTGAGGTACAGTCAATTGTTGTATGACTTAAATTTTTTTAGGATCAACTTTTATTCCTTCCAAGAAAATGTGATGGCCTAAGACTATTCCTTGTTCCACCATTATTAAATACTTTTCGTGGCTAAGGGACAGTCAGTTTTCCTCACAAACCTCCAAAACCCTATCCAGGTTTTGAAGAGCTTCACCATAGGTTGACCCATATACTGTGAGATCATCCATATAAACCTCTACACAATCATTGACAAGTGTTCCAAATATAGCCAAAATGGCCCTCTGAAAAGTTGTTGGAGCATTACAAAGTCCAAAAGGAAGAACTCAGTATGCATATGTACCCCAAGGACAAGTAAATTTTGTCTTATCTTGGTCTTCTAGTGCTACCTATATTTGGTTGTAACCACTAAATCCATCTAAGAAAGAAAAATATTTCCTCCCAGCCAAATTGTCCAAAACCTGGTCAACGAATGGTAAGGGAAAATAATCTCTAAAGGTGGCTTTATTAAGTTCTCTATAATCCACACAAATTCTCCACTTGCCATTTTTCTTTGGTACAACTACCATAGGTGACACCCACTTACTATCTGAGATAGGATAAATGAATCTTGCATGGAGGAGTTTCTCAATCTCTATTTTGATAAGATCCTTTAATGCGGGGTTGAGTCTCCTCTGTGGTTGACGAACATGTCTTATATTAGGATCAGTATAAATGTGATGAGTACAAACACTCGAGCGAATCCCCCTCATGTCTGTATAGTCCCAAGCGAAAGCTTTAGACTTTTTTACCAACACATTAAATAATTTATCCTCTTGTATTTATGTCAACCAACTATTGACATTCACAGTTTTTCCTGGTAACAATATAATTGTTTTTGTTCCTGGATAGGCCGAAGTGACAGTATGTATTGGTTGTAACAAAGTGTTGAGAGGACAACTATGAGGTATAAGTCGGTGAAATCTTGTAATATCATCAAAGAAATAACTCATTCTAGGAATCATATTAGCCAAGGGACAAGGAATCCCCATGGTAACATAATTTTGTTCCATCCCACTTATATCAATCGGTTGTCCCAAAAAAATTGGTACATCCTTTATCACTTCTTCACTCGAACCTATAGCCAAGTGTGCAACCTCATTTACTAACTCATCCTCTAATTCCTCTCCATGTTTAATTACTACCATGGCCAAGGAGGCCAAGCTGTCTTTCGCACTAAATTCTTTTGGTTCATCAACCCAGACTTTATTATATTCGGTAGGCTTAGCAGGAGGATATAAAAATAAACGTTTACTATCTGGACCATGTGAAATGGTCATACCTCCTTCCCGATAATCAATTTTAGTAGCGACAGTAGCCAACCATGGTCTTCCCAAAATTATTGGATAACTATCTTTAGGTGTAAGCGATTGGATTATTTGAAAGTCAACTGGATATTCCCATCCATCAACTTTAACAAGAACATTTTTTATAACACCTTTTGGAATGGCTATAGACTGATTTTCCATCTGCAAGACTATAGTTGTAGGACTTAAATCAGTAAGACTTAATTTTCCATTACATCCACCGTCATTACATTAATAGTTTCTCCCAAATCCACCAATGCATTAGGTATTGCTACCTCATTAATTGTAATAGTAATCAGTGGACTCCCAGGATCATCATATTTTGGAGCAACAGTATTTCTAGACAAAAATTCAGCTAGATAACCATCAATGTGCACAGTGTTTATTTTCTTTGGTTTCCTTCCTGGAGTTCTAATACATAATTTTTTGATCAACTGATTTAACTCAGGAATTTCCTTTATTGCCTGCAGCAAAGGAACCTCTATTTGCAATTGTTTAATTTCCTGAATTAATGCAGTTTCAGAAGCTAATGACATTTCCAGAGTATCTTTCAGAATTGTTGATTTCAGATGCTTTGGAAATGGTGCTTGAGTTTTCTCCTTTGAAGGGATATCTTGTTTCTCCTTTGAAGGGATATCTTTACTAAACTCAGTCAAAGACTGACCTCCCTCCTCTCGAGGTAAATCAGCAGCTCTTGTTGTTGAAGATTCAGTAATATTCGTGGGTAGTGTAGTATCTTTCTCAAAATTTTGAGAAATAGGTTCGTCCACTACTTCCTCAATAGTGGACGATTGAAGTGTCCTTCCGGAACGTAACTAAACATTTCCACAATGAATTGCATTAATTCATGTGACATTATCTTGCTCAGTAGTATATACCGGAGTATTTTGTCGATTGTTCTTAGGATTGGGAAGTGGTTGTGCTGGAAGTTGAGGTTGATTTACCTGCTCAGTCTGAGGAAGATTATGAGGCTGTGGTAACAAATTTTTTTGTCAATTCCTCCTAGGACCAGTATAAAATTGATTTTGTCCTTGATTCCATTGGGGAGCAATGTGTTGTGGGTACCATTGTTGTTGTGACTGGTTGGGCCACTGCTGAGTTCCCCATGATTGACTTGCCCATTCAGGAGATCCCCAATAAGGAGTTCCCCAAGTAGGCTATGGAAGATAGGGTTGATTCCAAGATGGAGGCCATTGATTACCAGCCCAGGTATTCTAGGGTCTCCATGCAGGATTGGAATTTTTCCCATAAGAAAAATTACCTCCCTGGCGTTGATTTAGCACATTTATTTCTTCTTCAACCTGAGCAGTTTTTTTCTTAGTATTCTTAAGATCAGCAAGAAGCTCGCATTGATTGGTATTGTGGCTTTGCTCACAAAGTTGACAAATATTAACCTTGTCTAAAGGGCACTCTTGTAAAACATGTTTATTTCGACACCTAGGACAATAGATTGACAAAGTCTCAGGGTTACGTCTCTTTGCTTGTATACCATCTAACATAGTGTTCAATTGGACAAGTATGTTTGTCTTAAGATTTTCTATTTCTTCTCGAAGTTTACCTATCTTGTTATTCCCTTTGAAAAGATTTGTTTTTCGGATTCCTCCACGAGTACGTGAAAAATTGCGACACAAATCACATATGTCTTCAAGGTTTAACTGAGACACATCACCTTTTCCCATTAAATCAAGACTTCTTCTTGCATCACCATTGAGTCCTTTAAGAAATATAGTCTTGAGAATCTCAACACTAATGGTCGTTTCCCCACATCATTTAGATAAGAAAAGAAACCTATCCAAATAGTCCTCTAGACTCTCATCCTCATTCTGCCAAAGTTTAAATAGCTCTTCCTTACGATCACTCACCCTATAATAATTCTAATATTTATTCAAGAACACAGTCTCCATTTCTTCCCAAGTTGTAATACCTCCAGACAGTAGTCCCATAAACCAACGCATGGCTAAATCCTCCAAGGTAGAAGGAAACAACTTCAGTTTTTGGTTGTCATTTTTATAGTCATAGGTTTGACAAAGGACCTTGAATTCAAAGAGAAATTGGTCTGGGTCTTCCAAAGATAAACCACGAAAGGTTGAAAGGAAAGCTGGAGAGATGTTTTTCATCGTTGTATCATCATCTGCATCTAGAGCAATAGGATAAGTGAACGTTCTAGGTAGTGGAGGATCATTATTATTACGGTTGGCATCATTACGGTTAGCTTTTTCCCTCTGATCTCCAATGATGTTTAGAGGAATATGCTCCTCGACAATAATTTTGTCGATAATAGGTTGCACTACAGGATGATCTTCTGGGAGATAGTGGAAAGCTTCGGGTGGGTTAGGCTCAAGTAATTCATCAACAAAATGGTCTTTTGAGCCTTGGGCCTCCCTATGTATAACTGGGACGTATTTTGGGGGGGTCTTTGGTATAAATCATCTGTGAGGGCCTCTTTTCCTGACCATGCAGAAAAGGAAGCCACAGATAGTATTTTTGGCCTAAAAGAGGTATTCTAGGCGTCTTCTATTAACACTTAAGCAAAAGAAGCTAAGGGCTCCCTAGCAACGGTGCCAAAAAGTGATAGGTTTTCGTTAGGTCCCATTACTTTAGAATATAATATGCAATTTGTTGACTGGGTAGTGTTCAAGGCAATCTGCAATAGAAGAGGTCTGGAGTATCTCCCTCAAGTTTCCTAACTTTTGAGAACAACTTAAGATTAATTCTAACTTCAAACTGTTTAATTTATAAAACTGTAAAGTAATTTATTCCTAAGAAAACAAAAAATGCTTGAACTGGAAGCTTAAATAAACTAATTTAGAAAGTATAATAACTAAATTGAAAAGCACAGAAACGACTAAACTAAGAAACTAAAAAAATATAAAAGTAGAAAAACTTATAGCAATCCATAAAACATTTTCTTAACAATAAAGATTCTAACAGTGAATATCAGAAACTACAGAAGTGAAAAGATAACAAATACTTCAGAACTAAAATTTCATAACAGTAAATTTAATGACTCTCTATAGAACAACATTATAATAAAAGAGAACACTTATCTACTCCTGTCGAGTGGCCAGCTCGTGGGTTAACACATTCATTCTCAAGTCACATTCACAGCTATTTCAGAAACACTTCTATCAATCATAGTTATCATTTGTGACTCATAACTCGGAATTTTAGATAACAATCTCTTTATTCATAAACCTTGGAAACATTATGACAGTATAACATTACTTTTCACTGTATATCTTTCTTCTAGAGATCGTATCTTTTATAGAGAAATTGTAACTACATCCTATATTTCAGATGGTATAGATAACCATTGAAAATATCTAGAACAAATCTACGAATAACTCGTATATCTTTAATCCCATTACATAGTATTTAAGAGGCTCAAGTCGAGCCATAAAGTTTTTAATTCAAAGGATAACAGAAATAAAAACTTTAAAAACAACTACATCTTCCGTCCATCACCTTGAAGTTCCAGAGCATATTTCTAGCATATATCTTCTAACTGTTCTGGAGCACGTGTCAACTGGATGCTTCAATCTGTAACTTTGATTGACCGATTATTATCTACAAAACACTTAAAACAACCCATTAAATCTATATTGGCAAATTACTTTAAGAAATCAAAAGAAATAAAGTTTATACAAGTTCTCACTAAAATTAAGAAATTATTTCTCCTAAGATTTAATTAATTGGTAGAGGATAGAGATTTGCTTGTATGAACCAAGTCTTTATGGTATTATCATGATGAGGTTATTTTTACCTCATCACAATGATTTACATGGGGAAAAATCTTTCGGGAGAAAAACCCCGCACTCCAAAAGACGCCCAATATATTATTCAGAAATCACAAAGATAACAATATACTTTCAGAGCAAGCTTCTCACAAGAGTGTCAACAACTAGAGATCTAGACGCAACACAACCGTTATCAAACTCTCAAAATACATCACAATACACAATCATAATACAATGCCCTCATAAAATAGGGTTTGCTTCTAGGGCAAGTTAAGCTAATAAAACATCGACCGTCAGATCTAAGACCTAATGATGAATGGTCTAGATTTGCAATAATAAAATATAAATAAAATTTTCCTTTTGGGGACACTGCCCCTGAGCCCCCGTCAGGCACGTTGTCCCCGGACCCCCAACCGAGGGGATGATCCCCCCAGACCCCTCCGGGGTACTACCTTGCACCCCCCGTTGTTGATATATCAATAGTACCTTATGTAATTACAAGGTTGAGACACATTTTCCCAACAAATCTCCCACTTGTCAAACACCTTGCAAGAGAAATGGGAGGTGTAAACATCATCTCTTAATTGCTAGGGGTCGAAAGGCCCATAGTCTCTAAACACCATTTGAACTTCTCTGTGCTCACAGGCTTAGTTAAAGAATTAGCAGCATTCATCAAAGTCTCTAGCTTAACCAGCTTCACCCTACCATCTTCGACCATATCTCTGATAAAATGATATTGTACATCAATGTGCTTGGTCCTAGCATAAAATGTCATGTTCTTGGCTAGACATATCGCACTCAGACTATCACTGCACCTTGATTTATTCTAATATTTGAACACAGTCTCTTAAGCCAAATGGCTTATTTACAAGCACGAGTAGCTTCCATATACTCTACTTTAGTAGTGGAAAAAGAAACCACAACTTGTCACTTACTCATCCAATTGATTGCACCACCAAATAAAGTAAACACATAAGCGTCAGTGGATCATCTGCAATCAACATCACCTGCCCAACCTGAATCCTCATAACCATGAATATCAAGTGAAATTTCATTTTCAGTCATATTATTATGATAACACAAGGAATACTCTGAGGTACCGCATAAATATTTGAAGACTCTTTTAACTACATCCCAATGAACTCTATCAAGATTATACATATATCTAGAAAGAACTCCCATTGCTTGGGAAATGTTTGGTCTTGTACAAACCATAGCATACATCAAACTTCCAATTGCACTCTGGTAAGAAACTTTTCTCATGTCTTCCATCTCTAATGGGGATGTTGGACAATCTAAAATAGATAGCTTTGTTCCAGTTGAAACAAGAACACAATGGTCTACAATCCTACATATCAAACCTCTGTAAAATTGCATTGTCATACTTACTTTGGCCAATGCATAGCTTTCTATTCACTCTATCTCTTTTAATTTCCATCCCAAGAATGTTTCTAGTTGCACCAAGGTCTTTCATTTCAAATTCAGCAACAAGTTGAGATTTTAGTTTTGAAATCATACCTTTCCCTTTATCAATAAATAACATATCATCAACATATATTGCAATAAATAGGAAACAATCACCATCAGTTTTATAATAAACACAATGATCTGATTTAGAATGCTCAAATCCCAAACTCAATACATATGTATCAAATTTCTAGTACCACATCCTAGGACTCTATTTTAGGCCATACAAAGATTTCTGCAATTTGTAAACCAATTTCCTTTTACCTTTCACCATGTAGTGCTTTGGTTGTGTCATATAAATATCCTCCTCCAAGTCACCATGAAGGAAAGCAATTTTCACATCCATTTACTCAACCTCTAAATCATAAGCAGCAACAATAGAAAGCAAAAATCTAATGGATGTCAGTTTTGTAACAAGAGAAAATATCTCACCATTATCAACACCCTCAACTTGAGAGTAACCTTTTTCAACCAACCTCGCTTTGTACTTCTCAATACCTCATATGAACCAATCTTTTTCTTGAACACCCATTTGCAACCAACAAGTTTTTGTCCTTCAGGCAATGGTACAAAATCCCATGTATCATTCTTTTTCAAAGCTGCCATATCTTCATCCATAGCAATCTTCCAAGGTTCTACATCATTCATACCTAATGCCTCTTCTACCAATCTAGGTTCATCCATGTTAGTATTCAAAGCAAAAATATATCTCCAATCATTAGGTGAATACCTTTCAAGTGGTTGTCTATGCCTTGTAGACCTATGAACAAGTTGAGTTTGAGGTTCTTCCTCCTCTTATGAAGATTCAGAGCTACATGAGCTCTCCTCAACTTCTTGTTTATCCATAGGCCTCGATTCAACTTTCTAAGGTGTAGAAGGAAATTGAATCACATCTTCCTGTTTACTTTGTTTTGGTTGTAATGTAACAGAAGAAGGATTAGTTTCTCTAAAAATAACACTTCTACTATGTATTACCTTTTATACAATAGGATCCCAAAGCTTGTATCCTTTCACACCATAATTGTATCCAATGAAGATACATTTCACATCCTTGTTCTCCAACTTTGTTCACTTCTCTTTTGGCACATGTGCATATGCCTTGCAACCAAAAATTTTAAGATGTCTTAATGAATTCTTGTGGCCCAACCATGCCTCTATAGGTGTCTTATCAACAAGAGATGATGTAGGAGATTTGTTAATCAGGTAACAAGCAGTGGCAACAACTTCAACCCAAAACCTTTGTTCTAGACTAGCACCACTCAACATACTCCTAACCTTCTCCATCAGTGTCTTGTTCATTCTTTTTGTAACCCCATTCTATTATGGAGAATACAGAGTTGTCTTTTGTCTATGGATACCACAATCTTTACATAATCTATCAGAATTATTAGAGAAAAATTCACCACCATTATCAGTCTTCAAACATTTTATTTTCTTTCCAGTCTGCAACTCAACCATTGCTTTAAATTCTTTAAATTGACTGAAAACTTCAAATTTACTCTTTAGAAAGTATACCCATGTCCTATTGTAATCATCAATAAATGAAACATAATATGTGGATTTACCAATTGAAGGAAAATCTACATTACCAAACACATTAGAATGAATAAGATCTAATACACCACAAGTTTTATGAGAACTCAAGGAAGACTGAACACAATTTTTTTTTCCATAAATGCAATGCTCACAAAAATCAAATTCAAGATTGCAATCAAACAATCCTTCAACAAGGTTTTTATTTTTCAAGGTTCTTAGACCCTTTTCTCCAATTTGACCATGTCTCTAGTTCCATAACATAGTTTTCTCTGCAAGTAACTTTGATTCATAAGAAAGAGAACCCTTGGGTACATAGAAACCATGACCATCTATTAAAGATGAAACCCTCACCTCTTCTACAGACATGATTTTCACAGAAGTACTATTGCACTCAACAATTCATGCATCAAGCTTATACAATGTTCCATATCTAACACCTCTAGCAATCACCATAGCACCTCTAATCATCTTACATCCTACATTAGAAAATACTACCTGCACACCCGCATCTATTAGTTTGCTCACAGATAACAAATTTTGTGCTAAAGCAAGAATGTGCAACACACCATTAATCCTTTTTATTCTACCATCAAGAAACTTGATTCTAACTTTACCACAACCAACAACATTTAAATAAGAATCATCACCCAAGGACACCTTACCTCCATCAAATTCTTCATATTCAGAAAACTAGCCTCTATTAAAGGTCATATGGAAAGATGCACCTGAGTCAATTAACCATGCATCATTACCTACACGAGTTGCAAAAGTTACAATGAATGCATCACCATCTTCCTTCTCGGACTCATAATCAAAATCAAATTTCCTCTTTTTCTTCTTCTTTTCTTCTTTGCAATCCTTACGAACATGTCCAGGCTTATCGCAGTTCCAACAAATAACTTTGGAATTTCTAGGAAATTTTGATCTCCCCTTGGACTTGGATTTATCACGCTTCTCATTCTTCTTTCCTTTTTTCCTTAGGTCTTCCACGAACATTTAGGGCCTCCTTGTCATTGATGGATACCTTCCTCCTCATCTCTTAAGAAAGAAAAGAACCCACCACATCTTCAGTCTTCAATATAACAAAAGTACTCCCAATAGCCATAACAAGAGAATCCCACAAATCAGGCAAAGAACAAAGCAAGATTTGACATTTCTCCTCATCCATTTTGACACCAAGTGATTCCAACTGAGCCACCAACATATTGAATGCTTCCAGGTGGTCTATAATTCGTTCATCCTCTTCCATTCTCAAGGAATACAATTTTTTCCTCAAGAAAATCTTGTTCGCTAAAGATTGGACTTGATACATCTCACCAAGCTCCTTCCATAGTTTTTGTGAGAGGTCTCTTCATGGAAATTGATTAAATTAGAGTGTCAAGAATAATCTGACTAGACCCTTGGCCTTACAGTCCATAGCATCATATTAAGTAGCCTGAGTAGGATCTGCAGGCCTTGAAACATTATCATCAACAACATCCCATAGATCTCAATCTATCAATAGATCCTCAATCTTCAACTTCCATATTTCAAAATTATTTCCAAAAAATTAATCCACCTCTATTCTCCCTAATGGACTTTCCATCTAAAAATTCCTACAATAAGATCACAAAGTGTCTTCTACACAAGCTCCCACTCAAATTTGGATTAGTTTAGAAAACCCAACAACCCACAACTAAAACCAAAGGTGATCAAGCTCTAATATCACTATAAGAAAGATAAGGTAGCGAAACAACTTCCCACACTAATCTTGAGAGGAGGATAATGCAAAAATTTTACAAATCTTTAACAATTACATAAACTTAAACAAAAATAAACACAAATATCATGCATACCACAATACACTAATTTAGATAGGGAAAACCCTTTCGGGAGAAAAACACCACATTTCAAAAGGCGCCCAATATATTATTCAGAAATCACAAATATTACAATACACTTGCAAAGAAAGATTCTCACAAGAGTATCAACAACCAGAGATCCAAAGGCAACATGACCGCTATTAGACTCTCAAAATACATCACAATACACAGTCATAATACAATTCCCTCATAAAATAGGGTTTCCTTCTAGGGAAAGTCAAGCTAACAAAATATCAGCCATCAGATCTAAGACCTAATGATGAATGGTCCAAATTTACAATAATAAAATATAAATAAATTTTTCCTTTCGGGGGTGCTACCAAGTGCGCTTCCCCCATACCCCTTGCCCCCCCCACTCCGTCGCCTACGTATCAATAGTACCTTATGTAATTGCAAGGTTGAGACACATTTTCCCAACACTTTCAACTTGCTAATTTTATTTTGTGTTTTTTCAAGTTGGAACTGAAGCTCTTTGTTCTTTTCTCTTTGTTCATCCAGATCATTTAAAGCAGAAATAATCTCTCCTTTATAATCCATTGGACAATCTTCTTTATTGAATTCAAATTCAAATTCATCACCCTCCTTTTGGAGAATGACCTCTTTTCCTAAGAGAACTTCTTCTTGGACACTGCTTTATTCTCCATGTGTTCAAAGATGGGATCTACCTCAACTGTTAAGCAATATTAAGGAACCTTTCTTTGATACCAATTGTTGAATACACAGGATTACTGAGAGGGGGGTTCAAATCAATATGCTTTAAAATTTGATCCCAGTTAACTATTGCTAAAGTTAAGTTATACCAATTAAGCATTCATCCACTGAATCAAAACAAGAGAGAAGACAAACAACCACACAAGAACACAAATAACCCCAGATTTACATGGAAAACCCCCTAGGGGAAAAACCATGATGAGCAATACTGCTAGGAGCTACTGTCCTAATCTAGCCTCACAAGTAAATAACATTTTACAAATTGATTTTGGGCTACAACCCAAGAAAGAAACTACTCCCTAACTTTGTTTTGGGGGTTGAAACCCAAGGAGCTACTACTCCCTAATTGAAAGAAAGAACAATTGAAATATGACTAATTTATGGCTTCAACCACTTATAGTCATCAATTATGCACATTAGGTCTACAATGGACTTGTCACGCTCTGCTCATGCACTCGTACATCTTTGCACACTTCCATCTTCATCTTCACATATTTGATATTTTATATATATATCATCTGCATGCTTACAAAACATGCAAATTCAGTCAGCCACAAACAAGGAATTATGAAACTTGTAACATATCAGCCTACATCTTCATTGGCGGTATACAAAAAAATGATAAGACATTATTTACAATTATTCCAAATGAGTCAACATGACTCATATAGCATCTACAAACACTTCTTAGACTCCACTCAAACATAAACTTGTGGTGCACATCACCAACATACCCAAGTCGACCACAACAAAAGCATGTCTTCACCAACTAACTTGAAACAATTGTGTGGTACTAGAAATAAGAAATATCTGCATGTGCTTCAAACCACAGACACTATGAAATATTTAGAGTTTCCACACAAACGCATACCACTGATCTATACAATATTTTGTTTGTGCAAGCAAACAAACATATGTTTTAATGAAGGATAGGCATATGAAACCAATTGTAACACTTTGTTACTGAATAATTGAACTTGTGGAGCACCAAACCACTTGAATCTCCAATATAGTATGCATTTGACATCACTAAACATGTCTTAATATCGCATGGCCAAAACATCACATTTGGAGGAATGTAGAGCATTCCAACAAGCCTTCATCACCACTTTGCACTACTAGAGAACAGACCGGAACTCTGTCACTTGTAACTTTCACTATAAAAGGATTAATGACTTGAAATCTTAGATATAACACCTTCACATCTCTATTTACTTATCTTTTGAACCACAAGACTAAATCTTGCTCTGCAAAAGGATGCAAACCAAAACACTGTGACTCTACCTTAAGGATATATACTGTGAAAGCCTTAGACAAAACTTCTACAACTTTTATACTAAGTGTGGTACACCAAACTGGAAAGATATCAATGTAGGCATACGGAAAATACATTAGAACATGTGTACCCACCTCTGCATCATGCTTAGACAACAAATTGATCCACACACTGCAATGTAGACTTGCACCAACTCATATCCCTGCATATTGGCTATCTCTAGAGCATATACAATCTTCTTCACACTTTTGACATCAATGACAACCAATCCTATCAAGATGCAATAGTTTGTGAATGGGTGGTTGTGTATTGATGTTGTTGTAAAAGTAAAAATATGTAATATGAAATGTGATATATTTATATATGTGAGAAAACTTTTTTGCCTTAGTGGTTGAGTCCCCACTCCCCTTTTAAGGATTCGAATAGGGTATCCTTTGTGTTTGTGTAGGTTTAATGGGGTTGTTGTGATGTGAATAAACTTGTAATGTGAAATGTTTTGTGTCGTAATGGTGTGAAATAATCTAAATGTTATATGTGTTTTTGTAAATGTGATGTATGTGCACCTTGGAAGGCTATGTGACCCATAGCTTAGGGATAAGTTGAATTTACAACACTATGACTAGGTGAAGAGCCCATTGGCCTACATGGTTTTTCTTGTTGCTTCACTTTTCAAGTTCATGTGTTGAAGTTGGAGACAATTTTGGGAGTTCATCAAAATTGAGGTTCACAAGAAGATGGATGTAGGTCATTGTGAAATTTGGAGAGATTCAAGTATTCATGGGTGAGTTTGTGTATAGTGTGTTGTGTAAATGAGTATATTGTACCATGTAATTTGTGTAAAAACAAAGAAAGAAAATTTGTTTAATCTTTATTATTACAAAGTTCCATAGGAAGAAAATAAATGAGTTTGTTCATTCCATTGCATAAAGTTCTACTTGGGTAATATTGTTTCATTGAATGAAAGACATCATTTTCAATTGGAATACACAGATAAAAGTTAGCTAAAGAAACAAGTTAGGTGGAAAATATTTATCACTTTAGAATCTTGTTCATAAACTAGTTTTATGAAAGTTGAGAAAAAAAGAAAATTCATTTTACATTAGACTTGGCCTATGCATGAAACTTTACAAAAATTTCTATACAAAATTTAAAATTGATAAACATAGTTTAATTAAGTTAATATATGTGTGTGTAACCTTATATAAATAACATGTAGATTTATTTTGATTCAGATTACATATAAATTATTTATATAAAACAATTGTTTTAATTTATAAAAATATAATAAATAAATATTTTAATATATATAATTGTTGTGTAGGAAAAGTGATTTTAACATGCACACAACACATGATCTTCTTTTCACTTGACTCAATATTTAAACATAAACCAACTAGGGTTTTAAATGATTTGACTTGTTGCCACAAGGGAGAGCCAATCTCCTAGGGAACTTACGTTGTTTTTGTGTTGTGATGATGATGATAAATTTGATGTGTGTTTTAATAAGCCTATTTGACTTGTATCCCTAGATTTAAAAATGTAATTAATTGCACATACGAAAATGGAAAGTTGCAAAATAATTTTAGATCTAAGACTGAGACACAAAGAGGAACAAGCGATGAAAAATTGAACTTGAATTGGCTAGTCTAGGGCATGATGTGCCCTTGACTAGACTCCTATTTTTTCAGGTCTGAAAGTTTTGAGATGTAGATTAAGGCATGTGCACTATTTTTTTATATTGTCACCTGTCAAAACCTTCAGATCTGACCTGTACACATGAAAATATGGGAAAAGGTTGTGATGTATAGGGGCTTGCCTAAGTCAAACTCCATGTTGGTATTCCTACCTCCACATACAATGATTGATGATGATCAAGAGGGCATGCCTAGGCTGGGCAGAGGTCAAAACAACAATAATTGACTGAAATTGATAAATGATAAATGATGGCATTACCTTGATGTGCAACCCTTGATGAAGTGATATCACACAAGTTTCCACAAATATTGATTGATGGATGCCTTGATTGCTTAATAGACCTGCAAAAGATTGGCTTATAAAGCATAATGGATTGTTGCAACTAGCATGTAGAGGATAACTTGAAATATATCTTCATGATTTGGTATGATTGATCATAATAGCTCCTTGCACATATATTGCTTTGTTCTTCTTGATTTCTTACAAACCTAAACTTGATTGATGAAAGTGTTATGATAATGTTGTTAATTTTGTTATTGAATGCTCTTAGGATCTTCAATTTGTTCTCCAAAATTGCTAAGTGTGCTTCTAGGTCTCATTAGGTGTTCTTGGGATTTCAAATAATAAAATGACTAGTATTTATATGCAATTATTCTAATTTCCCGAAAATCAAATACTGATGGCCAACAAATAAAATTGGAAATTCAAATGATAAGTTATCAACATTGACATACTCAAATTGGGCCAAAAAGAGGTGGTATAGGGTGCATTGCGCCCTAGACCAGGCCTATTCTTTTTAGGGCCCAAAGTGTTGGGGAAAATATTAAATGTATAAAAATTTATTTCCCATGTTTGATTTTCTAAAAATATTCATAAAATGGGCAATTAAATGCATAATTAGGTCAAAGCACATAAGGGGAGCTAAACCTAATGTGAAATTTTCAAGGGTGACAATTTTTTATGCTACAATAATAATATAATATAAATTACATATATTAAAAGTCCAAAAAAAATAAAGTTAATCGACCCCTGGTCAATGGGGGTCGGCCTATGTAGGCCACCCGCATGCAACAGGGGTTTGGGCATGGCCCATGGAAGCTCGCCTCCCCATTAAAATTTCTAGTTATTTTTTAAATACATAAACAAATAAACACAACCCCAATCAACTGTGCATACTCAACCATTAATTTGGCTTTCAACAAACTGTGGTAATATATGTATTTTCTTTCTGCAATCTAGAAAAACTCTTTCCAGTAAAGCCTGCTATAAAATTGTGTGTGTGTATATTCAATTTAGGTATAATAGTGAAATTGGATAAATTTTGCAAACTCTTCCAACCTACAATATTTTCAACATATAAACAATTTAAATCCACATCAAACTATTAGAAAGAAAATAAATAACCAATTTGAGATCAATCAATCATTTAATTCTAAGGAAGCAAATGAAGTTAAAAATGAAATCTAACTTGAATGCAAACTGGTAATGGTAAACAAAGAAAAGAAATCAATATCTAATAGAAAATCAAGTAGTTGTAAGTTAGTTTATAGTTAAGAAATTAATTCTTATTTAGTTTAAATAAATTATGAATTCAAATCAATTCAAAACTAAATTTGATTAGTATTTATAAATGTTCAAAATAATGAATTCAAAACTAAATTTGATAAGTACTTATAAATGTTCAAAATTATTTATTTTGAAAAATGAAGTAATTTTAATTTTTGTATTAAAAACTTGAGAACAAATGGTTGAAAGAAAAATAAAGCCAATAACGATGCAAATTTTAAAATTGTTAATATCTTTTTGATCTCCTTAATAACCTTGAGATTTATTATTCAACCTTAATTTTTTAATAATAACGGCGTAGTCAAATAATCAAGTTAGTTTAAACTATTATTTGAGTAATGAAATAATTTGTGAATAAAGACTAACTTTTTACAGCACAACTTAAATAGATTTAATAACAATCTTTAAATTTAAAATTTAATGTTATAGTCAATATATATAAACGTAAGTTAGTAGGGTTAAAATTATTTAACTAAGTGTTATTTATTGTTTAAGTTATAAATCTAATTATTAGTAATTAATAAATTTAAAAATCAATAGACACGTCTAGATTAGTATTATTTGTTTCTTGTTTAATTTAATTTTTATGGTATTGATAATAATCATTGTGAAAGAATAAATTTGTAAAGTATTTAGTTTTGACCAATCGAATAATATAATTATTATTAAATATTAGAGTTAGGATTATAATATATTTTCTTATATTCTTTAGTCTTGTTGCAAACTCTTTAGACTTAATTATTGTTAAAACGAGGATGTTACACATAAAGGTGTTTCCCTCTTCTATGTTTTGTTTTAAATAGTTTACCTTCTTGTTTGGGAGGTAGAATATAGTTCCTTAGACTAAGTTGTACTTATCTCTCCCTCACACTATGTGTAGAGTGCTTATGATGACATCATAAACTTGATACCATCAAATGTGCTAAGGGTGTTTTCCCTAAATATATATTGTCTTATTAAAAAAATGGAGTTTGTGTTATGTTTAGGTAGAGTAAATTATGGGCATGACATATCTCAATCTAATGAGTTTCTTAATATCTGAACTATCACAAAAAATGATGTAAATCAATCCTAAGCACTATGAGTTTGATCTCAAGTAGCACAAACCTACTGTGATGGATAGACTTGATCCAAGCCACATGAGAATGATCTAATAGAAAGTGTATCTAAATATCTATTCGCCTTCACCTTCTAGATATATAAATCTATCAAGGTGGTTTTTAGATACATCATTGAGGATATTGATGACTTGATAAGTGAAAGGGCTCTCTTGGGTCAAACTTCTTGGTGGACTAAGTTAACAATAATGAAAAGGATTTAAAAAATGTAGACATGTAGATGGTCTATATGATGATGATGAAAGTTTGGTTCCTTTAATGCTCTTAAATTTAAACTCAAATGTTCTAATAGTTATCCAATTCTATCATATGATGTGTTTAAGTGCACAATGAATATTTTTAAATGTCATGACATACCAATATTTCACATGGAATGTGTACTAGGTTGGCTCATAACAACTAGTCGAAAGAGACTAGAAAGTTTACATTTAAAATTAATACACCTTGAATTTTGAAGATCAACCTATGCTCCCCGAAATTAACCTTGATCGATCTTTGCTCACACGGAAATAATCTACTAAGATAAGCTTGGGGTAGTTAGTTGCATGACTTTCTTTTTCAATCATATGTTTCTTTTTTATGGAAATTTGTACTCTTGATAATGCATTATCAATAGGTGGAACATTATTTTTTCTTTCTTTATCCATTTTTTGTGTCTTAAGAGGCATTTGCATTCATTAACTTCCATATTCTTCTTTGAAATCTATGATGTTGCACTATTAGTATAAAATACTTATTTTGTAATATAGGAACATTATCCTTCTTAGGTGGTATAGGTGGTAGAGTATGTTTGGTATGATCAAGTGTCATTTTAGCTTTGTCTTTTTTCATTGTTCACCTAATCTCTTTTGATATACCTTATAATATTTTTTAGATCACTATCATAAGGATGTTCATTGGGGTGTATGTATAAGTATGCAAAGTAAACTGATTTATCTCAATAGGGAGCTTATATATATCTTGTTACAATCTTACCATCATGAACATATTTAAAGCAAAAATATACAACAAAAAGAACAACCTTCAAGTGTTCAAGGCATGGTCTACAAGGTAATATGGACAATTTGTCCAAAGCAAGAATGATGTAACATAAGATTTACACTCCCTTAGGACAATTTAAGAGTTAAAATGACACAAATTGTAGTGTAAATTAGTATTCTATTAGTCATCTTCAATGACACTCTTAAATGAGCATAAGAATTTAACAAGTGTTCATTATCTAAAAAGTCTTCAATACATATATTGAATTAATTTATAGCACCAAAAGAATGTCACCAATAACCTATCCTACATTTATTCTCATTTGAAAATTTAACAATGGTGCAAACTCTAGGGGAAGAAGGTTATGTCATCAATATGTGTTATCCTCACATCTATATCATGGCGTTTTCCCTTGTGAATCAAAATAGTAATAATCTAAAGTATTGTGGTCCATAAGAATTAAATATTGTGCATCAAAATAATGATAATATAAAGTATCGTGGTCCATGAGAATTAATTCTTGTGCATCAACATTATTGGCATGACTAGAGAATGGATTCATATAGATTTGCAAGTTTTAGTTTGGAGGGTCAACCAAATGATTTCCACCATCATTTACACCCTCAACATAAATCATCTTGTTATCTATAATATCTTATGTTGCATGATTTAAAGTCATGCAAGATTGAGTAATATTATGTCCCTTAACTCTATTAAAATGGTAATACACTTACTCATCATAGTTCTTGGTAAGTGTTTTGTTGGGATCTACTACAAATTAAGGATGAATAGATGTGGGATTAAGAATAAAATCTAACACAAAAATATGTCACATGTCAATATGATATTCCGTCAAAACATTGTTCCATCATGACAAACACAAAACTAAATGAAAATTAATGTAAATAATAATAATTTTACGATTACAATATAATTAACCTTTGTAAAGTGGCTGATTTTTAAAACAACCAAAACTAGAATTAGTTCAAATACATATATATTTATTATTTATTGAGACGATAATCATCTCTGTATGTGTTTTTTGAGCCTGTAATGACCTCCTCAACTTGACGCTAAGAACCGACGAAAAAGAAAAGCATTTTCCTGCCTCTTTTGCGCTCATAAATTGGTAGGTATAATAATAAGAAAAAGGATACAAAGTTGGAACAAGGAGAGCGCTGGTCCCAATGAGAAAGCAGAGAGAGAGTTACAGTGAAGGGCACAAAAGAAACGGCCGTCGCACTTCCATTCCCTTCATGTGACCCTATATAAACTTTAAACTTTGAATTCCCTCTGGCCTGCCAAAGGTAAAAATAGTTGCAGGAACCGGACCTTCAGTGCGCCTGTCTCATGTGTAGTGATATTAACAACTACCTCTCTTTTATGGCGAGTCACAGTCATCTGACCGGCAGGCCATGCCTAAAATTTTCCATACAAAGGAATTATTCAGAAGGCAACGAATCTAAGCAAGACAAAAAACACAGTGGCCCATTTTTCAACACTAGCAGCTTTAGACTTTTCAGCTCCATGCTTGCAAAGTACCAAAAAAATATGTCTGACGAGATACCTGTAAGTGCAAGTACCGTTTGTGCAGACGCTATCTGTTTAGTATCCAGCTCCCTTTCAAATCTGCTACTTAATAGCTATAGCATTAGATCTGCATTTCAGAAACCCCTGATTTTGGAGCGACTTTTATATAAAAGGATAATAACACCAAATGCCAAACATTGCCTGAAATAACTAGCTCCGACGGTGTAGATTTATTCCTGACCCTCTGGAATGAATCTGCACCGTCTGTGCAGTGTACCTGAACAATACGGCAATTTGAAATGTGTGAGGTTTTTTTTTTGGTAGGTTTACTACCTAAATGAAAATGCCTGTACTTGCATTTCAAAATATGTTTGGTTGCTGGCTTGTAGCGAACAGGAGTGTGCACAGGATGAATAGCTGGCTGCCTGCTGCCTACTGGCTAGTACATAGCCCAGGCTGCTATGTCAAGCCTTAAGAGTATTTATGATCAACTCAAAGTACATATTTTTCTGTCCCTCCTCGTCTCCAGTCGTTTTCTGTGCGTCTTTGTCATCATAACTCTGCGAGAAAACACTAGAGCTTAGATATCCTAGAGATTCAGTTACGTCAGGCTTTGTTGCCTCTTCATTTACATACCCTGCAAAGTTCAATTATACACCACATCACCTAATTAACACGGAGATTATCCAAGTCTTTCAATCGAAGTAAAGCGATTCACCTGCTGTTAAGGAAATTTATAAATTCTAACTCTAGAAAATAGAAAACACTAGAGCTTAGATATCCTAGAGATTCAGTTACGTCAGGCTTTGTTGCCTCTTCATTTAAATACCCTGCAAAGTTCAATTATACACCCCATCACCTAATTAACACGGAGATTATCCAAGTCTTTCAATCGAAGTAAAAGCGATTCACCTGCTATCAAGGAAATTTATAAATTCTAACTCTTTTTTAACATAACTTATCTGGCAGCAAATTTTTGCTCTAGTTCTGTATGAAGCCTTGATCTGGCAAATTCTGCATTATAATCGTTTCATCTATATATTGAATTTAGATCTTTCCTTTGTTGCTGAGTGCTTTTATCACTGAGTTACCGGCCTTTCTAGTAAACTATCCATCTTCAATTCAGATGTAAATCTTCCCATTGAAAATATTCTTTATTTTAAATATAGATGAATGATTTTGCACTTCGAAAATCCTTGCAAAACTGTATAGGTGAAATAATGTCGTATAATAAATTTAAAAAAATTTGTAGAAATGAGTGTTGAAAAAAGACAATTTGACATCACATGGTAAATTAACAGTGGAGTGAAACTGCTGGAACAAATAAAAACTATTAGGGATAAAAATGAAATTGTTATAAATCTTTAGCGCTGTTAAATTGAGGTTCTTTTTGCACATTCGCATCTATGAGCTTTAGATATTTTGTACTGTTTTATTGTATATTTTTTTACACCAATGTAAATTAACTTTCCCGAAATAAAAAACTTATAAATTCTTTTTGAACACCATAAAATATTCAAAAACCTCAGTCGTGTCAGCATCATTTGTGAAAAAAATATTGAAAACCCCTTTCAACTCATCAAGAATCTCGGAACCTCTCTTAACTCGACCGGGGATCTCAAGCAGAGATGGGATGGTACATGACTTATTTGGTTATCTTACAGAAATTAGTACTTTTGTCTGCTTTGAACTGGACAGTTTTTATTATCACTCAAAATGCTGCAAGTTGTGTGCATGTAAAATAACATTTATTGCTGCTTAGTTGTAAAAAAAAATCTCAATTAATCTCATCACCAATTTGGAATATAGTAAATTTCCTACTCCTTTGTCTGAACAAAAAATTCTCATGTGCATTTTTCCCTGCTTTATTTGTTTAATGATTTAGAGTGTGCATACAGTGTACGTTCTTAATTATCGAATGAACTAAGACAGACATCTAAATAATTGCCATTAAACATATTAAACATGTGGGAGCTAACACCACACAAAATTTGACGTAGAAGAGCAATTTCTTCAACGATTCAGAATTCGCATACAAAAGTGGCTTTTTTGATAAAATTCCTGGGTTCGAGCATTTTCTTAACGATTCAGTATTCGTATACAAAAGTGTTTTTTTCGATAAAATTTCTGGGTTACCGATTTCCAATCTGAACGTGGCTAACCCACAAACAAGAACTTCATTCTTAGAGAGAAATCTACATGTGTTTGCCGCTTTGTGTGCAAAACTGAAATAACAAGTACGCTGGATACACATCTTTTTGATTTCATGAGAAAATCTCAAAAGACGTGACAAAATTTAGCAAGCATTAATGTGATCCTCCTTGCTATTTCTTTTAGCCATCACAAACCCAAAATGCGACAAAATGCAATTCATGATTTTGCATGTCTATACACATGTGATTTGTTATATACAGACTGTCATTCATTCCACAGTGCAAACATTGGCAAATGACCAACAGAAATATTGGGCTTTGAATGCAATGGTTGTACCGCAGAAGGTGGGATCATCCATGGACTGAGGGTATTATTACTGTTATCAAATTTGACCAATTTGGTTGCGGGGAAGAACAAGGCCTGTGGGAAATCCCCTCCTGCAATCATGTTGTCGTAGACATGGGAGATCTTGCGGTGGACCACCTCATTTTCACTGCTAGAATTGACTGGGCTATCTACTGTTGCCGTGTTTGCAGCAGAAAGGTCTGTCATCAGACCGCTGGTTTCTTCATTGTTGGATGCATCCAAGCCAATGAGATCTTGTAAAACTGCTGAATGAGAATGCCCGCCCCCAAGCTGAAGCGATTCGACGAAGGAATGGTCGGGCTTTCGATCCTCCTCATGTTGCTCCACCCAATTGCTCACCACCTTGTTAGAATCATCAGAAGGAGCCTCCAGCTGCCAGTCCTGAGAAATGTTATTAGACGTTGCCCCGTCAGTAGCATTCATACTGTTACTCTTGTCAAGATATTTAGTATTACTGTTAATGCTGCTGCTGTTGTTATCCTTGGCTTGTAGTTGAAGCGGAGGGCTGTCTATACTGGGCTCGATAGAGCGCTCAATTTCTTTGTTACGTTTGGCTAAATCTGCAGCGACCAAGGTGCTACTTGAACATATCACTTTCACGTCATACTTGCTGATATCAAAATTGGTTACAGCACTGATGCCACGGAACTTGATGGCTGCAATATCGTAGGCTTCTGCTGCTTCCTCTTGGGTACCTATCAACAGGTTAATATCAAAAACATCATATACACTGCTACTACCTCGCTACAGGCTAAAACTATTAGCAAGCTAGTGTGTCAAATAAGTTTAAATCTTTGAATCATATGTTACCAAGGTACTTACTGAATGTCCCTAGGTACAGATCCTTGTTGCCTGCAACCCTCCCTATACGAGCTTGCCATCTCCCGTGCTGGTGATGCCTGCTCCAATGCCATAATCACATCCAAACAGAAACTTATTCATCCAGAAAAGAAAAGTCAAACGGGCGCAGTGGTAAAATTTTGAGGAATTTTCTGTGACAATGCCCCCCGCATATGAAAGAGGCTTAAAACTAACTGCATTTTTTTCCATACCTTGTAACACCACGGTATACAGAAGCTCCCCTTGAGAATCCGCTGCTTTTCCTGCATTATATAAAATTCCAAACACATCAAGCTAATAGTCAAGTTTTGAAACCCAATTAAAAAAGCTACAACTGCTAACACCCAACCTTCTCAAATTCGCAACGTATTCTTGTCTGGTCATGTTCTTCATCTCCTCAAGTTCTTTTTCGTATGTTTCCAGCTGTTCAATATGCAACATCTTTCAAACTTAACGAGTATGCAGTGCATTTGTATTACAAATTCATGGTGTTTCAATATAACAGTTTGATACGAATATCATAGCGTATGGCCGAAGCACTGTTCGCAACCAGTCCTTCCTCGAATATTAATAAAAAGTAATCAATTTGAAATTGCATTGTGAGAGTAAGGTAGGAGATCATGAGTAACTAAAGTATTATACCGGAAAGTTTATGTGTGTGGAAGGACCCCAGTACTTGAGAGCGGCCAAGTCATATGCCCTAGCTGCTTTTTCTTCTTTGTCATAACCTCCTGAAAACATTAATACGCACCAGTGGCTCCCAAATTAGGCCTCTCCTCTTATATACATATTTGTTCCACTCCCTCCAAATCTATTTAAACGTATGTAAAATTTTAACAAGTTAAGATACGTACCCAAATAAACTGTAGGTGGAGATGCATGGAACAAGTGATCCCCAAGCCATTCATGATAATAAGAAAGCACGAGTCAAATTAAAGCAACAGAAAGCCATCACAGCAACTGCTAAACGGCAATGAAGAAGAAACAATGGCAATAATGAAGTCAACATTCGATGTTGTGGACGAAAGCATGAAATTATACTGCCTACTGTGTTTTACCTTGTCTTCCTTTTCTAGTCTGGCCCTCCTTCCTGCAACTGTTGTCCCACAAGTGCGCTTCATAGCGTCCCGTCCAGCGATGCCTGAAAAGAACACCAAAAACATTTATCAAATAAGTACAATCAACACATCAACAGAATTTTCTATCACAAACAAGAAAGTTTTTATGTTGTAGCAGTCGATGAAGCATTTCAATATATTGGAATTCTTAAATAATGCATTAAGGGAAAAAAACCGACCGTGTCACACCACGGAATTGCGAAGTGCGTTGGCCGAAAGTATCAATTGATTTGCGAGGAAGCGGCGATTTTCCTGCACCTCTTTTTCTGCTCTCCACGAGGCTGCTTGCCTGCGGAATAATGATAGCTGAGTTGGACTGCGGGGTCATCGATAGGGTGAGAGCTTGATGAAACTCCCCACCCAGGTTCGACTTCCCAGGACTAGTGCACCCCAATTTCTCTACGTTAGGGTTCTGCCTTAGCCATGTTTTCAGGGCCGACATGCCCAGAAACCCTGTGGCTGGAGGCAGGTGCGAGCTGCAATCGTCAAAGGCCTGGCTTACATTGACATGATAAGGCATTTGCATTTGCTGGGACTCTTCAACAAGCTCCGACATATGTTGCTGCTCATACGACTGTGAGGACTCCACCGGCAATCCCATGCCACTCAACGCGTGAAAGGATGGGGGAACCTCCTCCCTCTGCCTGCACTGCAGAAACGGCAGGTTCACGTTGATTCTATGATTATTACTATTGTTGCCTTCAGCATAATACATGCTCTCTTGGTACTGGTTTGTCATGGATGGACCGCCCAGGAAGTCCTCCAGCTTCGGCCCTTCCCGCTCATCACTAGTTTGACCAAACCCAGAATATTCTGTGTTTAGTAGCTGCTGCGGGGTTTCAACTCCTGGCCCCTCGCGCCAATCTGTAGCCAATCAGAAAATCAATCCAAAAAAAACACAGCAGCATATCATAAAACACTAGCAGCGGGATTAAAAAAAGAATTTCACGCACCTCCATTCCTGGTATTACTATTGTTGCCTCTGTTGTTATTGCTGCTGTGGGAGCGACCGAGAGCCTCCATAATACATAGAGACCCATCTGACCTCAGCGGAAGCTCAGCCATGGGAGATGAAAACTGCCCACTTGGCGGCGGATTCATCCCGTAGCTGTGGTTAAACTTATACTCCATGTTCGACTGTGGCTGCGTGGAATTGGCTACTAGATGTGGTGACAGCGAGAATCCAAGCCAGTTATTCATCGGTTTCATAACAAGACACCGAAGAAGGGGAATATGGGGCTAGGATTATGAAAATCCTTCTCAACAGCTGAAATATTCAACGTTGAATGATCCCAAAAGCTCAAGGGCGGAGAGAGACCTGAAATGGAAAAATAACAACTGCCCTCGTATTTCGCTCCAGATCTCTCAAAAAAACCCCGCTAATGATTGGCAACTAATAAGATCGGCTCAACAGTCACCATGGTTCATTGTGCAAGGAAAAGAAGAAAGCATCGAGAGAAATGAATGAATGAGAACTCGTGCGCAGAAGTAACAAAAACACTCAGGGAGAGAAAAAACATTGATAATGTCGAGGAGATTCGAACCGCAACCCAATCGATGCCGATGAGATGATGATAATGAAGTGATTGCAGGTGGATAGATATAATTTCCCTTGTGCACTCTTAAATCATGTAGGGCTATGTGGTCTGTGGACTCTCCAATGTCTATCGGGATTATTGGAATGAGTGTGTGTGAATATAAAATATTTGCAAGAGACGAGACTTTATACGAAGCCAAAAAGACAATAACCTCGCAAGAACTTGAATGCCCTTCAAGTTGGACAAGAACCCCCATTGCCACGTCATCACACTACACTATCCCTACTGCTGGCCTACATACACTCTCTTAACCTTTCCTCTTAACGTCCCACTACTACTCTTTAATTCAATTATAATATAGGTAACGAGAGAGAAAGGTCCCTTTTTTAGATATGAATGGACGATTTTTTTCCAGTTTCTAACATGCTGTTTTTTTAGTCCTATTTAATATGAGGAGAGAAGCATTTATAGTAAGGAAGAGATTTTTGTTTTGGACTCGCTATTTTTTTTCATTTGTAGAAATGGATAATTAATTTATTAGTAAAAATGAAAATTAGTAGTACTTGTATCGTAGGAAGTGTAATAGGTATGTTATAGGGAATTTTTTTAATGTTTTTGATAAAAATTATATTAAGGTTTATAATATTAGGTTTAGGTAAATTGATAGATAAACAATGTAATGTAAACATATTAAAGATAAGGGGACATGTATAATTTCATAGTGGTTCTTTTTTAGTTGTTTAGTGGTAAAAGGGTTTTATTTTCTTCTATTCAATTGAATAAATTAGCAAGTTCTATTGTTTTGAATGGGGATTTGATATTGTGATGGATAAAAGATTGAGGAGTAACAAAAAAGTAGAGTGAGATGGAGGGATTACAAAGAGTAATGAAGATTGTGTTTGAATGTCGAATTTTTGTATTTTGACATATGATCATTGAAAAATATAAGTTTAGGACTAGTCAATTTCTTACATGACAGTGTTTACTAAAAATATACATATATATGCAAACACAAATGTATTATGATAGAATTGGAGCAATGAGACCATATTGCGAGCATGATCTAGTCCATGGTCCCTAAAAGATTAGGATTCATTCTCCTTTTGTTTCTAATTATTAATCTAGTTTCAATTTTCAATTTCCAAAACCTTCTACATCATTTGAACAATTAAATTCAGCACTAAGCTAATTTTCAAGTAAACCTTAATCCCTCTCAATTATTTTAATACATATTTATTTTAATATTTGTAAACTAAATCAACTTTAAATAAATAATTTCACTTAAATAAATCAATCTTAATTAAGATTAATTAAATTTATTTAAAATTTAATTATTAAATTAAACCATCTAAATTAAACTTAAGGTACTCCCTAATACTCTTAGTTAATTGAAGTCTCCTTTATTTACTACATTTATTGATTAGCTAGATTACTCTTAAGATGTGTTTATTTCAAGAGAATGTGTATACTCTAAGATAAGACCAATAAATTATGACATAATATAATTGTTTGTTGACCTCTTATAAATATTTATAGATATAAAATTATTGAAGATGAGTGGAAAAAATTCTAACAAGAATCACCAAAACAAGTTAATAAGCATGAACATTTCAAAGTTCCTTGAGCATAATCTAGCAATCACAAGAACATAATTTATATGAAGTTGGATATATAAAATTATATGATTCATTTTAAGAATGAATGCAAAGCAAATTACAAGGGAATCTCAATACACTCAAAATCCAACATAAGAATATGAAATTTCTAGTTTCTATCATCAACATCTCTTTGAACCCATGCATGAGGTGTCACATCAAAATAGATTGACACAAAGTTCTTCAATTTTTATTGTGTATTTGACAAACATGTACAAATGACCTTCCCTCGCCAACAACCTTTCAAATCTAACTTTGTAAATTAACATCAACTTCTACAATATCGAAATCAAATACATATAAATCTAAATATTACACGCAAATTACATTAAAAAAAAAAAGGATAGTTGACTAAACAAGACATGGCATAACAAATTCTTGTTTAAAAAATCAGATCCTAAAACTACAAAATCATGGTTAAAAAAACTTTATCCGAATAGTCTAAAGCTTATCCACTTCCAAGAAGAAAATCCCTATGGTAAATCTTTCAACACACGACACAATATTAAAGATCTTTTGTGGAATAAAATGGTAAAGAGGGTCATATTTGGAATGATGGGTGAGGTGGCCAAAGCAAATGAACACATGTGAAAAATCAGACGATCACCATCATACGGTGAAACTGAATCCAACGAATGCGGCCTCTATAGATGTCAAGTGCTCAATAATTTCGCAGGAGTGAGAAGCACGAACAAGCAAAATGGCTTAATTTGCAGCTTACACGTCCACAAGTTGAGTTTCCTTTTAACACGTACTACTGTGCCACAAATTCGACGAGTGAAAGAAACTATTTATTCTGACTAAATAATTTATGTATCCCACTTTTGCAGCGTCCTACAATTTCCCCAGACTCGAGTTATAAATTGGTGAGTGTAGTTTCTCTGTCCACAGAATTGAAATACCAGGAGGATGATTTGACATTCTTACAACTTAAGATTGAGTAGATTGATGACCATGGCATAGATATTTTATCCGCCCATCGACATCAGTTTATTTTTCCTTCTGTCTTTAAAGTTGCCACTGAAAAATAAATGACGATTGAAAATTTTGCATGAGATAAGTTTTCTAGTTGTTTTGGGGCATAATCTCACATTAAATAGCCTATTCAATTGTTTTTATATGTATAGAAAGTTTAATAGAAGATCGAAAAAAAAAATTATAAAAATATTTTACAATTTCAAAGGATTGTGCAATGTAGGGTATAAAGATTAAAATAGTGTGATCTAATCATTAATATATTCATTGATTCATTAATATGTTAATTGATTTTTGATCATTCGAATAGATTGAAAATTTATATGGATTTTGAACCCCTTCAAGAATGTCTTAGTTAAATCAATAATTGTATGGATAGACTCATAAGAAAATGAAAAGACGATTCAATTAGTTTGTCAAAATCCTTGTAAATAGTTTAACCAAAAATTTATCTTCAAATATAAAGTATGAATATAAATTATAGTGAAATAACACATAGATATATGAGTCACATTTTCAATCATATGTAACAATCTCACAATCTCAAATGTGGATGTTGTGTGCCTAACTTCCATAAACTCATTAATTTCTTCCCCAAACATGGTATAAACTTTTATTTCAACTTTATCTATCTTTTGTGTTAGCACATCTAGAGTGAAGGATGGAATAATAACAAGAAATATTTTGAAACTAAGAGAATGAGGGCAGAAAGGATTTTATAAATAACATATATAATATAAAGTACTTCAATGCATATATTATCATCTTAATAGTTATATACATAAAAATAGTCATAACAACAATACTTGTTTAAATGAACATCTTATTTTATAAATGGCATTTATAATGGAAAGTTATGATATTTTATATTAAGTTAAAAAATATTTATTTCACTTGTTAATGAGTATATTTATATTTTCTATATGACATTCATAAATTAATTCATCTTAACAAATATTTGATAATTTATAAATTTACAAATTAATTATTAATAATATATAATATAAATGTCTCAAAACTACCAACAATAAAACCACACCAAACTGTTACATATCCCTCTGAAACACACTTTTTGGGTATACTTGGCCCTCAATCCTCTCCTTGATCCCTGCGTCCTTGAGTCGTATAATATCTTGGAAACCCTCGTAGGAGTGAATATTTGTAAGAATATTAAAAAATGATGTCCATTCTCCACGGAAGTTCAGAGAGAATTCCGGCGAGAGGAAGAGGAGAATGGAGAATGTTCCAGGCTGGAAATGGACGGAAGGCGAATAAAGGCGTCTCTTGGCCAGGCTTGCAGGCGTGGCCTTCAACACGGGAGGGACAGCGATTTATCCGTGAAAAGCAATTAAATACAAATTACGACTGATGATGAATGGATATTTGGCTGCGCCTCGAAAACTAAAATCCCAGTCTATAAGTTACCCCTTGTGTACAGCCTACGACAGACCTACCTTATTATGTAAGACATATATATATATATGTGTGTGTTTTTACTTTACCAGTTGTAGGTAATCTGTTTGACCATTACTGCTCTACCTAGCCGCCTGTCCTCTACCATTATTCATGCACGCCTACAGCTTTCGGTACACTGATTAAACCTCTATTCTGTCACATCAATCTCAATATTATTATTACTCGTTTAATCTCGCGGCGTGTTACAGGAAGTTGCTTCAATATTTTAAACCAGTCAAAGGGGTCGCCACTCGCCGCATACGCGGGCAAATGGAAATGAAAGCCTTCACCCCGACCACTGCACAACACGGAGTGGGCCCACCTTTTTTGTTCATAATTGTTTACAGATGGCACAAAATAAGGCATTTTCAAAAAACATACGCAACAATTGTATAGGGATTGTCCATGGTACCCTAGGCTGTAGTGGGTGGTTGTATGTTTCTCTTAGGAAATTGCGCGATTAATCATATTAAAGATATAATTAATGAATGAATAAATTTTAATGATGTTCATGAGACCATCAGTCTATAGGATCGAGCATTGAATCTTTAACTATTTTTAACTTCTTTTAATGTCCGCCTTCTTATTATAGATCTTGACCAAGAAACCACCAGTTTTGAGGAGCCAAAAGCTCATTTAGATTATCCACCTTCAAATGATACAAATATCTTCATAAGCAACACACTCAATATTAAAGTGTCATTCTCAACAACCCTTTTGATCTATATAGTTTATGAATTTGATCTTTGTAAAATTTATTTTGTATCATCAAATTTTTAGATTTTAATTATGAATAATTAATTGATTGTTGAATTTTTTATTTGAAGAATGATTTTAAAGAAATTAGTATTATATTTTAAAAATGTTTTGTTGTTTTCACAAAAATGTTTGTATAGATTGAAAAAAATTATGGTCTTTAATTTCATCAATATTTATATAATTATGTTTAGTGTCATTTAATTGTAAGATTATATTTAAAGTAGGAGGTAAAAAGGTTCTAAATGACACAATATTTGTTGAAGGTTTTGCAAATTGAACAACAAATTAAGTGGGCTTAATGTGGGAGGAAATTTTATGGTTAAGCGTGTTTCAGTTATAGTTGTACTAAGATAGGTGACCTCTTGGGAAGTCCCAATAATTCACCCATGTGAGCATTACCTAGATGGATTCATGTGAAACACTAATAAAATATGAGTTAATAAGTTTGACTCAAAAACTATGTAGCAATATCATAAAAGATGAAATATTAAGTATACTTTTTAATCAAAAATTTAACCATACATTTTAATTGTGTTTAAGATATGTTTGTGCAAGATACACAAAAAAAACTCTAAGAATACACAAATTATAAAGAAAAATTTTAAGTGAATACTCCCATCAAAATATCATATTTTATGGCATGAACTTATAGTATCTCTATTATGAACCTAGAAATTTAACCATCCTATTTTATGTTACAAATGTGAGCTCGTATTTTATAAGGATTTTTTTATTTTATTCTATTCTTATAATTGTATGATAGGGGTAGGTATGTATGTGGTAGTATAATTTTGTCTTCCCTTGTGTTATGTTTGGAACAAAATAACAAAATCAAAAGATTTGAGCAAAGAAAAAACTCAAATAGAATCGGCATTTCTTTATTATGAGTTTTAAATATGATTAAGAAGGCATTATGGTTAGTGTTCTTCATATTATGTACAATATTTCCAACCTTTTTTACTTTATGAACTCTTAGAAGTGGACCCATGACAACTTCCACTTAAATGAGTTCATAAATACATGTTTCGACATGTGCTTTAAAAACCAAAAAACCCCTTCAAGTGCACAATTTTATCATAGACACTAATAGTGAAGGGCTAAATCGAGCACAACAAAATGTCCCTAGTTAATGGTTGTAAATAATCTCATGAACTCAACTAGGAGTTGTAATGGACCTTGGGAATGACACCAACAATTTATTTAAATTAATTAAGTGTCATTCCCAAGGTTCATCATCTAAATTAACTAGATGTAGAATTATTAATATGCTTTTGGCAATCCCTGGCATAAAGAAGAGTTTGTGTTGGTAGAGGAAGAGAAGGAGTGAATGACAGCATATAGACATTGTAGGCAAGTATGTCAACATATACATAACCACAAAATAGACACATGACATAGACAATAACCATTAAATTGTAGCAAACATTAACTATAGCCTAATGTGTGTTGATATCTAACCAAATCTACCTTTCCCTTGAACATAAATAGACATAGGAGTTGTGCTCATACAAAATCAATAGCTTTTTTATTTTGAAAGACGTAGTTTGCCTCGCAAAAAATTATTGGCAATTGTGTTTCATAGAAAAATATGCACCATATTTATTGGGTGAAGAGTTCATCATTCAAATATACTATCACATTTTGAAATATTTATTATCTCAACAAAATTTAAGCAAACAACAAGCATATCGAGTAAGAAAACTACAAGGTTTTGACGGTTGAAGTTCAATATAGGAAAGGCATAAATGAGGAAGCTATAAATTCCTTATCTAAATTACCTAAATTGCATGAAATATATATGGTGGAGTGGGGATAGAGTGGAAATATTTATTGAATATGTATAAAAATAAACATATTGCTAAGCTACAAGAATACCTTTTTAGGTTTTATAGTTTGTTATAAGAATCAAATATACCTTTTCTACTAATAAATTATATATGGAATTATTGGAAATGGATTTTCAACCACAAGTGTTGGGAGAAATCTCTCACAAAGAGGATGTGAGAAGGGATCTCTACATGTATAGACAAGTGTGGGTACCAAGCCTCATAGGTGTTCAAACATTTCGATCACAATCACCACTTACCATATGCAATAAAAATGTGAATTGCACCTATTAATTTTGTTGGTACTCAAGAAACTCCAAAAGATAGGGAACCTACACATCAACAATTACTTTTGAATAACTATGTGGGAGCCTCGAGAGAACCCTTCTCTTCTATTCTACACATATGATGTTATGCCCTTACCCTATAGTGTGTATCGGGTTATGAGTAGTCGGCTTGTGGTTACCTTAACTCTTGATTAAGTCGTATTATCATTATTATATTATTATTTAGTTATTTAGGTCGGCCTAAGATTTATATAGGGTTATCTAAGCCAACTTGGGTGATATCCTAGGCATAAATAGGTATATATATGAGGTTGTAAGTCTTATTTCATCATCATGTTGAGTATTTTGTTCTTATTGAATACTATTGGAGGTATCCCCCTCGAAGTGGATTAGGAGGTTCTCCCCTCGAGGTGGCATATTATTATCAAGTATTTTCAGCATATTTCATATTATATTCTTCTTATGCAAGTCATTTCATTACAAGTGGTAATGGAGCATGATCTTAGCACCGTAAAGGCAAGGCATTTTCTTAATACTGGAGGCGATTTTGGGAAGAGCATATCTCTCAGATTTTGGAAAAACAATTCTCTAAATTTTAACGGGTTTTTGAAGATAATATTCAAGAATATAAAGTCCATATTTTAGAGGAATTGGAGCAGAATTGAACGAATTATTGCAAAATTAGGGTTTATGCCCAATTTATTTGGAAGGTGCATATATCCCAAATCTTGAAAAATTGGTTTCTTATTTTTAGTGAGTTTTTTAAAATATACTACATGAGACTACATCCCAAATTTAAGATAATTTTAAGCAGAAATAAGTGATTTATTACAAAATTAGGGTTTCTAAAAACCTTTCTCTTGAGGCTGCAAATCACCAAATTTTTGGGAGATTTCTCTAAGAGAGTACAACCCAGGCCTTGGTAAGTTACAAAAAAAATTAAGAGTATTGTGACTTTATTTGTGTGATTTATTGCAAAATTATCTTTCTAGAACTTCTTCACGACAACAAAGAAGAAAAAGAAAAAGAACAAGTAGTAGAATGATGCACGAGCATCCGAGCGAATGTGCAATCCTGCGTCAACAAAAAAAATATTGTTTTGGGAGTTTGGTAAGACTTCATGAAAAACCTTCTTATAGGCAGAATTCAGGCTTCATCTTGGATTTGATGGCGAAAAGTTCAAAGTTGGACCATTGACAGTTTTGGAAATTTGATCATTTTCTGACTTCGGTTGGTGACTTGGCGAGGTTTTAAAATTTTATAAACTGTGAAGTTTGGGATAGCGTGGCTTGGTGGGAAATTCGATAATGTTGAAATGATTTCCTTTGCAAATTTTTGGAAGAATTTGAGCTACCAGTAAGCAATTTCGTTAAAAACTCAGTTTTGGTTTTGTGCATCGATGATACATTGAAGTTAATGGTTGATATTAGCACTAGCAATATTCTTAAGTTCTTGCATATTATTTTTGACTCCTTTCAATTTGGAGTGATATGGGTTTCGCCTTATCTCTATTGTGTATACTTCATGATTGTTGAGGATGTTATTGATATTAATGGTTTTATTAAAAACAAGAGATATGAAATAAAATAACATGGATGTAAGTTGAAAAGATGAATGGAAGTTGGAAAGACAAGAATACAAAAATGGAGTCTTTTAAATAAAAAGAAAAATGCCATGAAGAAAGGAGGGAGAAGGTACGGTTGGAGGTGATTAGGCTATGTGGGTGGGAAGCCACGTCAGGGGAAAAGATATCCCTATGCAGCCAAGGGTGCTAGTTGGAGGATGTGCGACATCAAGAACAATATAGGGAAGAATTATTAATGCTCAGATAATAACATTGAAGCAGGTCGTAGCCCATTGAATAAATGTGGGGCAAAGAAAGTCTTTTATAAATTGGCAGCCAAATACAATGCAAGTTAATAGAGGATAAGGAAGCACAAGAAGAAGCACACCATACAGTTGGAGAACTTTAAATAAACTTTAGATGGGAGTTGCAAATAGAATAGGGCACTATTTAAAAATTACAAATTGTAATAACAATGGCACAAAAATAAGGAGGAAGAGTGGCTCACAAGACGTGAGATGAAGGTAGAGTATAAAGAAACCTTGCTCATTGGAAGTGTGAGCCTATGAAATAAGATAGAACATTGCAAATTAGATTAGACCTGTGCAGGAGGATAGTGAAGGAAAATAAAAGAAATCAGATTGGTCATTGGACAAAGAAATTTGTGTGGAATGAGGATATGAGGGGGTTTCACCAATGGGAGGAATAATGATTTGAAAATCTTAATGTGTAGGTTGAATAAAGTGTGCCATATGGTATGGCGTAGAAGGAATGAAGGCATTGAAAGTGTTTCTGAAGACAGAAGTTAGTCTAGTGTGAGGGAACAACGATAAGAGGATAGGGAACAAGCCAAAGGTTGTAGGAAGAGGGACACAGAGAAGATGGAGTTTTTCTGAAAAATTATAATTATACATTTTCCATAAAATCTGAAAGAATAAATGAATTATTTGATTTATTTTCAAATTGGAGGATATAGTTGTGCAATGGTGAATCAATTTTAAATCGACACAAGTAATTGTTGATTTAGCGTTAAACATTTATGGAGTCTTTTGTAATCTAAAATTTTGTGAATTTGGGTTGAAATTTGAAGAGAGTTTTTATGTCTTCATCAAATGGTATCAGAGCCAGTGGTCTTGAGCATGCCGACAAAGTGGCAAATGTGAGGCAGTTCACACTAGGACTTGTAGGTGGAGAGGGCAGTGAGAAGAGGTTTTAAGGAATTGTGATTGAGGAGCTCATAAGTATCATTGTAGGTTTGTGAAGTCCTGAGTAGTTGAGAGCTGGAAAACGTAAGGAAAGTGTTGTGGTAGTGATAAAATATAGTAGAAGAAGTGGGATCTTCATGAGGATCAAGGTATGATTGCACCATGGAGGTTGAAATGGTTGAGTGCAGTGGAGACATGCCAAGAGGAGGGCATGGAGAGAAGAAGAGAAAGTATTTGGTGTAGGAGGTTAGGCTATCCATGATGGAGTTCGTTGGAGATTGTTCGTAGTCTCGAAGGGTGATTCTATCATTTAGCTCCACCTTTGTGAGCCCATGCTCACAAATTTCTTCCCCAATGTGTCTGATGTAAGAGCATCTGAGTGAACGTGTAATCTTGCATCAACCAAAAAATATTGTTTTAGGAGTTCGGTAAGATTTCATGAAAAACCTTCTTACAAGAAGAATTCAGTGTCCATCTTGGATTTGAAGGCAAAAAGTTCAAAGTTGGACCATTGACAATTTTGGAGATTTGATCATTTTCTGACTTTAGTTGGTGACTTGGTGAGGTTTTAAAATTTCATAAGTTGTGAAGTTTGGGACAGTGTGGCTTGGTGGGAAGTTCAATAATGTTGAAATTATTGTCTTTGCAAATTTTTGGAAGAATTTGAGCTATCGAAAAGCAATTTCATTAAAAACTTAGTTTTGGTTTTGTGCATTGACAATACACTGAAGTTAATGGTTGATATTAGCATTGGCAATATTCTTAAGTTCTTGCATATTTTTTTTACTCCTTTCAGTTTGGAGTGATATGGGTTTCATCTTATCTCTATCGTGTATACTTCATGATCACTAAGGATGTTATTGATATTAATGGTTTTATTAAAAACAAGAGATATGAAATAAAATAACATGGATGGAAGTTGAAAAGATGAATGGAAGTTGGAAAGACGAGAATACAAAAATGAAGTCTTTTAAATAAAAAGAAATATGCCATGAAGAAAGGAGGGAGAAGGTACGATTGGAGGTGATTGGGTTGTGTGGGTGGAAAGCCACAATAGGGGAAAAGATATCCTTGTGTAACCAAGGGAGCTAGTTGGAGGAGACGCAACATCAAGAACAATACAGGAAAGTGTTATTAATGCTCAAATAAAAACATTGATGAGGGTCGTAGCCCATTGAATAAACGTCAGGAAAAGAAAGTCTTTTTATAAACTGGCAACCAAATACAATGTTGGTTGATAGAGGATAAGGAAGCACAAGAAGAAGCGCACCATATAGCTAGAGAACTTTAAAAAAAATTTATATGGGAGTTGCAAATAGAATAGGGTGCTATATGAAAATTACATATTATAATAACAATGGCACGGAAATAAGGAGGAAGAGTGGCACACGAGATGAGAGATGAAGGTAGAGTATAAAGAAACCATGCTCATTGAAAGTGTGGGCCTATGAAATAAGATAGAATGTTGATGATTAGATTAAACCTGTGTAGGAGGACGGTGAAGGAAAATAAAAGAAAGCAAATTGGTCGTTGGACAAAGAAATTTGTGTGGAATGAGGGTATGAAGGGGTCAAACCAATGGGAGGAATAATTATTTGAAAATCTTAATGTGCAGGTCGAATAAAGTGTGTCATATGGTATGGCATAGAAGGATTGAAGGAATTGAAATTGTTCCTCAAGACAAAAGTTAGTCTGGTGTGAGAGAACATCAATAAGAGGATAGGGAACGAGCCAAAGGTTGTAGGAAGAGGGAAACAGAGGAGATGGAGTTTTTTTGAAAAATTGTAATTAATACGTTTTCCATGAAATCTGAAAGAATAAATGAATTATTTGATCTGTTTTCAAATTGGAGTATATAGTTGTGCAATGGTGAATCAATTTTAAATTGACACAAGTAATTGTTGATTTAGCGTTAAACGTTTATGGAGTCTTTTGTAATCTGAAATTTTATGAATTTGGGTTAAAATTTGGAGTCTTTTTGTCTTCATCATAGAACAAGAAAAAGAGAAAGAGAAAGAACAAGAGGAAGAACAAGAGCAAGAAAAGAGCAGGAACAAGAACAAGAAGTAGGAGTAGAAGAAGTGGAAGTAGAGAGAGAGAGAGAGAGAACAAGAACAAGAGCAAGAGCAAGACAAGAGTAGGAACAAGAAGCAGTAGTAGAAAAACAAGTAGAAGTAAAAAAGGAGATGAAGAAGAAAAAGAAAAAAGTTAGCATTGAGGACAATGCTTTTGTAAAGAGGAGGGCAATATTATGTCCTTACCCCTATAGTGTGTATCGGGTTATAAGTAGTCGATTTGTGGCTACCTCAACTATTAATTAAGTCATAGTATCATTATTATATTATTATTTAGTTATTTAGGTCAACCTATGGCTTATATAAGGTTATCAAAGTCATCCTGGGTGATATCCTAGGCATAAATAGGTATATAGAGGAGGTTATGAGTCTTATTTCATCATCATGTTGAGTATTGTGTTCTTATTGAAGACTATTGGAGGTATCCCCCTCAAAGTGGATTAGGAGGTTTCCCCCTCGAAGTGGCATATTATTAAGTATTTTCAACATATTTCATATTGTATTCTTCTTGTGCGAGTTGTTTCATTACATATGAACAAACTAACTAAACACATGTTATTACCATACATGATGTAGAACATAAAATTACTTTAGCTAATATCCCACCCTGTCTAACTAGTAGGGGAAAAGGGATAGGAGGAGATTAAGGGTTAAGAAAAGGAGATAAGGTTAACAAAATAAATAAATAGGGTGGGAAAAGGAGCACTAAAGCAAGGTGACCTTTTATTAGGATTTATAGGCAGGACCCAGAGTAATTAAATAACAATGAATTATAGTGTGGATAATAGAATATAAAAAAATGAATACACAATACACAAAGATTTAATGTGGTTTACCCAATGTGGGCTACATCCACTATTTTATTATATCCAATAATAACAGATTTTCTCAATTACATTTGCCCACAACACAGTCTACGATTGTGTGCTCATTCACATTCATATGCTCACAACAAAACCTATTGCTATGTGCTCCTTCAAACACTCACGCCAAAGACCCTTGGTCTTTCACATTCACAGCCAATCAAGAAAGTAGCTTGTATTTGGTAGTTAGAAAATAGTTTTTTAACCAAGAATATTAACAAAACTCCTTTATTAAAAAGATCAACATTTTTTGCTTCGGGGGCATTGCCCCCAATAGCCCTTGCTGAGGGAAACCCCCCATAGTGGGCTCTGCCCCCAAGCCTTCCAAACCCTGCAAGAGGGGTGTTGCCCCCTACACTTCCCCATAAACTAATTTGGGGGGGAAACGTCGATTCAATAGTTACCAAAATATTAATGCCAACATGATCAATCACCACATACCGACACCTATTTACTTTCTCTATAGCATACAACCAACTCTCCTTGTGAATAAAAGTATATCTATGGTTGGGTTGCCTTAACTTATGTTACATGAACCTACCTACAAAAAAAATGAAATTAACTAGCATCAATGGCCAGTGTCCATTTTAAAGGAAGTAGAGGTATTAAATACTCTTCCTACACTAATGTATCAATGGAGGTATGTGTAATAATTAAATTATTCATAAAATTACAAGAAAATAAACACAAAAGCTATATACCATAATAGTAATTTATTCGGGGAAAAAACTTTCTAGATAAAACCCCACACTCTAAAGTAACTCAATGTAGTACTTAGTAATCAAATGGTTACAATTTCTAGTACCTTAGAAAATCCAAAAGATAGGGAACTCGCACATCAACAATTGATTTTGAATAACAATGTGGGAGCATCTAGAGAAGGTTAGCTTCCTCTTCTATTCTACACCTATGAATAAACTAACTAAACACATGTTTTTACTATACATTATGTAAAATATAAAATTGTTTTAACGACTAGCCTACCCTAGTTAATTAGTAAGGAAAAAGGGATAGGAGGAGAGTAAGGGTTAAGAAATAAAGATAAGGTTAAAGAAATAAATAAAAGGGTGGGAAAAGGAGCACTAGAGAAAGGTATCCTATTAACCTTTTCTACAACATACAACCAACTCTCCTTTGTGAAAAAATGTATGCCTATGCTTGGGTTGCCTTAACTTATACTACATGAACCCACCTACATACAAAATGACATTAACTAGCATCAATGGCTAGCGTGCATTTGAAAGGAAGTAGAGGTGCAAAATAAACTTCCTACACTAATCTATCAAAGGAGGTATGCGTAATAATTAATCTAGCCATACAATTTCAAGGAAATAAACACAAAATTAAATACCATAATAGTGATTTATGTGGAAAACACTTTCAAGATAAAACCCCACACTCTAAAGTAACTCAATGTATTGTCATAATAAAATAGTTACAATACACTATAGAGTCTAATCCTATATGTGAGTATCACCAATAAGAGAGCTAGAGTAATTCCCCAACCCATGGCAGATACTATGTAAGAACATGAAGGGGTGGATCAACAAAAAAATTATGGAGGTTATATTGAATAGGTGATCAACCATGCCTTGATAAAAATTATTTCCCTTGGGCAATCAACCTTTATTGGATTATCCATGCTTAAGCTATTCAAGGGTGAGTCTCATTGCCAATGTGATAAAATCAAGAGACACTCAATGAGTAGGATTCCATCTTCAAAGCTTACCAACAATCCAAAATGATTGTTGGTTAGGTTGGATATCTACATAGGGCTCTTGAAAGGGTCTATATAGTCTTTGGTTTTACTATCCAAAATGAGGAACAATTGACTACTAAAAAGGGTCATGACCTTAAAGACTACCAACCATTGTCCTCTATGATAACACAAGGAATACTCTAAGGTACCACACAAATATATGAAGACTCTTTTAACTGCATCCCAAAGAACTCTACCAGGATTAGACATATCTGGAAAGAACTCCCGCTACTTGGGGAAATGTTTGGTCTAGTACAAACCATAGCATACATCAAACTTCCAACTACACTCTGGTAAGGCACTCTACTCATGTCTTCCATCTCTGATGGGAAATTTGAAATGGATAACTTTTTTTCCAACTGAAAAAGGAACACACAATGGTCTACAATCATGCATATTAAACCTCTGTAAAATTGAATTGACATACTTACTTTGGCCAAGCCATAACTTTTTGTTCACTCTCTCTTTTAATTTTCATCCCAAGAATGTGTCTAGCTGCACCAAGATCTTTCATTTTAAATTTATCAACAAGTTGAGATTTTAGTTCTAAAATCATACCTTTCCCTTTATTAATAATTAACATATCACCAACATATAATGCAATAAACAGGAAACGATCACCATCGGTTTTATAATAAACACGATGATTTGATTTAGAATGCTCAAATCCCAAACTCAACACATGTGTATCAAATTTCTAGTACCACATCCCAAGACTCTATTTTAGGTCATACAAAGATTTCTTCAATTTGCAGACCAATTTACTTTTACCTTTCACCACTTAGTGCTTTGGTTGTGTCATATAAATATCCTCTTGCAGGTTACCTTGAAGGAAAGTATTTTTCACATCTATTTGCTCAACCTCTAATTCATAAGTAGCAACAATAGAAAGAAAAAATATAATGGATGTCACCGTTGCTACAAGAGAAAATATCTCATCTTAATCAACACCCTCAACTTGAGAGTAACCCTTTACAACCAACCTTGCTTTGTACTTCTCAATACCTCCATATGAACCAATCTTTTTCTTGAACACCCATTTGCAACCAACAGGTTTTCTTCCTTTAGGCAATGGTACAAAATCCCATGCATCATTCTTTTTTAAAGCTACCATTTCTTCATTCATAGAAATATTTCAATATTTTTCATTATTCATACCTAATGCCTCTTTTACTGATCTTGGTTCATCCATGTTAGTATTCAAAGGAAAAATACATCTCCAATCATCAAGTGAATACCTTTCATGTAGTTATCTATGCCTTGTAGACCTACAAACAAGATGACTTGGAGGTTCTTCCTCATCTTTTGAAGATTTTGGGCTATATGAGCTCTCCTCAACTTCTTCTCTATCCATGGGCCTTGATTCAACTTTGTCAGGTGTAAAAGGAAATTGAATCACATCTTCTTATTTACTTTGTTCTAGCTGCAATGTAACAAATGAAGGCTTAGTTTCTCTAAAAATAACATTTCTACTATGTATTATCTTATATGCAACATGATCCCAAAGCTAATATCCTTTCACACCATAACTATATCCGATGAAGATACATTTCACAACCTTGTTCTCCAACTTCATTGACTTCTCCTTTGGCACATGTGCATATGCCTCACAACCAAAAACTCTAAAATGTCTTAATCAAGGCTTGTGACCCAACCATGCCTCTATAGGCATCTTATCAACTAGAGATGATGTATGAGACCTGTTAATCAAGTAACAAGTAGTGGCAATAGCTTCATCCCAAAACCTTTGTTTAGATTAGCACCACTCAACATACTCTTAGCCTTCTCCATCAGTGTCTTGTTCATTCTTTATACAACTCCATTCTGTTGTGGAGAGTATGGAGTTGTGTTTTATTCTATGAATACCACAATCTTTACAGAATCTATCAAAATTATTAGAGAAAAATTCACTGCCATTATTACTCCTCAAACATTTTATTTTCTTTCCAGTCTACAACTCAACCATTGCTTTAAATTTTTTAAATCAACTGAAAACTTCAAATTTACTCTTTAGAAAATACACCCATGTCCTTCTACTATAATCATCAGTAAATGAAACATAATATGTGGATTTACCAATTGAAGGAACATCTACAAGACCAAACACATAAAAATGTATAAGATCCAATACACCACAAGATTTATGAGAAATCGAGTAAAATTGAACACAATTTTGTTTTCCATAAATGTAATGCTCACAAAAATCAAATTCCAAATTACAATCAAATAACCCTTCAACAAGGATTTTACTTTTTAAGGTCCTTAGACCCTTTTCTCTAATGTGGCCAAGTCTTTGGTGCCATAAAATAGTTTTCTCTACAAGTAGCTTTGATTAAAAAAAAAGAGCACCCTTGGGCACCCAGAAGCCATGATCATCTGTTGAAGATGAAACCATGACCTCTTCCATAGAATTGTTTTTCATAGAAGTACTATTACACTCAATAGTGCATGCATCAAGCTTATACAATGTTCCATATCTGACACCTCTAGCAATCACCACAACACCTCTAATTGTCTTGCATCCTACATCAGAAAATACTACCTGCACACCTTCATCTATTAGTTTGCTCACAAACAAAAGAAGTTGTTGCTAATCCAAGGATATGCAACACACCATTAATCCTTTTTATTCTACCATCAGTAAACCTAATTCTAACTTTACCATGGCCAACAATTTTTAAATAAGAATCATCACCCAAGTACACCTTACCTCCATCAAATTCTTCATATTCAGAAAATCAATCTCTATTAAAGGTCATATGGAAAGATGCACCTAAGTCAATTAACCATGTGTCATTACCTACACGAGTTTTTTAAGCTACAATGAATGTATCACCATCTTCCTTCTTAGACTCATAACCAAAATCACATCTCTTCTTTTTCTTCTTTGCAATTCTTACAAATATGTCCAGACTTGCCACAGTTCCAACAAATAACTTTGGAATTTCCAAGAGATTTGGATTTCCCCTTGGACTTGGATTTATCACACTTCTCATTCTTCTTTCCCTTTTCCTTAGGTTTTCCATGAACATTTAGGGCCTCCTTGGCACTAATGGATACCTTCCTCCTCATCTCTTTAGAAAGCAAAGAACCCACCACATCTTTAGTCTTCAAGATAGCATAAGTACTCCCAATAGTTATAACAAGAGAATCCCACAAATCTTGAAAGTAAAGAACAAAGAAAGATCTGACATTTCTCCTCCTCATCCATTTTAACACCAATTGATTCCAATTGAGCCACCAACATATTGAATGCTTTTAGGTGATTTGTAATTCATCCACCCTCTTCCATTCTCAAGGAATACAATTTCTTCCTCAAGAAAATCTTGTTCACTAAATATTTGGCTTGATACATCTCACCTTGAAGCTTCTTCCATAATTTATGTGTAGAGGTCTCTTCATGGAAATTGATTAAAATAGAGTCTTCCAAGCACAATTTGATTAGACCCTTGGCTTTACAGTCCATAACAGCATATTGAGCAACCAAAGTAGTATTTGCAAGCCTTGAAACATTATCATCAATAGCATCCCACAAATCTCAATCTATCAATAGATCCTTCATCTTCAACTTCCACATTTTAAAATTATTTTCAGAAAATTTATCCACCTCTATTCTTCCTAATGAACTTGCCATTTGAAAATTCTTGCAACAAGATCACAAAGTATCTTCTGCACAAGCTCCCACTCAAATCTAGATTAATTCAAAAAACCCAACAACCCACAACTAAAACCAAAGGTGATCAGGCTCTAATACCACTTGTAAGGAAGCTAGGGTAGTGAAACAACTTCCTACACTAATCTCAAGAGAAGGATAATGCAAAAATTTATAGATCTTTTCAATAGTTACAAAAACTTAAATAGAAATAAACATAAATATCATGCATATCACAACATAGTGATTTACATGGGGAAAACCCTTTCGGGAGAAATTCCCTACACTCCAAAAGTCGCCCAATTTATTATTCAAAAATCACAAAGATCATAATATACTTGTAGAGCAAGCTTCTCACAAGAGTGTCATCAACCAGAGATCTAGAGGCAGCATGACCGCTATCAGACTCTCATAATACATCACAATACACAATTGTAATACAACACCCTCATAAAATAGTGTTGCCTTTTAGGGCAAGTCAAGCTAACAAAATATTGACCATCAGATCTAAGACCTAACAATGAACAGTCCAAATTTACAACAATACAATATACATAAAATTTAGCTTAGGTGTAGCTCTTGAACTCTTGTAGAGGGGATGATCCCCACAGACCCCTCGTGGGGGTACCCCCTGCGCCCCTCTCCACCCCCCTCCCCCCTTAAGTATCAACAATACCTTATGTAATTACAAGGTTGAGACACATTATCCCAACAACTATTAGACCATGCTAACAATGAGTGCATTCTCACAAAATACTTCAATGACATTTAGTGTAAGAGTGATAAGAGCAATATTTTTATTTCTACTCCTCATGGTATTAATAATGATATAAACATGTCAAGGTGGGTGAGTGAATGATAGTAGAGGCCTCCTTTTATTTTTGAAGGGTCCTAATCCTTCTATAGTATAATGATATGGCAAGATAATGAAGAAGGATAGAGAAGAAGAGGGATAGCATGAGAGATAGATATTGTACAAAGAGTGGTAGAGATAGAGAGGGAAGGAGAGAGAGAGGGAGAGAGGGAGATATAGATAGGGAGAGAGAGGTGGAGAGGGATATAGAGTGTGATAAAGAGGGATAAATAAAGAGAGATAGAGGGAGTGATAAGGCATTCATCATATAAATTAAAGAGCCTTTATACATATCATTAGATCTAAAATAATAATCAACTTAAGAATTAATAAAGAATTAACAAAAAAATATTTATTTCATTTTTAATGTACATAAATATTATATAAAAATTTAAATCATTTATAGTCATTGCTTAACATTGAGTATTATTCAAACCACTACAATTATTTAAGCTATGAATTTGTACAAAATACCTATAAATTCATCTCAATAAGCTTTTGAAAGTATATATAATATCATATAATTTCATGTGGCCAAAATTGTCTATTAGATTACAAAATTCCATCAATCTATACAAATTATTTTGAATGTGTCATATAGGCATACAAAATGCCTTCCTCTATGTAACAAAGACTATGACTCAAACATTCAAATTTTCTTTGTCCAACTAGAGTGTGCACCTTGAATGTCTAAATTGATTGGCACCTTACATTTTTCTAATCTCCTATGCTCCTCATTAAATTGTAACCCAGTCTATATATACAATTTATAAAATTAGATACCATTCCAAAATCTATAACAAGGAAATATTAGTTTGAAATTATAAAAATAATAAACACACTATAGCATATTGGTAGTCTAGTTGTTTTTTCTTCTAATGCTCAACATCATCAAGAGAGCCATGTCTTTGAACTAGGGTGCTCACATCAATCTATAACATCATAGAAGTAGCATATACCAATCATTTGCAAATGCCTAATTTTATCAATGTAGAGAAAATAATCATAACTAAAGGTATACATTCATACTCATACTTGTGTTAAAGATATTGATGATGAGATAATAACAACATTGACATCCACTTTTTCTTGTATACCAAGAAACATGACAATTGAACTCAGAAACTAAACAAACAATAATAGATTTAACTAGGAAACTCAAGTACACATAAATAATAACATTACATAAAGTAGAATGAAAATTTAAAATGTTCAACAATGTATCTTAGTAAATCTAATATTGCAACTAGAACTGCAAATAAGCATGCTAGATGATGGTGTAATGCCCACCTATTCAACAAAAAATATATTTTTAAATATTCAATATCATTCTACACGTAAATTAACCATTGATCAACTATGATATATTAAAATTCACATTTGACATATATGAGACCATAAAAATTGTTGGTGGAATGCTAGATTCCATACCAACCTATGAGTCTAGATTCTAAAATATATATTAAATACATAATTTTAATCTAATTATTTGATTAAAAATTAATTTGTATGTTAAAAATTTTTAAGTATAAAATATGAAATATATGGTATAAATTTATATTAAAGTACCTCTACATGGTCAAAAAAATCTTATACCAGATCATTAGTGATCATCATATTATGTGATTTACCACCCTATACTACTTGATCATCTTGTAAGCTCCTAGTACACATACAATGAAAATTATTGCACTCGTGGGAGGTGACACCCTATACGCCCTATAGATCATGATCTTCTCTAGAGCATAATTCATAGTAGCTATATAACACAAGTGGAAGGTCACATCAATGGAATTTGATGGTCTCACTGCATGATCATTTATTGAACCATTAGACTGAGATATCTATGTACCATGTTGTATAAGGGTGTCCATGAGGCTAGAAAATGCATGGAGTGTTTGTACCTCCATAATATTCTTAGTAACTTATGGAATCATCACATGATGAATAGTTTTTGTGCTAGCGGTCTTCATTGTCAGTTTGCTACTATGAAAACTTCCACTCTATCTTGGGTAGAGCCTTTGCCTCTACCTTGAAACTCCCTCATATAAAATAATTGAGAATTTCATGAAGGTCAAACTCACAGTAAAAGTTTCTCAAAAAATATAAAGGCACCTTGTGGTTATTGCAAGGAGGTTGGTCAAAGGCCATTCACCAATTATCCCCAAAATCGTTTGTTATATCATCGTGATTGCACCAATGGATAGGGAATTTCTTCAAACTCATAGAAATGGGTGTATTAGTTTTAATATTGGTAAAAATATCATAAATTTGACCCTTTGTTATATCTTTTTATTTCACTTCATCAAATAACAACTTTGTTGCATAAAATTTGTGACATGCATCTCTATGAGTTTTTCATTGATAGATTTGAATTGTTACTAAGTTGACTTGCTTCATTGTTGCTTCCAATGATGAAGCAAGTGATGCTTCATTGTTGCTTCCAATGGATAGGGAATTTCTTCAAACTCATAGAAATGGGTGTATTAGTTTTAATGTTGGTAAAAATATCATAAATTTGACCCTTTGTTATATCTTTTTATTTCACTTCCTCAAATAACAATTTTGTTGCATAAAATTTGTGACATGCATCTCTATGAGTTTTTCATTGATAGATTTGAATCGTTACTAAGTTAACTTGCTTCATTGTTGCTTCTAATGATGAAGCAAGTGATGCATGGTGGGGGTTTGTGATGGATGCCTTTAATGTTCAAATTGATTTTTTTATTTAAAACTTATTTTGTAGACAAATGCTCTAATGATTCCTCTTGGCCTTCTCTAGGGTTTGTTGGAAGTGTTGAAGGAGATTTAGGTGATGGAGGGTTTTCTTCAAGCATTTCTTCATCTAAATTTGGTTTTGCATTAGGGGTTAGAGAAGTTGATAGAAAAAAGAAAAGAAATGTATTCTAAAATATTAAAATTTATAAAAGTATAAATAATATTTGATTAAAGAAAAAAAATCTTGACCACTTACCTCTCTTGTGATGTGGCATTGGAAGAAAAGTTTTGATAGAATTTGGTAATGCAAGCAAATATTCAAGATACACTCTCATTTTGATATGTTTGTTGGTCGTGGTTGTTAGCAGAAAATATCTTATGTTTGTGATTTTTTTATATGCTCTCCATAACACAAGTGCATTATATAACATGTGCATATTATGTGTGACATAATTGTGTTAAAGTCAATTGTTTCCATTTAGCTACTTTTTGACCTCTGATTTGATTTATTATTTTAATAGATTGGAAGCTTCATTTACTTTCAAGTGCATCTCAAATTCAAAGTTAGAAATACATAGCATATATTGCATACAAAATTCATCTAGTTAATTAACAAACACTTCATTTTTTAAAAGGAAATAAATATTTGTGCATATAGCTTAGTCTTCATGGAAAAGAATATAAAAAATAAAAAGAGAAAGAAAGTCCTTGATCCCATTACAAAGTCATCAATTGCATCAATGAAATTGCCAAATAGTACATCCAAGAAGACAAAAAATTGTCAAACAAAACAACTCCAAGTGAACCAAGGAAAAACAAACTTAAAATCACTCCCATCTCTCATTTGGATTTTATTCCTTATGTGTCTTGGGATTTAGGAGAACTGGACAGAGACAATCTTGGATGAGCTTCAAGAAAATCAATCCATCATTAGGGTGGATCAAGAACATTTAGCAAACAAGATAATTAAGTGAAAAACAACGTGCAACAAAACACTATTTATTAACATGACTCATTGAAATCATTGATGCAAGAATAATAACATTAGCAATCTAGTGAGTAGCAAGACAATGTGAAAACACATTGGTAGTTCAACATCCAATCATGCAAAACCCGATGATTCACCATATGGTTGTCCTTCCTTGAAAAGTGAACAAGCCTTGTGGTGTGATCCATATCAGTAATAATGTTGTCACTTGTTATACTCCCCAAGTTTGGGAAGAGGGTAGTATGCACAAATTTCCATCACTTGATTGGATTTTTCCATGAGAGTAAGAGTAGAGTGGGTCTAGGCCATTAAGCCAAGGTGCAATGAAATGCAATGCTCTAGTTCATGTCATCACTTTTGGGGTGAGAGATTTAGAATATCATAGAGCCACCAACTTAATATCAATCATTATCTTGGTCTTATTTTCTACATATACTTGTGTATTGTTTTTATTTTCTTAGCAAGTTTATTGAAAAACATTACATGTATTAAATGAAGAGCTTAGAAAAAGTGCAAATTTGTTTCATTCCCATTACATGTATTTTGAAGCCTATATATATATCTAGCCTTAGGCATGTGCCTCAAAGTTCCAAGGCTTAAATTTGATTGGCAACCTTATCTATCCAACATTTTTTTGTGAAACTTAGTTGTTCAAAGTTTAAGGGCCCCTTTGACACACTATAGAGTTTGTTTGCACCCCCTTTGCATAAACATTGATTGCCTTTGTTCTTATGTATATCATATTTATTAGATTTGTTTGATGTAGTCTAAAACAAGGGCTCATTTTGTTTTTAGATGCTCTCGTTACTATGAGAATAGGGGTTTGGTTGATTCTCTCGCCTCTTAAAAAAGACTCTTATAACTCTATGTAGGCTTTTATGACTTACACTGATCAAATATGCTTGACTCTTTTTTCCCAAGAGATGATTGATCTTTGTCAATATTTGGCTAAAGACTTTGCTTCCATGATACTTTACACTTGGAGGATTGCTTCTTTTCTTCATCTTAATTATTCTTCATTTACATATATGATTTATTTTCATATACTTTCTCTTTAGTGCACACCCATTTATTTTTATTTTCCTTTAGATTTATCAACGTTACACTTATATTCCCCATCCTTTTTTTTTTAGATTGCAGGAATCACGTAGCCCCCCTATAAACAACTGTGCACTTGGTAAACTTTTTTCATGTGGCTGGTGTCACTGGCATGAGATGCCCTCCAATACCACAGGGATAGAGGGGAGACTAGACCTCGTGCTTTAACCAATCAAACTAGACCCTCCATCCCTTATATTCCCCATTCCTTACTTTTCATTATACCTATACATTTCACAAACCATTTATAACCATTTTATAAACATTAATATAATTATCTTATCTTACCTTACTTTCAAATGTTAAAACATAATTTTATTTAAAACACAAAATATCATAAATTAAATATTTGAATCTTTTTAACAGAGTACACAATCTCCCCTTACATGTGATCCTAAAATTTCGCTTTGATGTGGTCCCCACTAACGATTGTCCGTAGTAGTGGATTTGTGTCCAATCGGAGTGACATTTGGGAATGTAACGTAGGTATTATTTTATTTATTTAATACATACACAAACTTCCACTTGCTTTGTCCAAATTCGGCTGATTGTAAGTTTAATATAATTTAATATTTAATATTAAATATAGTTTTAGAGGAGTCCTTACGAGTCCTTGTTTTCTTTTAATGGAAATCTTGATGGGTACGTATACTTCAATCCCAACAGATCTTTTCCATTTAAAGCCCTTAAATATATATAAAAGTCTAGTTGTCGTACTATTTTATAGAGGAAGAGGAGACATTGTGAATAGAATCACTTTCAACTCCTATTAGAATTATAAATATAAGTTGATTATGAAATTCAAATAAGTTAAATATAATATTGTGTTTTTATGGAAGAATATGATGTTAAAGGTGTTTAGAAATTGATTTGATAATATGTTGGCATTTTAAGAGTTGGTCAATGAATGTATGAGAATCTATAAAATATTTGAGTTTGATTGTAGATTAGATCTCTATTTGTGGAATTGATTTGGTGTATCAAATCGAACATGGATTGTAAGGAATAAATGATTGTAGTAAATTTGCCTCAACTTCTTGTGCTTGTGTCTGAAGTAGGGTGGTATTGATTGGTGCCACAAAGGGGTATTGAAAACTAACCTTGGGGTACAAAAATGTTGGGCAAGCAAGTGGGATTCACGATCAAACTATAGATAGCTAAGACCAATTGACAAGAATGGGGCAAACTCTTGTACGCATTTGGCTTTGCTACACCAAGGGGGGTGTTCCATTAAAATTTTACAAGGCAATGAAAGAAAAATAAAAATATAGTCACATAACTTAGCTATAGCCTACACATAAGGATACTACAAATATTGTCACTAAATACCCATTATACTAGCTTACTAGTCTTTTAGACCATGTATATCCAAACAATAGATTAGTACTAGGTTATAATGTAACTAAATACGTAAAATCGAACCAATATCACCAAATGTAGGATCATTATGATTCCTTACTTCATGTTGAACTTGTGGAAACCCAAAATATGCAATCTCTCTAAAGATAGGAAAATGAGTGCAAACTCTCTAAATATTTGTAAGAGGTTAGTTTCTACAAGCTTATGCAAATTGGTAAGGACATAATTGATGATCATTTATCATACAGAACAACAACATTTGAAATGAATGATTGATTATACTATTTGTAACTGACGAATACTTGAGTGGGAAACAAAGTCAAGAATTGGTAAGGTCCACACATATAATAATGAAAACAATACAATGTAGAAGATAGATCAGACACCACATAAGAGATGTTTGTGGCCAAGATTCCTTAATATATAATATGTGTAGAAATAGAATAAACCCTTAAGATAAGGTAACAATAAACAACACTCTTTATGAAAGAATGACAACATTTGAAACAAATGACTAGTTAGACTATTTGTGACAAATGTGTACTTGAATGGGAAATAATGATATAAATAATACAATGTAGAAGATAGATCATATAACACATAAGAGATGTTTGTGGGCCAAGATTCCCTAATATCTAATATATGTAGAAGTAGAATAAACTCTTAAGGTATGGTAACATTGTACAATGCTTCTTATGGAAGAAGCTAATCCACTCTATATCTTCAAGAGATCCCAAACACATATCGTGCTCTTCATATATCCTTACAATGATATTCATCTTCTTTATATAAACCTTCTCATAATAACATAATGAAGGGTTAAACCACTAAACCTAATGTAGGCCTACTTGTTACTTAATATGATTGATTAGATAAGTTATCCAAAAGACCCAATATAACCAATTTAAGGGATAATTATGGTACATGTTGACATCATAACCCACTTATATACATTATAATATCATATCCCTAGTTACATAACTTGTCAACCCTCCTTGAAATATTTCATCCCCAAAACATGTGAAGAAGCCAAATAATGTTGCAAGTCATTGTAAATATGATGTGGCATGTCCTATCATCCAACCTCCATATATGATCTTTGTGATATTTTTAGTTGAATGGTACCTAGATCCCATCCTTGATCTATATTTCACTAAACTCATCTAATTCCATTCTTCATCATAGTATATCATTTTTTTCCACAAATAACCATAATTCTATGATGCTATTGGTTGTTGTAGTTGTTCATTTTATTCCATGTTGATCCATAGTGATTGGCTTGTTGATTATATGTATAATCATGCCTTCATGATTCTTTCCTCTCATAATGATGTGGATGAGTATACATTGTAACTTTTTTTTATCTCTAGACCTTCTTTGATTCTTTAACCTTTGTTGCGTACTTTGTTGAATCAAGAAGGGAAACAAATGTTTCCTCTTTTTTCTTTATATTTATCTCCTCTTGTCTATCATTTGATTCTTTGGCAGACCATTTAGTATCTTCTTTAACTTACTCTACCTTGAATTTCCTTAGTTTTCATTATGTGTAATGTCTTGTAATGTAACTTATTTCCTCCTATATCAAAGCTTCATGAACTTCTTTTGCACATTAGTATTTACTATTCCCAAAGATTCTAACCAAGGATAAACCAAGAACAATATCCAACCCATCTATATTCAAAGAATAAGATTTTGAATTCAAAATATATTTATCCATGGATAGCTTTAAATCTTCAAAAAATTGAATAACCTTACTCACTATTTGATTGTGCTTAATGCATTTTTCTTATACCTGTAATTTTTGTTGGTGTGAATGTAGTATATTACCGAACTAATTTCCCTCTAGGTATTATTCACACTTGCATTCTTAAGCTTACTTAGGTCATTTAATTTTGTGTTTGATGTCATATGATTAAGACACGTTTTAATATCTTAGTTTCTCTTCGAGTTTCACCCTTACTTTTGTGTCTGATGTCGTAGGATTCAAACACTTTTCATGATCTTAGTCTCACTTTGAGTTTCACCCTTGTCTATATATTCAAGGGCTCTCAAATTTGTACATTATTAATACATTGTACCATTTTGTATGTGTCTAATCAATTCTATGACTTCATAGCATTTTCATTGCTTCTCTTATGTGAAAGGTTATTTTGGTTGTAGGTGATTCTCGACTCTTGTAGATAAATTCAAAATTATTACATGGTATCAAAGCTCTAGATTTGTAATTCCCTTCCTATTTTTTGTGATATTTTTAGCTAAGAACTTTCACACAGTGCATCTTGGTGTAAAGTGGACCTCACATTGAGTAAAAAAGACCCGAAAACCTATAAAGTAATATAAACTCAATAAATTTTAGAGTCCAAAAATATTTAGCCATTTTTTATAAGGTTTTTAGATTTATCTAGAATTTTTTTGACACATGTACAAATCTAGACAAGTCTGATGATCATCGTATGGGTCTAATAATCATAGTATAGGACCATCAACAAACTATTTAACATATCATAAGGCATATTTCAAAGACAAGTGTCATTACCACATCATTATGGGTATGATAGCTTTTGAATAAGCTACCAATATAGATCTATCAAGATGACATCATGAGTACATGTGTAGGGGTCTGTAACACATAGTCTTGGGAGTTCCAAAACCTTGGTTCTTGTCAACATTAGGGGGATTAAACATAGTGGGTGATGCAAGGACCACCACCATCACCAAGTGTTGCCCTTGGTGCCTACTCTCTGCTCCTTTATCGTTTGTCCCAACCTCCACCATTTGACAATTGTTGCTCAACCCAAGTTGGCAGTGCAACCCTTTGGCTATTAAAATAGTGCCAAAGCCTATTTTTAAAGGCCTAAAGGGAGGATTTTTTCCATGGATCATAATTTGGGCATACTGTATCAAATTTTAGGAAACATATAGGTGTTAAAAAATTAGTTCCATGTAATTTGTATCCATCCATCTAGTTTTTCCTATTTCATCTAAGGTATTTGTTATTTTAGTTTGAAGTCATTTTTTTGTTTGGATTTACACTTTAGATGTTTTACAAAATTTGGGGTCATTTTTTATGTTGCAAGGGTTCTAATTGTGCATGTTTTGATCTCTAATTGGTGTATGAGGAGTCTATCATTGTAAAATCATTATTTTTTTAATTCATCATTTTGTAATCACCCTAAATAAAGGGAACTATAAGTATTGGAAACACAACATCCTGAAACATCTTAGGTGGCTTCATTTGTTTTTGCATCTTGTTGGCATTTCATTTCGCACCTCTGGAGTGTGTATTAGAAACAAACAACTATGCACAAATAATCTAGTCTTCAAATTAGGAGGGGAAGCTCCCTCTTTTGTTGTTATGCATAAAAAGTAAAGTAATCTAAGTTCCCATCTTTTTTACTCAACTGGTAGAGGCACAAGGTTATAAAACACAATGCGTTGCAAATAAGGTTTTCTCTGGTTTCTGTAAATCTTAACTACAACTAGGCTAAAACTATAACTATCCTATCTCCTCAAGTATTTCTGAGTGAGAGGATTTAGGAGCAATAGGGAATCATTGACGATAAACTATATCTTAGGATTCCCTTGGAGGCGAGGTGTTCTTTCCAAGGTGTAGGTTGAAATAAAGGTTATTGGAAACAACATCAAACGACAAGCTAGATCTTAGGATTCCCTTGGAGGCGAGGTGCTCTATCCGAGGTGTAGGTTGAAATGAAGATTACTAGAAACAACATCAAATGACAAGCTAGTTCTCAAGATTCCCTTTGAGGCGAGGCGTTCTATCCGAGGTGTAGGCTGAAATGAAGATTACAATAAACAGCATCAAATGATAATCCTAATCTCTAAATTCCCTCAGAGGCGAGGTACTCTATTCGAGGTGTAGATTGAAACTAAGATTATAAAAACAAGTATTGATAGATCTTGAAACTTTGGATCAAAGGCTCGTTGCTCTTTTGATTTATTTTCTCAAACTCAATCAATGATTACACAAATATTTGGGACAACAAATGGTATAAAAGAGGACAATCATACAAGATGTGATCAACCAAATAACTCTTAGACAAAGAGTGAACATATATTGACTTACAAGCTTGAAGGCACAATGGCGCAACAATTTTGTGTAGTAATTAAAGTTAAAATACAATGATCAAGGTTGCTCTTATTTATAGAAGCTCAAAGGAGTAGGGAATCCTAAAATCTCCTTGAGTTAACATTTAGTTCTTGCCAATCTTCAAGATTTATTCCTATGTCTAAAATTGGGTAACCTAACAGTTAATTGGAAAGACTACTTCAGTTAATTGATTTTAAACTAAAACTAACTCCAATGTACAAAAGGTGTCTCCAAAAATAGACATGCATGATTGGTGGGACAACAAGTTAACTTGGAAAGAAGCATCAAGTTAACTATTGTGTCTAATGTCTATTTGGAAAAGGTGGGGCATCCCAACTGGTAGTTCACACCTCATCAATTTGAGTAATCAACTCCTCTAACCAGTTGTTAATTTTCTCATCATTTGGAGGTCATCACATGTCGCAACTATCAATTTACTACCTGTCAGCAACTTGAGCAATCTTGGAAATATTTGCACACTTCAACTGGCAGTTCACTGATTGGTAACTTTGTCGCTTTGTAACTAGAGTGATGACCTTTGTTTCTTCTATAGTTTTACGCTTTTGACGCTTTTCTTGATTTTTTCTCAATGAAAGAGTGTTGCATGATGAAACTGTGAAGTTTGATTGTGAACACGATACTATTCAGACAACTTTTTTTGTAGCAGCTAAAAATAGCTTTGCCGAGGGGGAACTTTTACAAAAAAATTTGAGACGTGGGTTTTGTTGGGAATATCTTTTTGAACAAACCCACAATGTTAGATTTTCAAAAAGATGATTTTTTCCTTGACATGCAACAACCCCTCAAGGTAGAAGTTTTAGAAGCTTATTTTTCTTGGAAAATTTTGGCACATGGATATTGTAGGCACCTCTGTGCTAAGCAAATCCAGTTCATTGGTTTCTAAAAAAAGGTGACTTTTTGCAAAAACCCTAAAAAATGGGGACAATGGGGAAACTTTTGTGAAGAAATCTAGCACATGTGCTTTGTGGCCAATCTCATGTTGAACATACCCAAAAGGCCAGATTTGTGAAAAAATGTCATTTACTTAGACATGCAAGAAAATCTAAGACAAGAATAGAAGAAATGTGTGGGGAGAAGCTAGAAGTTATAAGCTGTTGCCTTGGGAAATGATGCCTAGTGATGAAATCTTATGAAAGAAGTCCTATGCAACATGCACCTAGAAATATGAAGAACATTGAGAATGGCTTCCATTAGATCTTCAAATGGCGTTGGGGAGAAAATATATGTGTTTGAGCTCTTCAACCTACAAAGCAATAATGAATTATGATGCCTAGATGCTTGATGTATATCAATTTGAGGTTGAAGCATCAATTAGGGCATCTAATTCATGATTGAGGATTCTATTTGTGTGATTGGGAGTTAATTGGGACAATCTTCACCAATTTTGGGACGCCTAGGCTTGAGAAAGTCTTCAAAAATCCTAACTGGGAGTTGACTTTGGATGCCACCTTGCCAGTGTTGAAGATTTTCAACTTTTGCTTGATAGACAACCTCCTTTTGATCATTGATTTAGGGTGTTATCTCGATCGTGAAGCCTTGCTAACAGATTCACTGAAGAGTTGATTCAACTCTAAAGAGATATTACTGGAGGCTACAAGCCTTGAAAACTGAATCTGGTGCCTTGAATTCTTGGGTGCCTTTTCCTAGGAGGTTGCATATTTTTGCCTAACTTATCCAATTCCTTGAATGTTTTTCAATTTCTCCATTTTGACCCTTCGTGCTTTGATTTTCAATCATCAATGATTGATGACTCCTGTGAAAGTGCTGAGATATTGAATGGATAACTAGTTCAATTTCAAAAAGGATGACTAGTATTGTAAATCCTAAAATTTGATTAAGAGGGCTCAAAATTTTGGGCACCCCTAGCCTACAGGGGTGCATTTGACCTTTTGAGTTGTAATTTTCACTTTGCAATCTTCAACAAGATGCTCCAGTTTGAACCTCATTGTTGGGAGTTTGACTGCTCTAACGTTCATGCTAACGGTTTCATCGTGAAGACTGATCAACTTTGAAGAGGTCTTCTTGGGAGTCATGAAGCTTGAAAGCTGCATCTGACTACTCAGAAAGATGGGCACCTTTTCCTAGGAAGGTGCATTTTCTTTTATACTTAGTCAAATTTTCACGTTCTTCAACTTGCCTTCACTTTCAACATTTTCTACTTGATCTTCGATTGTGAACGTTTGACAAGTCTCAAGAGCTGGCAATTGCATTCACGATGAAGCTAGAAGGATGCAGAGAAGATGTCTTGGAGAAGACAACTGCTACAGACTTCATCTGACTACTCAAAAGACTAGGCGCCCCTGGCCTATAGGGGTGCAGTTGCTTTGATGTTCATCAATTTATCCTCTGTTTCAATTGCTTTTTTGATCAACAGGTATTGTCATTTGATATATCTTGCGAATTGGTGAACAAATTTTTTGTAGAGCTGGGTTGAATATGAGGAGATTATTTGGAGATTGCGAATCCAAAAATTGACATCTCAATGGTCTTATTCTTGGGCGCCTCTGGGCTACAGGGGTGCAGTTTCCTTTGATAGACTGTCATTTTTTACATTCTTTAACCTTCAACATCTTTTGCCTCTGCCTTCTCTTGCTGATATTTGAAAAATTTGTTGGATTTGCTTGATGATTTGTTGGAAAGCTAGCAAAATTCTGAAGAAGACGACTGGTTTTACAAGTGTTAACAACTGCATTTGGCCTCTTAAATTCAAGGGCACCCCTGGCCAACAAGGGCACTTTTGGCTCCAAAATTGATCATTTTCTAATGATTTTCACCTCTTCGTACATCGTGATCATCGTGTTGCTTGACTGAGTTGACCGTGTTTAAGCATTGCTGCTGCTGACGTGGGTATGTTCACCATTGTGATTGCTTTGATCATTTTATGTGCACGGACACTGCAAAGTTGACTTGGGCATTGACTACAAAGGCATCTCCCTTGTAGCAAGGTGTACTATTTCCATACTTAGAATATTTTTTACATTTTTCACCTTTTGAAAAATCCCCTCCGTCACGAAGCATCATTTTGAGCATCTTTCACCATAGAATCTTCGTTGAAGTGTTTGAGGCTTAGATTTCAACACTTGGTATCTGGCCATTTTCCATTATTGACCTCAGAGTTCCTAACTTATCTCCCGAAAAAGTGAAGTAGACCCACTGGAGCAAAACTGACTTTTTCTTGATTTTGACTTGACTAGTGTGATCGTGAAGTGAAATAAGCCAATCAAAAATATTTTCAGTCATTTCTAGAAAGATCCTATTTTTAGGGTTTTTCCTAAAAACAAGGGCCAGAACCCTAATTTTCAAAATTTTCCAGTATCCTCTGGAAAGTAAACCCACAAAAATCCCATGCTTCGTTTGACCTAAAACTGACTTTTGATGATAATTTTACAAGATTTAGACCATTTTATCAAAATGCCTTATTGAAGCAAAAATTTAATTTTGGGTACAACACATCTCTATGGAATCATCCTTGAACTAGGTACACATAACTAAAATATAACATGGGAAAACATAAATGATCATGCTCTAGGATTGATTAATAGCAGTTCTAATTTTGACAATATGTGTTCCATCTCACATATTGAGTGCCCACACACTCAAATATGGAGACTTACATCACTCTCCATTCCCTACAAATATTTTTATGGATATTCTTGTGCCCCTTGATGATTGTGATAATCTAGAAAAAATTGATGCCATCATTGGTTGCTTCTATAATCTTTCATCATAGTTCCTTTGAAAGAATACCACCCACCAACTCTTAAAGTGTTAAGTTAGTGGTAGTGTTACCAATGACCATAACTATATTTTTATAAGAATCTAGTAGAGAGCATAATAGAGTAATATTATTGTCTTAATCATCCATCTAGACACCAATGAAATTCCATTAAGTCACCATAGTGTTTAAGGTATTCAAGTGTTTAGAAACTAGGTACCATCACCCATATTAAAGGAATATAGCTTCTTTTGCAATCTTGTTCACTATAGATTTATCTTGATACAAGCTTAAAAAAATCTTTCATAGGGCTTATATGGTGGCTTCTCTTGAAACATAGAGGAGCACAAAATCTACCAAACAAAGTCTAATGAGACTCATTGTCTTTCTATCCAACACCATTTGGTAAAATATTAACATAGGTGTAGGTTTATTTTTGGACATTGCAACTTAGATAGCTTGATTTGATTAAGTCCTCCAACTTAGGATTCCATAGCTAAAAATTATTATCATTAAACTATTCCATCTCCAATAGTGACATGCTTTCCATCTTCCATAAAATAAATAGTTCTTCTTTGTATGACTTTCAATCAACCAAGATTAGTCTTAAAAAATATTTTCCCCACCACTTAGGAAATAGAGTTGATCATGGTGGTGTGAAAACAGTCATTTTACATCTAGTTATCCTCCTTTTTCCCCCCCCCCAATAGGTAACTTCAATATCTAGTGCATGGAAACAAAATTATTTTTTGATGAATATTATTTTGGTAATAATGTTTTAAAGTGAAACTTCATATAACATCATAGTTTTCATGGGAAGAACTTTTGTCTAATTTTTTTTTATCATTTAAAAAAATATATATACACTTTTTAAAAGGATTCTTTCCTCTAGTGCACAATATATTTTTAAAAAAATTTAAATATGCTATAATTTTTTTAATATTTAATCAACCTCATGTTTGATTATAAAAGCCTACTTACAATAAAAAAAATCATAATAAAACAAATAAAAATATCAATTTTTATTTTAGATTCTAGACTCTGAGCTCTACAAAAGTATAATTTTTTGATTTTCATGAAATTGCCCCTAATTGGAGACATTTAGAGTTGAAGTTGTTTTTTCTTCTGAATTTTCCCCAAAAAGAGAGGTTAAGCACATAGGCAATCACATAGATAATTTTGGTCAAAAGAATTTCACCTGGAACATTGCACTTAAATTTAAGTGCATTTCAAATTTACAATGCATTCCAAATTTCTAATGGAAAACATTTTTCTTTATAGTTTCAGGTGAAAGGGTTTTTCTTGAAAATATATGCCCCACATATAGGCCACGTGGTTTCGAGCAAAAATATTTCACTTGAAACTATTTAGGGTTAAATTGCTTCGCTCAAAACTATTTATTTAGCCGAAAGTGTGACACATGTTTGTGCTTTTACCCACAAATAAATCTCTAACAAAGAAAGTAAGTATTGAAAATTTTCATTGGCGGAGGGATGCAATGGGTTTGTCTTTCTCTGACATAGTTTATTTTTGTAACTCTTTTGTAGTAAAATATCTAGTAATAGAATGTTGGAACTTTGATGTGCTATTCACTTGTAGAGAGTTCCTAGAAAGTGGAAGTTCAATGTTATACAACTTGATGATATGTAGTAAGCAAAGTGGTACAACTTGGAACATTATTGTGACTATGTTATGTGAGTTTAACTTTGCAACATTGTGTGTTAAATTACAATATAAGCTTGGATTTGTATTTTAGTTTAGAATCAAGGGCATTAGATCTTCATAAAACCATAGTATTAACCCCAATAAGTTTGGCTAGAGTATGGTTACTACATCTTGTGTAGTTACATATACCATTGCTAGAGTATGTATGATATTGCTAGAATGCATATTCTAACTACAAAAGATAGGTGAATGATTTGGAAGGTGTTTATGTATTATGGTAATGTTATCTCTATTATTGTAAGGCATGAAATTGGTATTGGTGGTATCACAATACTAATATAATTCTTCATTGTGTTATCCTCTTTATAAATTTTGGCTATAATATGGTTAGTACATCTTGTATAGAGTGATCTATAACATTGTTGGAGTATGTATGGTATTACTATAGTATATGTTGTAATTGCAAAAGATAGGCGATTAATCTAGAAGGTGATTTGTATTATGGGAGTGTTACCTCTATTATTGTAAGCCATTTAAATGGTCTTGGTGTCACCACAATACTAACATATTTCTTTATAAAGTTATCTTGTTTAGAAGTTTCTTGACTAAAAGTATTTTGTTGGATGGGAACATCTTGTGGGAGTGGCATGTGGCAGAGATGATGTCATGGTAGGGTCCTTACATAGCTGTGTGATGGTTGGTAATCTAGAAAATAGTTAGGATGTGGGGTTAGACTAATATTACATTGAATGACTTTGTGCACATCTACCCTAAGACAAGGAAGGAGAAGATTGATGATGAGAAGTGTGATTGATGAATTTGTTGAGAGGGATGAGTGTGTGTAGAGGTTGATACACTAGACAATTACATATTGAGAATGTAGAGAGTGGATAATTATATTTGTATTTAGATTCTATGTTCTATAAATTAATACATTTGTCAGCTCTCTTTTGGTGTTAGGTTTCTTCTTGGAAGGGTTTCCTAGGATAAATACGATGCCTCATGTTTACTATGGATTTTTGAATCTTTTATTCCCCATGTTATTTCCAAGCAATATGATATAGTAAACTTAATGTCTAATTTGATCATATAATTTAAATTTTTATTGTTATCATTGACCAATATGTTTCACAATCATTATGAGAGGGGATATGTTATCTAAAAATCATGACTATGGATTTAAGATCATCATGACATGTGAAAGAAAGATCATCATTAGATGAAACAATGCGATGGATAAGTGAAAGATTTAAAACTATATCATCTATTTTCATCCTACAAGGTGGATCTTCACTAGGTCTACACTCATCACTACCACAATCTATATGATCGTCATTAGGTTCATAGATAAATGATATAAGTGTATATAATAGGCATGGATGAGAAATAATTGACCTCATGAAGGAGGTAAAATATAAGACATGATTAAATGAGACCTCCATAGAACACATTTTCTTAGCTCATCGTGTATTAAGTTGCAGTGCAATCTTGACTTTGTATTTTGGTTTGGACTCAAGGGAATTGGATCCTTCTAAAGCCATAGTAGTAATGCCAATAAGTTTGGCTATAGTATGGTTACTAAATTTTGCATAGGGTGACATATACATTGTTGGAGTATGTATGATATTGCTAGAGCACATGTTGTAACTGCAAAAGATAGGTGATTAATTTGGAAGGTGATTTGTATTATGGGAGTGTTGCCTCTATTATTGTAAGCCATGAAAATGGTCTTGGTGGTATCACAACATAATATACTTATTCATAGTTTTATCTTCTTTGTAAAGTGGTTATAATATGGTTACTACATCTTGTGTAGAGTGATCTACGCCATTGTTGGAGTATGTATGATATTGCTAGAGTGCATGTTGTAATTGCAAAAGTTAGGTGACTATTTTGGAAGGTTCTTTGTATTATGGGAGTGCTACCTCTACTATTGTAAGCAATGAAAATGGCCTTGGTGGCACCACAACACTAACATATTTATTTATAGTGTTATCTTCTTTATAAATGATGTATTATTACACCTTGTGTGTTAATATCTATTTACTTACCTAGTTTGGTAAATTGCTTCAATAAACGTGAATGTGTTTTATTTATGAATTTTAATGGAAATATGTTGAATGAGTTTTTTATTCAATTAAATGCTTTATGATTCAGTATATGAAATATATAATGTGAATGTGAGATATATGTGAGTTATATGATGCATTGATTCGACTTACTGTTATGGTGAACTAAGTTGAATGCAGGAACAAGATCAAGCCTTTGGAAGAGAGGGGAAGTATCAATTAGGAGAATAAATTGGTCTGGTAACCTTTAAATTCAGCCTTGCTAAGATTTCACACACTCACACCCTAGTTGGTCTTAGTTAAGTCAAGTCGGTTCGGGTAATCAGTAAGTGATTTTCTATTTTCATTATGAATATTTATATTGAATTACAATCTTGTTTTATGATTATTTGGAATGAGGGATGTGATGAAGTCTTGAAGTTGTTTTGAAGTCCTTCCTTGAGTGTTTACTTTTATATCGATGGGATAGATGCATTTAATGTATATATATGTGTGTGTGTGTGTGTGTGTGTGTGTGTGTCTATGGTAAACTCATACATGTAAGTAAATACACACATGAGTATACGTAGATAGATGTACCTACACATGCTCATGGATGGATTACCCATATGCATGGGAATACTGATTGGACTATCAATAGTATTGTATGTTTGAGTGTTTTACAAAGATATTCAAATAGAATTATGTATATATGTATGTATAATATATATATATATATATATATTAATATATGTGTACAAGTTGATATATATATATATTAATATATATACTTATATATAATCGTTTGTATATATATACATAATACTATTCTTTATATTTATATATAATATTATATAATATAAATATGTTTATTAATAAAATGTATTTGATAAAATTATATATATATATATATAAATTGATATATATACACACACACACACACACACACACACACACACACACACACACACACACACACACATATATATATATATATATATACTTCAATTGATAAATGTGTATATATATAATACATATATATGAATAAAGTTATTGATATAATTCCTAAGTGCATAAATAGCGCTAATTATTATTCTGAAGTAAAGCACACATGGTAAACATATAGCACATAAAATCATATATAGCGCATAAAGTATACAACGCAACATTTGGAGGAAAGAAGCCAACACATAAAGTCTTTAGAGACTAAGTCAAATCATGAAACAAAGCACGTATGATATAGTGTTGTTGTGTAAACATTTTAGAATGTAGTTAATGTTGTTAAGAATCCTGTAGAATATGTCAAGTCGCGCCTATGAAGGTGGCGCCAAGTATTAAGAGGTGGTGCCATATTTGATAGAAGTTGGAATGTAAAAGAAGTCTTTGAACTCATATAAGCTTGAAAATAAGTGTTTAGACTCAGTCAAGTGAAAACTTAGTAGCATTTTGTAATGGAATACGAATTAGGAAACCTGTTTTGAGCTTGTTGTCCCAAATATCAAGTCGACTCAGCCATGAGGATTGTAATGTGTTGCAAACTTGTGAGTGAGTTATTGCATGAGGAAGAAAGGTGGCAGAGATACTTGTTTGTAGCTTTCGGTTAATCACAAATTAGTATAAATATATGTGCCCATTCTACCAATTGTTACACTTATTATTTTGATTTTCTTTGTGTTATTATGCTTCAAATTATGTGAGAGTAAATTGAGAATTGTGAGATAGAGAGGGTTGTTTGTTATTTTATATTATTTTTTTGAGAGATCTAGAGAGAAGCTAGTAGAGGTATTTTGGTTGTTCGTAGTGGAAGTAGCAAGTGATCTTGATCCATCAAGCTAGGAGGGAAGATTATTTAGTTGGAGCTTTAAAAAGGCATGTTGATTTCTACTCCCTTATTATTATGTTGAAAAGTTTGTTTATTATGATGTCATGTTGAAAAGATTATCTTTTAAGTGTGTTTGATGCTTGCAAGTCTTTTGAAAGATCTTTGTTTATCTCTTGCTTTGGGAAACCTTTCTTTTGGGTTAAAAGGTATATAGTTATTATACTATGGAAGAGGTTTACATGTTTGTATACTATTTATATTATTTGTAGAATGTCAAAACTATACATAGTTTGGTAATGCTCTAGGTGTGTAGCGTAAGATAGTTATATTGTGGAAATTATAGCATGTCATTAGATATAAGTTAACGAGAAGGTTATTCCTGGGGTTGGGATAAATCCAAGTGAAAGGGGATAAGTTTAGAATAGAATAATAATGGTCAATACAAATCAAGCAATTAAATGTGGTGATTTAGAAGACCTCACTCGAAGTTACTGGGTGATGAATCTTTGGCCAAAGTAGTGTAGGTAGCCACTGTCTACACTATCAGTTCACTATGTGATCCAATTCACATTCTAGGTTGGGGTAATCATATGTGAGGTAGTAGACATTATGGTAGCTCTAGATTTGTAGGACACATAACTATGCTCAAAAAAGGCTATTTGAAGGATGAGGTTACCAAACCAGTCTATTCATCGAAGGGTAGGGACATCTACCAATTTGGTAGATGTGTGGGGGACTACAGTTAGTCCATGGTTGGCGGAAATGCGCTTGTGTGATGCTTCTCCTCATGCAATTAGCGGCCAAGATTTGGGAGAAGGACATTCTAGACCATTTTTATTTCTAGTTCTTGTAAGCTTGTTGAAGCAATGTATGTAATCATGAGTCCATCTATATGGAAATTGTAATATGAAACATTACCTTGAATATATTTATGTAAAGTTAAATCATACTTATTTTATTGGAATGATTCTTTGAATATGCAATGGAAAAGTTTGGATAAAGTTATATTTCAAATGATGCATTTATTATTGAATAGATTTTTTTTTTTTTTTATTGCTTTACAGTAGACACATAGTCAATTACATGTGGGTAAAACTTAGTAGATTTACTAGGGAGAAAAATGGGCATGTTACACGTATGATCAACTATTGATGACTTAGACCAATTCAAAAGTAGAGGTTTCTTGACTAAAAGTATTTTGTTGGATGGGAACATCTTATGGGAGTGACATGTGGTAGAGATGATATAATGGTAGGGTCCTTATTTAGTTGTGTGATGGTTAGTATTCTATAAAAAAAGGATGTGGAGTTAGTTAATATTCCATTGAATGACTTTGTGCATGTCTACCCTAGGATGAGGAAGGAGAAGATTGATGATGGAATGTGTGATTGGTGACTTTGTTGAGAGAGATGAGTGTGTGTAGAGGCGGATATGCTAGATGTTTACATATTGAGATTGTAGAGAAGGGATACTTATATTGTACTTAGATTCACTATTCTACAAATTAATACAATTTTTGGCTCTCTTTTTGTGTTAGGTTTCTTCTTGGAAGGGTTTCCTAGGTTAAATATTATTGCTCATGTGTACTATGGATTTTTGAATCTTTGCTTCCCCATTTTATTGCCAAGCAATATGATATAACAAACTTAATGTTTGATTTGGTCACATAATTTAAATTTTTATTGTAATCATTGACCAATATGCTTCACAATCATTATGAGAGGGGCTATGCTATCTAAAAATCATGAATCTATGGATGCAAGATCATCATGACATGTAAAAGAAAGATCATCACTAAATGCAACAATGTGATGAATAGGTGAAATAGGTAAAACTATATCATCTATGTTCATCCTACAAGGTGGATCTTCACTAGGCCTATACTCATCACTATCACAATCTATATGATTATAATTAGGCTCATTGGTAAATGAAACAAGTGTATCTAATAGGCATTGATGAACACTAATTGACTCCATGAAGGAGGTAAAATGTGAGACATGATTAAATAAGACCTCCAAATAGCACATGTTATTATCCTCAAAGTATATTGTGTCATGAGAATATCAAGGATATAAGGAAATGCATAATGAAAGATGAGAACCTATCAAAATATGAAATGTATACATGAATACTAGTTAAGGAGAAAGACCTAAAAGGAGCCATAAGGTATATTATCCTATGGTGGGAAGGTGAGATAAAGGATGTATATTGCTAATCCTAACCAAAATAATTAAGCATATATAGATGGATTCCTAAGAAATCTAAATTTGTGATAAACTTATAATTATATTAGATTTAGAATGTTCTAAAACCAATGAAGTTATATTCCTAAGTTCAAATACTAGTGGATGTATGAACAGACCGATTCACCATTAAGTGCACAAACTAATCTTGATGAAAAAATTGTGGTTAATGAATATTAAGAAATTGAAATATTAAATGCTAATTATAGAAATTAAATGTGAAGGAGAAATGTATTTAGCTTCTAGACTCAAAGATGAATGGTTTTGATATGATATTGAAATATGTATGTTTTGGGGTTAGAAATGGTATATCATTGCTAATAACTTACCTAAGATCTTGAATAGTTTGTGTATTTCATTGTGGATCAAATTTTTGGATCTATCATGTGGCTTATAAAAGTGACCTAGTTAAATGTGTTATTTTACTTCTCACTTCACTTAATTCATTGTTGTTTATTTATCTATGAGGATTGATGATATTTAAGAATATTTTTAGAGGGTTGCTAGATTACTAAGCTACAAGTTCTCCTACATCAACTCTAGAGAAGACTGGCTTTATGGTCATGCAATTAATCAATAACATTAAGATTCAAACATTTAATGCTTTTTTTTTTAAAAGGTGCAATGCACCCATATTATTAGGGGTAAATGCTTTTGGCCAGAGCTATGAACTAGGTACAAGAAACCACGAGAAACCACCAAACCCGTGAGCACATTGGCCCAGCGAAGGCACAAGGCCTACAAACACTTTGGCCCAGCGAGGGTTTGAACCCTAGTGACCGTCACTACAACCAAGTGACTCCACCGAACCACACCCTTATTGGAAACATTTAATGCTTCTTGGATGTTTATGTAAATTTCGATTTCATTTTAGTACACCAATGTAAATGTTCCTAGCATGCTCCTTGAATGTGAATGATTGTTTGATTTCCAAGTGTGTTAAAATGAGAAAATATGTAATTTGATAACTTTAAATACAAGGACAATAACAAACCATGGAAACATGTGTTTAATTAGCTCTATGTGGGAAAGAAAAGGATGATCTAGTTAACTAGAATTTGAATTTAAATTTTGAAAATTTAGGGGTTGAATTGTAGGTGTGGGATCAATCCCATGTATACAAGATTGCCATTAGATAGAAATATGCTATAATTATCAAGGTGGTAATGAAATGTTTGGGAACAAGTGCATATATAGGCATGATAAAAGGCATATAAATAAGGTGAATGAAGTGGGAGATAAATGCGTCTAGGAATAATGACATGGGGAAGGGAGTCTATCCTTACATAAAAATACACTATTTATCAATATATAATTGTATTAAACCTTCTCTCAAAATAATTATAAAACTAAATAAAAATTTGGTTTGCCATTTTGGAGCCCAAATTGACTCATTTTACATGGTGTCTCCTATATTAGGGTCTTCCCATTGGATCTCTCCTTATCAATTTGAGTGTTTCCAACCCCCTTTGTCAATTGTGTGGACATTGGAAAATCTCAAGCACCTTTTAGTTTTCCCCCCATTCCAAGTGGCTTGGAATTAGATGTATGATTTCTTCAACCCTTTCTAGCTAAAGCCTTTTTTTGTGTGGCATATGATTCTTCTAGGTGACTAGCCAAAGGTGTGTACAAGGTTTACCTAAATTTGGCATGATTTTAGGGTGAAAATTTTCAATATATAGAACATAGAAACATCACTTTATATTTAGATTATGCAATGGATGCTCATTTTTCTTTGTATGTTAAAGCCATAATATGCTCTATGTTAGGTTATAGGTCTAGGTGCATGCTAATAAACTTGTTCTCAAGGTTTTCCACTTGTAGACACTTATTGAGCATTGGGTCTAAACCCCTTGTACTATTGCTCATGTGTTGCCTTCTCCTACCAACAAGGATGTCTTTGCGAATGGGCATTGTTGTGGTTGCAAACACAATGTTTGTTCAAGACATGGCTCTCATGGGTCCTATGGATCTCCTCAATGCCAATATTGTGGTTGGTCTTTGCCATGTGGGTAGTCCTCAACGTCTCAACATGACTGTGGTCTCCTTGGTTTTCATGATAGTGGGAAGTTCAGATAGTTGCCCTTGCTATTTCACTTGTTTGTACAACTCCCAATGATCTTGAAAAAAAAAGATAACGAAGATATCATCACAAACTAAGAACTTTTACACCTATACAATATAACCACTATTATTTTCGTTTATTTATAAACTCTTAGAAATATGATTCTATTCCACTATTATTTATTTTAGTTTTAATATAAATACACAATCTTCATCATTATTATTTTAGTTAAAAAGAAACTTACAATTGAATACATACATCAAACTTTTATTTGAAGCACTTGTAAGGCCCCCCCTCCCACAAAGGGTTGCTTAAATCTGAGTCCCACTTCCTCCAATGGCGAGGGGCCATCAAGGCCTCCCACAATTGTCAAAAGTGATTGAAATGCATATCTGGTGTGGGGGCCAGTGCTTCGTATCCCTGGAAAAACTTCGATCCGACAGAGAAATCGTGCCGTCAAAAACATCCGCAGGCACAGATCAATTCCAACTCTACACTCCACACTCATTTATTCTCCTCTTTCATGCCGGCACGAGAAATATAATTTCAGTCCGGAGTCCCACATTCCAGTTTGAATGGGATTGTTGATGGAATTGCAGGCAGAATGCAGTGGGACCCTCGCCCAGTTGTTTGATTTCTACAAGAGACAGATTTTCTCCCCCAAATCATTGCTTAGCTGTGCAAATGGCCGGAGTGAGGAGACATAATATCAGATGCTCTCTTCTCTTATCTCTGCTCTCCCTGCACTGTGGACCTGTGGCTCTGTGGTGCGTGGGCCCACCTTAGAATGGGCGCCGCGCAATTCTCCGTCCAGGTTGGAATGAATGTTCACCATTTCGTACGTGGGGGCGTTGCGCCGATTCAGGCGTGCTTCTCTATTTCTATGAGAAAGGCTGTCGGTTTGACCCAAAGATTAGATTAGAGATTAAAAAGGATTTTGTGTAGTGGGCAGCCTCCGCCGTAGAATATGTCACGTCTCCACCGCCACCTTCTTCTTTGCTTCCTTACGTTTTGTACCCACAAAAGCCCTGCTACTGGTCCCATATTCCCCACCGATAACTTCCCCTGGGAGTGAAGCTCTATTATTACTGCTGCATTTGCTCTGATTATATGACTTGGGCTTTACTTTTTTCCTCTTTTCTTTTCTTCTTTTACTTGCTCACACTTGTATCTCACTCACTATTCCATTCAAAGATCTCCACATTCCCTCGAATTCCTTTCAACTCACAAAAGATGTGTAGATGTGAGGTGATAAACTATTTTATAGGTACTTGGAACTCCTTGTGAAAAATGTATCTTTGGTTTTGGTTTTGTTTGTTTTAAATATAATTATGAGTGTATATGAGGGTATTTTTTGGTTCCTATTTTGTAATTTTCCTTTTTTAAACAATTTAGTGTTTGTATTAAATTGTTTAGTTAGTATTATGGTAGTTCTGTAATAGTTGTTGGGAGTTAGTTTTCTGTAGAGAAGTTTGGGGAAAGTTTTATGAGTGCAATGCTTTGTAAATATTTCTATAATATATTGTAAAATCTTGAAAAAAGTATAATATTTTACATTTTGTGGTTTTTCTTGTGAACAATACGATTTAGTTTTCGCAATATTTATGCTTGCAAATTTGTCAATATTTTTTAATATAAAAGTATAACATAAATCTTAATTGATGTTGATTCCATCTACCTTAAGAGCCCTAACACAATCTGCAATTTTAATTTTTCTTGGGTCATTTGTGTACGTATGGATTTGAACTTAGTTTAAATTTGTAGCTGTAATTTTGATCCTCAAACTTGCAAAATCAAATTTAGTAGCGGGCCCGAATTAACTCCTTTCCAACTAACCATTCTTGACCAACTTAAGTGTGAAATAATCAATTTGGTGTACTAAAGTGTTGTGCAAAAGGACATCTTAAATCATTAGAATGATCTAGAATCTAGAAAGCATCTAGCACACATTCAAATGATTATGTTAGGACACTAGCATCACAATCTAGCATTAATATTGATAAGAACAAATTAGACATTTACATGACTATTTGAAGTGTTTTTTATTTGTTAAAAATGTTGAATTGACCAAAGACTTCCACTTAGAAGAGAATTGAGGAGTTAAGTTCCTCCCACATCAAGCACAACAAACTCTAACAATGTTTGCTGGTAGCACCTTCTTTAAGAATTTGAGACAAATAAAATGATAGAGATCAAAGATATCTAAATTGAATTCATGATTTTTTTAGATTGGAATCAATTCCACATAGATAACCTAAAATTTCACTAAATAAATTTATAAATCTGATAAAATTCTAAACACATTTTCTAATAAAAATCACAAAATATCATCTAATACAAAATAATCAACATCAAACTTTAAAACTAAATAAAATTATTTTATTAATTTCCATACTTATTAATAAACATATTCACGTAATGTTTTAATCCCAAAATTATATATCTAAAGTTACTTGCTCTCATTGTTTGATTTATTACTTTAGTCGTTTGATTTATTACTTTATCACTAAAATATTTATGTAGAAATTTTTTTATTCCCATACAAAACTCTCTAACTAGTATTAATTTTAAGTTTAATTAGTACATTTTATGGCCTTATCAGTGCCTTATAGTATCGTTTATGCTTTTTATTGAACACAAATTTAAGGTTAACTAAGTCTAGTTTGTGAGGCCATAAAGGGACTTTATCTCCATTTTTACATATAATTTCAAATGGAGATAGATAATCATGTTTGAATAAGATTTTCATACATAAATATAAATTAATTTAAATTAATATATAATAATTGTTAGTCTAGATAATTTAGAATTAAATGCTATTTGAAAAAATAATTATAAAAAAAATTATGCATTTAATTTTATAATTGATATGAAGTGTCAAATTCAATGTGGCACAAACTTTGATGATTTGGTCTAGAAATATTAATTTGGATGTGTTTTATATCTAGAATTAGATATGTAAATTTATTAATTTTTCTTGGTTGAATCCATGATTTTGGATTGTTTTTGTAGACACAAACTTACATATATAATATTTCTAATTGTGTAATTTTGTTGTTTGATTTGCTGGATTCTCTAGTTTTGTTGATTGCCAAGGACTACCAATATTTAACAATATCTTAAGGAAGCTACTAGATCAATATGGGAGAAGTTCTCTCAATTCAACCTCTAGGAGAGAGTGACTTTATGGTCATATGTTAAAGATCAGCAAACAATTAAGCATACAGATGTCCTAGAATGATTATGCAAAATTTTGATTCCTTTTAAACCACTAATCAAGATGTTCTATTAAATGATCCTTGAATGTAAATGATTCTTAAATAAATGTTTGATGTCCTTCCTTCTACAAATGAGTGCACAATTAAATATCTTTAAATATGCAACAATAATCGCACAAATGTGTTTTTAGTCATTTCATAATGATTAGTGAAATGGGTGGGAGTTAGCTTCTTGATGTATGTTTTGACACCTTAACACTTAGAATGTGTTTGTTTGGTGCTTGAAAAGATATAATCCCTAAGGTTTGTATATGTGAATTTGTGAGCACTTAAGTAACTTAATAGATAAGCATTTTGATTATTTTGTTCAAGGGGTTCAAGTAAAATCTTAAGAGAAAGCTATAAGTCCTTTGTAGTTTCATTTGTTAAGATGCTCATTACTCGTTTGAGAAGGCATATGATTTGACAAAATTCTATTATCAATTTTAAAATAAATGTTAAATTCTATATTTTTAGATTTATAAAATTTAAACTACCTCATTTATACAAAACACATGTATACAATCTAGAATTAAAACCTAAATCAATTTTAAAATAAATTCTATTGAATAGATGTGATAAAAAATTACAAAAGGGATGTGAGAGAGAAAGAGAAATAATGATCTTAGTGAGTCTTGTCCTCTAGAGATCACTTAGCAAACAAAAAACTTGATTCATAACCACTTCTTTGCTTGACTTGGTAACTCAGACAAAACAAAAGAGGGGGGATTTTTTAATGATCCATAAACCGTAAAATATATGATCAACAATGACCATGTCTTAGGCATGAATTGTTGGTATATATCCTACAATTGTGGGTGTAAATATGTGTTCATTTAGGATTGCATTAGGATGTTCAATTTGACCACACAAAGTGTCTTCTAATCAATAAAATAATAGTGATATGAAACATCTTTTGAGTTTATCAAATATTTAGGAATTTGATGTGTATAGTTCAAGACAAAAGAGCCTATTGACTAGAAAAATAGAGAGAAGAAAGAAAATACAAAAGACCTTTTTATTATTATCAAGGAAGCAGATGTTTTGGTTTCCAAACCTTTGAATAATTATGTTATTACATTATATATATGTTTAGTTTAGGAGATAATTTTAAGAGATTTTATGTCCAATAAATCACATAGGAAAAATATATGTGTAAAGCCAAGAGTTATTTGTTTGACTTTAGAAAAGATAAAACTACTTCTAGGGACTCATTTGAATATATTGGCATTCAATCACATTGTTATAATTTTCATTAAATTAGAAGGCAACTATCTTTGATAGTACTTAGTGTTATACCTTGCATACCCACTCCCATTTTCCATTTGTGTTAAAATGGGTCCCCTTTTTGTCTTTGTGTTATTTTTATTTTCTTGCTTGTTTTCTTCTCCTTTGTGTCCTTTTCTCTTTTGGTCTTGGGAGTTTCTATTCTCCCAAGATCCTTTTCTTTTGCCTTTTTCAGGTTTTAGAACCCTAAATGGATTTTAGACTTTTCTCAAGATGGTCCAAATCCATTTTGGATCTCCAAGCCTAATCGTTTTGCTTTTCATCAAGCTTCAAAACTCCAAACGGATCTTGGACCTTTTTTTATAAGGGTTTGAATTTGTTTTGGAACTTTGGTTCTATTTTTCCCTTTTCATGTCAGGTTTTGGAATCTCAAATGAATTTTAGACCTTTTCTAGAAAGGTCTGAATCCATTTTGGAACCTCGATCCCTCTTTTTCTCTTTGTCGAGTCTTGGAATATGAAGTGTTGGCCATAGGAATTTTATTTGTACACTAGAAGAAGGAACAATTCCTTAAGGTGCAAGGTGATTCGAAGCTAGTGATCAAACAGGTAAGGAGTCAGTACACCTACCATGATAAAAGGCTTGCAGCCTATCAAAATAGAGTACGAAGCTTAATTCAAGACTTTGATGCATTTGATATAGAATTGATTCCAAGAGAGAAAAATTAAATTGCAAACTCATTAGCAGTTGCTACTAGCACTTTGAAGCCCATGAAGTATTCTAAGTTGAAAAGGTTCTCTGTAGAATTGGTATCTGCCCCAACAATTCTTGACAATGTAAAAAAAATTCAAGTATTCAATGAAAATCAATACATTCTTGGTTTCTTGGCAAGTACAGGGGTCTTTGACCCAGATAGATCATTGATGAGTCATAGAGAGATTCTAAAGAATGGGATCATGAGGGTATTATCAATCTCAAAATGAATAGTATCCCCAAAGGGATAGTTTCCTTGGAAAAGATATTTGATTTGGATCGTTGGGCTTGAGATAAAATACCTACTAACGCTAATGGAGGCAAGTATGAAACCTTTAATTTAGCAGACTCTAGCCTAGAAAAGAATAGCTTCATAGGAAATACTTGGTCAAAGATTGAAAGAGAGAAGATTATCAAGTCATTAAAATAGTACATTGATATAATAAGCATGGGGGTATGAAGATCCCTCAAGACTTTTGACACTTCTATCATAACACATATGTACTATCCCAATCAAACCCCAGGCCAAACCATTCCACTAGAAGTAAAGACTTGTAAATTCCTTGATAGAACCACTGATTTTTAAAGAGGTGTAGAAATTATTATCAACCAAGATCATCTTCTTGGTTAGGCATTCGACTTAGGTAGCTAATCTAGTTCCAGTGAGGAAAAAGAAAGGAAAAATCAGACTAGTGTGGACTTCAAGAATTTGAACATATCTTTTGAGAAAGACAACTATCCCCTCTAAGGGAGTTGCAAAAGTATAGATAAGACAATTTTGTCTTTGTATAGTTTTGCGGAAGATTGCAGTATCTCTTTTTTTGTTGAAAATATATAGCATCAGTTTTTGGGGCATCTCCATCTCAGGAGAGTGTATTTTTGTAGAAATCATACAGTAAGGGGGAGTCCATATAGTTTTTTGGGGGTTGTTATAAGTAGAATATATTTTTCCCTTTGTCCTTGATGTCAAAGGGGGAGAGTATGCTGATGATTGCCTTATCAATTGGGAGAGAAGAAAGGAGGAGAGGAGAATTTTAGATAAATGTGTGTTGCCATCAATGACAAAGGGGGAGATTTTTGGAAATATGTGTTGTCATTGATGTCAACTCAATATGTGTTTTCATTGATGCCAACTCAATATGTGTTGTCATTGATGCCAACTCAATAGGTGTTGTCATTGATGCCAACTCAATATGTGTTGTCATTGATGCCAACTCAATATGTGTTTTCATTGATTCCAACTCAATATGTGTTGTCATTTATGTTAACTTGAGGTCATGTTTGTATAGAATTTGAAGAGGCTGAGAAATGTTTAGAGATAGATTAAAGTAGTTGATGAAACAAGGGAAGATCTGAGAGAGATGGTTTGACACAGTTAGAGACTTGGGGTCAACATGCTTAAGGAAAGTCATTTTGGAAGACCTAGTAGATTCTAAGATGTTTGGAAGCATGATACTTGATAGTTTGAGGCTTTTTTCATACTTGTGTTGTTGAGAGAAGCTGCCTAAGGTAAAAACTGCATATTTACCTAAGTCTGTGACCCTACTTTTTGGTCTGCATTCCTCTGCATAGCATGATCTGGTTGTGTGGTTCTAGAGTTAATTTTGGTAATTAGTAAAGATGTTATTTCCAGGATTTCATTTCATAAACATTTCTACAACAAGACTTAGATGTGACTATTCTCTGGATTGCACTAAAGCAGAGTTATGTGTCTCAAAAGTTTACCAGAATGCTTTGCATTCCTCTGAAGTGATAGGTATGGTTTTACAGAATTGGGGATATGTTCAAAGAGGTATATGGGTTCATCCATATGTGTTTCAGATGTTTTGGTGAACCATAGTGTAATATCCTAAGTGTTGATGTTTCACAGTCAGTTCGAGATGCTCTATTCCTGTATGTTCAATGGGTTTCTTCATTTGCGCCAGCATATGATGATCAAATTCTTTGAGAGAAGGTTGTAAGGATGTTGTTGATTACCTACATTATTCACATCTTAGTCCACATGATGTTTTTGGTTTTTCCTTGGTGGTGCAAAGATGAACAGTTAGTAGTTTTGGTGTTGTTGATGTTGTTTGGGCTGATAGTCAGGTTTCCTTCATTTGTGGTTGATCCTGATTAGTTAATTTTTCCTTGAAGGATGTGTTGTGATGATTTTGGGTCCTTTTATACCATGTGTTGCAATCCAAACCTTATTTCACTTCATAATGTATATGTTTAGAGTTGACCTATATAGCATAATATGTTTCATCTAAAGATCATCTTGGAGCCAACCTAATTGGGTTTTGAGCTGTTGCAGATGATATTTATAGAAAAAAATCATTTGTGAATAGATTGAGGATAGATTATGCAGTATGTTGAATATGAAGTGTGCAAATTCAATATGATGGAATAATTATGTGAAAAAGGGATTGCAACATCAACATGTGTTAGATGCTTCTTTTATAGCAGTTCTTGTTCATATTTTCATTGTAATTTTCATGTATCTTGCTATCAGATAGTGAGTCTCTTCAGTAGGTCCTTGTATCTTGTCCTAGGGTTGTGCACCTTAGCTTGAAAGTCCTTAGGCAATGAGCCTTAAAATAATATTGTAATTTTTGTAAGTAATGAGCTTCATATATTGTGAGTTAACTCTCACCGTGGTTTTTCCCTCATTGGGTTTTCCACGTAAAAACATTGGTGTTCTTATGTGGTTCATGCTTTCCTTCTTGTTCTTCTTTTATTTAATGTGATTTGATGTTTAAGCTGCAAATGTAATTGTTTTAAAGATTAAGAAAAGACTGATTCATCCCTTCCTCCCAGTCTTCGGGTGTGTTCAACAATGGGGGTCTAGAAGGTGGAGAAATTGATACATATATAAAGGAAGTTCAACAAGTGGAATATATTTTTAATCCTAATATGAATATGGAGGATGGTGCTTTTAATAGCATGTTTGGGGGTCAAAGTAAATATTTGCAGGATTCCCTCTCATTGTTGGGATTTGGGGCTAATGCTTCTCAAATTCCTCCTATGAAGTTATTTGAAGGTTTATTGGAAGAGGAATGGACTCAAGTCAATAAGAAACCTAAAAATAACAAAAAAGTAGATGTTGGAGGAGAAAATAAGCAAGGTAGACCATCCCAAAGGGAAACTCGAGCTCGTGAAGCAAGACATGATTTTGCTTCTGGTAAACATAAAACTTTAGATAACCTTTCATGTCCAAAAAAATAGAAGAAATGATGGACTTTGAAGGCCTTTGCCTCCTACTATCAATATCAAGGTGGTATTGTATTTTCCTCTTGTTAGTTATGAATATTATGTCTTATAATATTAGAGGGTTGAATATCCCTTTTAAGCAACATCTTATTAAGAGTTGTTTAGTTGATTTGAAAATTCATATTTTTCTTATCCAAGAAACTAAGATGCAATAGTCTACTTTTGACCATATTGTTAAGAATATTTGACCTTCTGTTGATTATTGTGTTATCAATGTAGAATAGGCTTCTAATGGAATAACTACTATGTGGAACCTTTCTAGAATTAAAGGTGTCAAAGGAAATCATTGCAAAAACAACTTGATGACATCTATGGAAGATTTATATACCTCTGTGAAATAAAATCTGATTAATATTTATGCTCCTAATTTTAGGTCCATGAGGGTTCAAATCTAGGTTTCCTTAGCCTCTTTGATCTCTAGTAGACAAACAGACTGTTGGATGCTTGGTGGTGACTTCAACATGTCCCTGCTTCCTTCTAAAAAATTGGGGGGACTATATGATTTATTTGATAGTATGGTGGATCTTGTTGATTTTCTTTCCTTTGTGGGGCTTATTGATATTAATTTACAAGGTTATTTGTTTAATTGGTCTACTAAAAGACAAGGAAGTAACCATATTCAAGTTAAACTTGATAGGTTCTTGATTTCCAATAGTTAGAATATTCTCCCTAAACTTTCCTTATCAACTCTTCCTAGAACGGGCTTTGATCATAATGCTATTCTTCTAGATTGAGATGAGGCTATGGTGAAGGGTCCCTTTCCTTTCAGGTATAAATCATTTGAATTTCTCACCCTAAGTTCAAAGAACTTATTCAAAGTTGGTGGAATCTTCCTTGTTATGGTACTTTGATATATCATTTGGCTCAAAAATTAAAAAGGGTTAAAGACAAGGTTAAAGGTTGGAATAAGATCTCATTTGGTAATATTTTTCACAAAAAAGAGCATTAACCATGCTAAATAGCATGAGATACACATGGAATGGACTAAGCTATCAAAGGTGGAGGAAGTATTTTGGAAACAAAAATATAGGATTTAGTGGTTAAGGAGGAAAAAAATACAAAATTATTTCATCAATCCACATTGAAACACAAAAAGGGAATAGAATAAGGACTCTAGTTAAAGAAGATGGTACTATTCTCTTATATGAGAATGAAATTATTATTGTTGTTGTTCTTTCCTTCTTTAAAGAAACTCTTGCTGACTCTAATATGGATTTCTTGGGCTTGGAAGAGCTCATTGATGTTATCCCCAATATGCTGACTGATCAGGATCTCAAGGATTTGGGGAAACCAGTCTAGTTGCAAGAGGTAAAAAGTGCAATGTTCTCTTTTGGTGCATATAATGATCAAGGCCTAGTGGGATTCCTCCTACTTTCTTTCAAGACTTTTGGGATGTTATTTGAATTGACCTTCTAAATGCTGCTAGGGGCTTCTTTAGACCCGATAGATTGTTAAATCAGCTAAATTCTACCTTTATATTTCTAATCCTCGAGAAAGATGATGCCCCCTCTTTGCAATACTATTAGAAAATAAGTTTATGTAATATTATTTACAAAATATTTTTTAAACTTATTGTTAATAGGCTAAAGTTTGTCCTTCATAGAACGATTTTCCCTAATCAAAAAGGATTTTTCAAATGTAGACAAATTTTGGATGTTTCTTTATTCACTCATAATTTTTTTCACTCTATGGAGTTTAGCAAAAATTTGGGCATGGTTTTCAAATTGGATATCTCTAAGGCCTATGATGGAGTCTCTTGGCCTTTTCTGTTGGAGGTTATACAAAAGTTTGGTTTCAAAGGAAGATTTTTGAATTCGGTCAAAGCCTGTCACTACTCCAAAGTGTCCTATTATGGTTAATGGTGTCCCTAGTTGATATTTCTCCTGTGGTAGAGGGCTTAGACAAGGCAATCCTTTCTCTTCTTATCTATTTATTATTATGGGAGAAGTTCTTGGATCAAATATGCAGAAGATGTTTTACCTAAGATTACTCAAAAGAGTTAAATTGCCTCTTCTTTGCCTCCTGCTTCTCATCAACAATTTGTGGATGAAACTGTTATTTTTTGGGGAAGCTTCGATGGTTGAGGCTGGTCATTGGAATTTTATCCTAGAGGATTATGCTAGGGCTTCAAGGCAACATATCAAATATAATAAAATTATATTTTACTTCTTCAATACAAATCAACTATTTAAGGATTGAGTTACAAGGATTATAGTTTGTCAAATTGATGTTCTTTCGGCTACATATTGTGGTCTCCCCTTAATTTCTAAGAAACCTTCTAATAATTATTGGAATAGTATTATTGAAAGGGTTAAAAACAAGTTAGCTGGTTGAAAAGGAAAACTCCTTAGTCAAGTTAGAAAAATTTAGCCTTTTAAGGCTTCTCTTCAAAACATTTCTATTTATTACCTTTCATTATTCAAGATTCCTACTTCCATTGTGGATAAAATTGAGTAAATTAAGAGGAAGTTCCTCTGGAATGGTACTAAAGAACATTCAAGAATTTCCCTTGTAAGTTGGGAATGTTGAACACCCACAATGCTAAGAGGGGGGGCATGAATCAATATTCTCTTAAACCATTCAAACACGAAACATCCAATTACTAATGCATATTCAATTGCAATAAGGAAAGAAAGCATGAAACATTCAAAACATCATATAACACATGAACAATAATATTTTTACATGAAAAACCAAAAAAGGTTAAAAACACGATGAGGGTTAGCTCACAATATATTATACCATGTTATAGTATATTACATAAATTTGTTCACTTTAGGTGGACTCACTATCCAAGTGAACTAACTATTGACAGAGAAAAAGATAGAAGAGAGATGGTGGTTCACAACCTATTTTGAATTGTTACAATTGCATCTTATTTATGCATGAATTATAGTTCCATTGAAGCACAATAACAAACTTTATCTGATTCTGATTCAACACTCTACCTTGCTCTTCATTCACACTATTTTGATTTTTAACTTAACATTCACAACTCAACTTCACTTTGCCCTGCTCAAATTCACATCACACATAATACATGTTGCTTAGTTATCATGAAAACACCGAAAAAAATCCAACATATATATTCGCATCAAGTATAACATCAATTTGGTTAGCCTATTTAGATGTAATACCCAAAATACAACTTGTTAGCTCCAAAAATTTTATCCACACAATGTGCCACAATTCAAAACTCAAAATATCTTAAGATAAGTTGGCATGGACCTATAATAGATCCCACATAATATAGAAACACTTATTCATCCTTTGTATACCTTCAAACATATTAGGTCAACTTCACATAAGACCTAAATGCAAAAACCTTCATCTATGTATCCACATCTTGACATGTGGACCTCAAAACTCAAAGTCATCTGGAATTCATGCTCAACTAACATATGTAAACTTATCTTCAACACCGCAAGGCCAACAACTCATCCACAGAGAAGTGTGGATTCTCCGACACAAACACATTGTACAAAAAAATGACTATAATATGCTAGGTCAAAATCTGTTACTCATATCTCTTAAATTATTTTTTCAATCAAGATGAAATCCTAGAATTAGGTACATCTAACATCCACAAAATTAATGTTAGATGTGTAGAGTGATATCTTCATTTTCTGAGTGGCGTGGACACAAAAATTGATGCACTATTACACAAAACTGGCAGATTTGACACTTAGTCAAATTTCTATGCAACCGATCTTTCCGGACCAACTCAACTTGCACAAATGTCTTCCAAAACACCTCAAAAACTTGTTAGGATTAATCAAAATGATCTACAACAATGTTGACATCAATGACAACACTATATCATGTTGTTATGAACCTTTCATGCTCATGTTTCCAGTCAACATCATCAATGACAACCTTCAAAAATCTCTCCAAAGTTCCAACAGTCTCCCCCTTTTTTATTGATGGTAACATGCCAAAAACATATTCTCTCCCTTTGATATCAAGGGCAAAGGGCACCTATACAAACTATTCTAACTGTCATCGAAACTCCCCCTAAGGAATATAAGCATATGTACAAATTGAAAAAAATGTATTGAATTTCCCTAAGTCATGTACCGAAGCAAAAACTCAAAATTGTTCTATATGGTCCACATATGTACAAGTAGTCTGAACATAGATACTGAAAATGTATAATAGAATAAAAGATAATTCAAGTGGAGGTGGTTGATACATGCAACTTCCTCAGTTGATCTTCCCAGGCTTGCCTTCCTTGTTCCCATTCTCACTTAGCCTCTATAAGCAACCTATTCTACATTTCAAATTCCAATAGAAGTTCTTCTCCTTGTTCTGGAGTAGCAGGTACTAGATTCATCTTCTTAGCTTTATCTAAACTAAGAAGAGCTTTTGAAATGAGTGTAAATTTTGGATTGACCATATCCCTTACCTCTCCAAACTATAGAATAATATGTTCTTTCTGTGCGTACAGTTGGAAGAATTTCTTGTGAAGATCCTCTATGGCATTCCTTGTCACACAGGTGAGGTCAATTGCTAGGTCATATGCACTTCAGGTGGCATTGATTTGAAATTCAATAGAGTCCATCTCCTTTCTTATGCTTTGTGTGGCTCTGGGCCACATCATGCCATATTAAATCATTTCCTTAGCCTCATCCATGCACCCTTCAACATCCTTCAGTAATTTTGAAAATTTCTTATGTGCAATAGCACATTGCTCTATGATTTCTAGAATTATTTTATCATTGATCCTCTTCTTGACCTCTTTCTTTGCTTCTACCTTCAATCCAGATGTATAAGTTTTGAAAGAATCAATTAGTAGTTTGAAAATTTTCATACCGGAGGGTGGAGAGTGTGGTTTCAATGTTTGATCTGGGTATGGTCTCTTACAATGCTATAACTGCTTCTTCCATAAGCTCTCTACTCTTCTGATGTGTTTCAATTATTTCCTTTCTTGTGGATGCATGGAACATGTCTCCTAGTTGAAGTTTGTGTATGGGAGATATCTTGTCCAAATCCACATTTCCTTGTTGCATCAGTAACTGTAGCAATTGGGATGATACAACAAGTTGAAATTTAGGATGCATGCTCAAAATATTCTTTAAGGAATCTCTAGAGGATCCAGAAGATTCACCAAAAGCCATAGTAACTTCCACAACCTTTTCCTTGTCCTTAGAAATACTGGAGTCTATTGGTTTTTTTGTTTCTGCATCTTGGGATGCATCTTTATTTATTTTTTCTTCTTCTTCTTCATGCTCTTCTTCTTTTTCTTCATCAAATTTTTCTTCTTCATGCTCCACATCATCATTTTTATCAGCATCAACCTTGTTTGTGTTCTCTTCCTCTACAACATTTTCAGTGTTTTCCAGAGGAGTAACTTCATCATTTTGTATAGGAGTGGTGGCATTTTCCTTTGCAATGTCTTCTATGATCATTGCATCCTTTTCATCTTCTTTTGTCATGTCCTCCACTTTTGGAGGAGTGTTATCCTGTGTAGCTTCCTCATTTGTATCCCACTCATGTTGAGCATCATCTGTCTATACTTCTTCCTTTGTATTAGGTTCCAGAGCAGTGGTATCATCATTCACTTCTTCCTTAACCACTAGAGCTAATCCTAACTTCTATACAATCTCCTATACTTTATCATTGCTCTCTTTTGAGATCCTTTCTAGATCACCTTTGTCTTTTCCCATAGGGGTAGTAACCTTTTTTTTAGTCCTTAGCTCCTTGCTAAACATAGTAGCCAATGTGGCTCTATCATCTTTAGAAAGTGGAGCACCAACTCTTTCCAAGGCTTCATCTTTTAGCCTTTCATGTTCTTTTATTGCCTCTTGTCTTCTCTCCAAAAAAATACTCCATAAGTCATTACGAATATCCTTTTTGATATTCCACATATCAACTTCTAGTACAACAATGTATTTGATTATGGCTTCTATGATGGTAGCCTTGTCTACCTTATCCACATCCTTGTACAAAGCTGTGGTCTTTGCTAACATTTCATTTTGCACAATACTATTAAATAGTGCCTCAAGTTTCATTGGGGAATGAGGCCTTACCAGTTCATATTGTTTCTTTTTCTTTGCTTTTACCCAAAGTCTTCTTCTGACTTGTTTCTTTCTCTTTCTTCTTCTCTAGCAATCCTTTCTTGGCAACCTCTTTCCTCATGTGTATCTTGAATGCTTCCTTTTCTTTCTCAATCTCTTCTTCACTCTCATTATCTATAATGTCATATCTTTTCCTTTTTGCACTTGCTTCACCTTGTGAAGCATCACTTCTTCTTTTTCAGACCAACTGTGGTCATTCTTCTTCTAGTTCTTCTTCTTTAGCAACATTTATGCCAATACCTTTCTCTCTTGTAGCCTTTTGTTTCACTCTTCTTTTTGCAGGGGCATCGAGAGGTGCAGTGGTGGCAGATTTCTTCTTTTATGCCCTGGTAGCATGTACAACCGGAGGGGATTTATCCCTTATCAGAGGACTGGCGATTTTCTTCCTTTTCTCTCCAGCAAAAGGTAAAGCCCTAGATAACTTTTGGACAGGTGGTGGAGTGGTAGCTATAATATCTGATCTCCTTGAGCTACCTAAAGCTTCTCCAACCCTCATATCCGCACTAGCTCTTTGTCTAGCATACTACACTTTCTCCTTTGAAATGCGATATTCTTGTGCATATATATCAACCATAACATCAACATTCTTCCTGATCTATGGTTTCTTTTGTTCCATGTGGATTTCCATGGACTTTTCCTCATAAGTTCCATATCTAGGTTTTGTTTCATCCTTTGGACTCTTCAACATAATATCAACATAGCCAATAGGATCTGCCTCTGTCGCCTCATAACCTAATTGAGGAAACCAAACAGATCTTGGTTCCACTACCTCCATGATACAATGATATATAGAAACCATGAATGTGATATCATTTTTGTACCTTTCCATAATTTTCATTGGAATCATTTCTCTCTCATGCATTATTTTCTAAAATACTGCAAAGAAAGCAGTAAGGGCATCATCTTGTGCATTGACATCTCCAAGAATCCTCATATGCTCTATAATTTGATGTGCAACAGGTCTTCCACTTATCTAGTTTACCTTTCCAATTATGGGAAGCTCCTTCAAAAAGTAGAAGAGTAAGCACATGACCAAAGTTTCATAATTAAACACATTTCTTTTCCTTGGCATGCTTTAGATTCTCCATTAAATATTCCCTATGCAACTCACACAAGTCATAACTTTGCACCATTTTCTATCATCTCATGTGCCATATTGATTGTGGTGGAAAAAACAGAGTTATCACTATTGGTAAAGTAGATCTTATAACCAGTAACCATAGCAGCATACCTAACAACTATATTTCTAATGGGATTTACTGCAAGGGCTCTTTTGTCAATTGTAGCACTTATTTTCTCCATCACCTCTTTATTTTTAATAGACTTCAAAATTGGGATGAGTCCGGTGGAGCATAGTCTAGTGATCTCTCTTATCACTTCCTTTCTGATCATGTGAGGCATATCAACCCAAACAAATTGATCATGAACTCTACTCAAGGCCATTCTTATCCACTTGACATCATTAAAGAAATTGGGGAACCACTGCCACACATCCAGTTTCTTTTCAACTAGGTTTTTGTACTTCGGTTTTAGGGCGAAGTCCTCACCAATTAATTCATTTGACCATATATCACTTAACTTACTAGGGGAATGCTCTTCCATTTTTCCATGAATGTATTCCCTAATATCTCCAGTTAGTAAAACCCCATATGAAATATTTTGAGAATGCACCTAGTGGGTCATCTTCTATGGCTTTCACAAGGTATCCTTTGAATTTTGGTTGTGGTTTCTCTATAACCTCTATAACCTTTGGTGTAGCCATTTCAATATAGATCCAAACTGACTTTAAACAAATATTTCTAAAAACTAGGGCATGCAAGATTCACAAAATACCTTTTTACTTTGTTCTTCGAACTAGGGTTTCGATGCTCTAAATCTCTAATCACCTTATGCACTTTGAATTCTCTTTTTGCATCTCTGATTCTTCTCAAATTATTTTGTGAAATGAATTTTCCTTAGTGAATTTTCTTATAACCCTTCAAATTGACCTAATTCTATATTGAATGCTTCAACCCATAACATTGGAAACACTTGATCTGTATGCATAGTTAACTTATGAAGCTCCACAAACTTTCCCATTGTCATATTTTCTTCCACAATCTTCACCAATAGATCAAGAATGTTGATCTACACCACATACCTTCATGTTGTGGCATCAACACCTCTTTTTTGGTGGGGGATAAAAGATATCCATTAAAGCTCCCCCTAAGCCAAAGCTCTTTGCTTAGTTTCTAGAGGAAACATCTACACCAGAGGATGGTAAAGATTCTTCCTTGACTTCTATCTCTTCCTTATTTCTCCAAATCTTTTCTATTTCCTTCTTTGTTTCTACCAGATCGAACTTTTTGACTAGTTCATTCCTCTTTATCGGATTATCCTTTCTTGTGTTTCTGCTTTTTCAAAACTTCGCAATATGTCTAGGCCTACTACAATTATGACATGCAACATTCTTTTAAACAATATTCCTTCCATTCATTCTAGATCTGCATTGATTAGCTTTGTGTCCAAATCCATAGCATGTATAACAGTGAAAGATTGAATCATTCTACCATTGCTATATGCATTCATCATTTGAATTCTACATGAATACTTGCTTTATGACCAAATATTTTGCATGTAAAAAATTGACCAGTAAAGGATGGTGCATTCTGATTCATTCTGCTTCTACATTCCATTGCTTTATGTCCAAATTTATTGCAAGAGTAACAAAAACCATTGAAATATGGGTACCTTTGAACATTTGGTTGTCTAATCGGAGGTCTTCTAGCTTCATTTATTTGATTCTGGATCTTGCCATAGTTCTTCTTATCTTCAGTCTTCTTTGGCTCATTGATCTTCTCTTCTAAATTAGGTGTTTAATCTGCTTTGGATCTTTCACCCTTTTCAATTCCTAAAACACCTTTGTCTTTAGATGTTTTTTGACCTATAATCATCTCATCAAGCATTGTAGTGCTCATTTTGAATTTATCTTCATGACTTCTTTCTTTCTCTAGATATGAGCTTAGGTTTGCCACTTCTTGTTCAAGCCTTATGCATTCATCAAATTTGCTTTTCACCATTGCATTTAGACATTCCTCAACTCTTTAATTTTCTTCAACTTGCACTTTCAAACCAGTGATGTATTCATTTGCTTGCTTTAATTGCTCACTGAATTCCTTATGCATTTCTATAAACTTCTTGATTTGCTCTCTCAATTTTGTGACACATTCATTTGCTTCTTTGACATTTTCCTTCAGATCTTTGTTTTCACCTTCAATCTTTTCAAGATCTTCAAGAGCAACTTTGAGTTCTCCATATTTTTCAAGCATGCAATCTTCTTCTATGTATCCAACAACAAGGATCTCTTCCAAAGGAATAGGAAACCTTCTATCGACCATGTGTTCAATCTCCAAGACCTTCCCAAAGTGGTTAAGCTCCTTACAAGGAAACAAGATCTGATACCAATTGTTGAACACCTAGAATATTGAGAGAGAGGGGTGAATTCACATTCTCTTAAACCATTCAAACATCAAACATCCAATTAATAATGCATATTCAACTATAGTAAGGAAAGAAAGCATGAAACATTCACAACATCACATAACACATGAACACCAAGATTTTTACATGGAAAACCCAAAATGGGAAAAACCACGATGAGGTTTAGCTCACAATATATTATAACCAGTTATAGTATATTATAGAAATGCTCACTGCAGGTGGACTCACTGTCCACAGAGAAAAATATATAAAAGAGATGGTGGCTCAAAGCCCATTTTGAACTATTACAATTGCATCTTATGTATGCATGAATTATAGTTCCATTGAAGCACAATAACAAACATTATCTGATTCTAATTCAACACTCTACCTCACTCTTCATTCACACTATTCTGATCTTCAACTTAACATTCACAACTTGACTTCACTCTGCTCTACTCAAGTTCACATCACACACAATACATGTTGCTTAATTATCATCAAAACACTAAAAAAAATCCAACATATATATCCGCATCAAGTATAACATCAATTAGGTTGGCCTAATTAGATGTAATACCCAAAATATGACTTGTAGGCTCCAAAAAATTTTATCCACACAACACGCCACAATTCAAAACTCAAAATATCTTAAGATAGGTCGACATGGACCTATAATAGATACCACATAAGATAGCAACACTTATTCATCCTTTGCATACCTTCAAACATATTAGGTTGGCTTCACATAAGACCTAAATGTAAAAACCTTCATCTGTGTATCCACATATCGACACATGGACCTCAAAACTTAAAATTGTTACCTAATTTAGCTTCCAACTGAATTAGGTAGAGCAATGATTATTTTACAAAGTAAAGATAAAAGGTACACCTTGAATTCTGCTATTTTCCACTCATATGCACAAAGAATTATCAAATTGATTGCATTTTATTATGCAGATGTATACAAGAGAAAGTTTGCAAAAATTGTTTGCATAAAAAACTATTTTTTATTGATAATTACAAGTGTATAGTGTCCCACACAAGCCGTGGAATTAACTCCTTCAATGCAATACAAAAAGTAGACTATACATTTGAATAAAAGAAGAGCATATAAAAAAAAAGGCATCCATCATTGCTGGGTGATGAGGATGGAAGTTGATCTACTGCATCTCCAGTTGCTTTTGTTGCTGCTCCATAAATGCCTGCAAGAGTTGAGAAAAATTGGTGTTAGAGCTCAGGATACATTTTCTCATCATATACAATTCAATTTCAACAAACATATAGTGTACTATCATAAGGCATTGAAACAATTTTGCAACATCTCAGATATCAAGTAAAGTAGAGGAGTATCATCAATTATCATGAGGCATCATTGGAAGCTTTTCAGCTTCATTTTTTTTGTCTAACATGTTTGTTCACTATGCAGGTATATGTAAAATTTTCATTGATGGATCATTTACATCTGACATTTTAGCATGTGGAGTGAAATGGGCTCCCATAAGGGTTGAGCCCAACATGCTGCCCTCTTGCTTCATTTGAGAGGGATAATCACAAGTGAATCATCCATTAAAGCATTGAAAACCAATTTTGCAAGGATTAGTTAAGTATGTTGGTAAAGGATAGTCACTTTATTGATAAAGATTTCTCCTTATTAATAAGAACATTCCACTATCAACATAGTCATGTTTCTGACAAAACTAA